>CAWUFW010008153.1:600000-922285 GCA_963921515.1 Calotriton arnoldi
CTATTTTTATAGTGTGCATTTGGTTAAAAAACTACCCTGTTAGATGTACCAGAACTCTATAGGAAGAAGCGGCGGCAGAATAATAATGTAAAATATCTCCCTTCTCTGGTGGCTATGAAACTGATGTTATGAAATGGAAAAATCCCAAGCCCCTGCCTCGACACAATGGAAAATAGCTAACAGAGCTTGCTACTTGTGAGATGATGTACCAGAATAGGAAATGGTGAAGGGCTCTCATTTAAGGGATATTCAAAAACACTGAAATGTTTTTTTTTCCCTTTCTTTGGTGAGGGAGGCTTTTTATTGTGCTGAATACAGCTTGTTGCTTTTTTTGTAATGAGAGGAAATTATTGTGATACAAGTCTGATTTTCTGATTTATATTATCTGAAAATAGAGTTACAAATGCAATATTTCTTTTTGGATTTGTGTCTAATGGTCTAATTCAGTGATTCTTAACCTGTGGTCAACAAAGCCTACTCAGGGATTTGGTGACTGCATAGAAAATTAAATAATATTAACAGATTAATAAAGCGTATATAAATAAAGAAACAAAATTGAAAATTGAAACATGTTAAGTGTTCTGTAAGTATGCAAGAATTTGAAATTGGAAGCTAAAAATTAACTTAGTACCATCAGGTTGATTCATAGGAGCACTGCAAGTGCATCAAACAGAACATAGTATGGACAATGAGGGGCCTCAACTAAAGTTAGAAGTGCACCAACCTTCCAATTAACATTTTGATTTTTTTTATATTTGTTTGTGAATTAAATAAAATATTACATTATTTATGCATTTGTTTGATGAATGCTTGTTTCTGTATTGTTTTGCAGTCCAAATCATCGAACAATTCTGAGGCTCAAAATCTGCTCCCTCCACCTTTTAGGGTTATGATTATGACTTTCCAAATAAACACGGTTCTATTGTTCATTTTTTATACATTTATTCGTTATGAGAAAAAGACAAGGAGATACTGAAAGCTTACTTTCAAGAGAATTTGCAAAATGAGATAACTGTAGTGTCTTCTTAATCCACTGGGTCATCTTTGTTTTTTGTTGCAAAGAAACATCAATATCTCCAACCTTGTACTGATTACAGGCGTTTAAATTAGGGGTGTGCAAAATTAGCTTTTTTGCTTTTGAGTAATTATGCAAAGTTTTCAGAAAATCTAAGCAAATTTATGAGTAATTATGTGACATAAAAAATGGCATTTGATACTATATTGTTGCACAAAAGGCTTTTTTGTGTCCATTTTAGATCTGAGGACATATTTTGCGCTTAGTGCACAAGCACTGCAAACATCAGCCACTCAAATTCTGATTGTTTGCATTGCTCTTATGTGCTTGCGCTAAAGTTTTATCACACACAGCACGTAATAATGAAATGTAGTGTAAGAGCATAATTTCTGGAATTTCCCATAACTGGTAGTTACACACAATTACACAAAATTGCAACTATGTAATGGGAATTTCACCTCGGCATAGTTTAAGACAAATTACAATCAAGGATCATTATTATATAAATCTCATAATGAACATTAAAGAGTCTATTCAGGGAGCACAACATTGATTTGTAAGGGTAGAAAGTGGTGTTTCACAGGCCATTTGAGCATTTTGAATACTGTGGGTTGGTCAATGAGCCTGCCATTTTTTAACGCATAATGCAGCCAATATTTTCTGATGTGTTCAATCAGTTTGTATTGCCTTATGCAGATGATATTTTGGGGTTTTCCAAGACTCTTGCAAGAGACTCAAGACCTTCTTGGATTTGTACTCTTTATCCTCATTTTATTCAGAGAGATCCAGCGAAAACATTTATATTCTTTAGAAGGAAACATGAAATTAGGTTTTTGCTAGGGTTATTAAGCGGATAAGGCATTTAATATGCAGAAACTGAGCTTTACTCAATCACCAGTTTTACGTTGCCCTCATACTTTATTAGAATTTTTTGGGGAAACAGACACTGCTGAAAGTACCTCAGGGGCAATGTTGCTCAAAAACAAGAAGATAGTGGACAAGAATATCCTTTTTTTTCCCTATTGTTCTGTTAGAAAGTGAACAGAATTATTCAACTCTTTAAAAAGAGCTTTTAAACTTGAAGAGGTCTTCTACGGATCTTTTGATGAACTCTAGTGAACTGTTTGGAATTTTATCATATCATTGGAATTTACAGTGCTAATGAAATCTTCAATAGAGGAATAATTGTCAAGCTTGATGGGTATTTTTCTTTGGACAGTACAATTTTGCTACCACCTATAATTATGGCTCCAAAAAGTTTTTGTCTTCTTCATATGCAGCTATTCTCTGTCATCACTGACTTATGATGAAACTTTAATTCCTTCTCACTGTGTTGTTTGAATTGTTCAGTCCTTCTTAGACAGAGTTAAGATGACTCAAGAACAAACGGATCTTCATATAAAGACTCCTTTATTTCAAAGAAATTAGTTGTCTTTCAGTCAGCAAGTTACTTAACTATCAAGAGAGGAATGACAGCTAGATGTGATTAAAATGTCTCATAATTCTGCAATTTCTGGTCAGAGAGGAGTTATAGCTAGGATGTATTTAATTTTATGATTTTTTGGTGTTGAGCTTTCATTATGATATTTAAGAATACATTTTTGCTTGCCCTGTTTGTGATAAAGATACGTGATGACATTCCAACACTTTTCGATATTTACAGCCATTACATTTGTCAACGCTTTTAATTAATAATTTGAAAGGGTTAAGAACAGGCCCGAGGCCATGTGAGTCTCAATAGACAGCATCCATGTGCAAACAAAAAAAAACCTTCACTGGATAAAATTCAAAGTCAAAACCATAAAGGCTTCTTCAAGTCTAAGAATCATTAAAGGAGGCATAAAGTAGTTAGTTAGTCAAATTTTCATCAACATAAATAATGCATCAAATAATAAAATGTGAGAGGAATAAACATACTTTTGTCTCCAAAGCAAGTAAATAGCCAGAACCAAAATATAGTTCAGCAAAAGGACTAACATAAATCTGTATTGATCAAAAGTCAAGGAAAATCTAAATGTAAATCAACAGACAGGCCAGCGTGGTGTCTGCCTTTGAGAAAATAAGCAAAAGGTGTGGCACATCCCGCAAAAAGTGAACATCATTTAGTAGTACAAACACATATTTGACATGTTGAGATCTGACATTACGGGGCCGTACTAATATGGGTACTTTCACATAAACCAATAGTTTTTGCAAGAAAATACGATACCTCAAATAAGAAACATTTAGGAACACCTACTTCCATACATAATTATAATAAGGCACACATGTGAAATGAAAGAAATAATATGACATTTGTGCAACAAACAAAAACAATAGACAGTGCAACTGCTTAAGGCAGTCCCTGGCAAAAAGCCTTGAATTTTTTGCAAATACAGGAACATTCTTCACATGGCTTCCTTCTTGAGAAACACAAATTAATACATTTCATCTCAAGCACCTCTAAATCAATCATTATTTTAAGCAACTAAAACGTTGTTGACTCCTTAATTTTGGAATATCATTTCTACAGATATTGTGATGGTTTTTCTGCCTTCGGAAGGGAATCTGGAAATGATGGTTACTGTGAACACAATTTCACAGATGACCATTTTTTTTTACCAAAGGTACCTGCAGCAGAATCAATGGCTAAATGTTTTTGACTGACATTTTACATCTTCATGGATTACCTAATACCCTTATTTTTAAGAGGCACTCAAAATCTTTCACAATTTTGGAAGTCTCTGTATAAAGTGTTAGGAATTGAAAACATTATTTCCTTTGGTTACAGTACAGTGTCAAATTGGCAAACAGAGCAAACCAATCAAAGCTTGCAATAGTATATGTTATGTTTCTGTAATGCAACTCAAGATAAATGAGCTTTCTATTTAACAAATGTGGAATTTTTACACAAATTGACATATTCTTTTTATCTGTCTGCAAGGTATTCATTGAAGAGTTTTTCATTCTTCTTCTCATACTGCACCTTTCGTTCAGGTGGCTACTGATCATTTGAGTCAGTTATTGAAACATAGAAAACGGGTTTCCAAAGTTTACACCTTTCTAAAGTCAAGATGAAGGACTATACTGACAAATCACAATCAAAGTCTTATTCTTTTGTACCTGGAGTTAATGTTTTGCAACCTTCTTGCTTTCTTCATATTCATTCATTGCCAGTCAAATGTCAACCACTAAATTTTTCCCCCTTTGTCATTGCACATTAGATTACTCCTGTGGTGTTTTTTTGAAGTAACCTCATAATTTGAAGATTGATCATTTTTTTCATTCTTTTCAATTGAAACCCTAAGGCTTATTAAATACCTGTGTCACTCTTCCACAACGCACTAGGTCGCAAAAGTGATGCAACCTTTAAGTTAAATTTGTAAAGCCATGGAAGGCTACCATGCATGGCCTTGAGTGGGCTGACAAATCTGGAGTAATGCAATGCAGCACAAATTGCTGCATTGCGTTTCTCTGCTCCAGGAAGGCATTCAATGAGTGAAACATGGCTATTTCCAATAATCCACCTATAGATTTTGGCGCATTCCCAGAGTTACCATTACTAGTTACTTGGGAATGCGTCAAAATGCTATGCCTCCCCAGGTAGTGATGAGAAATATCTTTATTTCCCCTGGTTATTTCCTCCTTCTATGCGTGCTGCAGCACACATAGAAAGAGGAAAATGCTTCTCTGGATTGTTTTTGTGCAGGAAGGTGTCCCTCCCTGCACAAAAACAATCCTGCTTACAATGCAGGCACCCTTGCACCATGGTGCAAGGGTGCCTGAGTTGGCACTAGGCAGCACATTGTGTGCCAGGACAGGGAAAGGGTAGGAATGCACTGTATAATGTTAAATATTGTGCATTCCTTCCCCTTCCTTATCATGCAGCACAGCAAGGTGACTTGCTGCGGTGCACAATTTCTTAATAAATATACCCCTTGATACATACCATCGGCCACTGTGTGAGCCTCAGCTAATCATGGTACATGGTCAGTCATAATATGAGGTTCAAGAAATCTGTTATTCTTGGATGGTCGCAAATCAGCTTCAGTTCTTGATTTACTTGCAAGAATAAGAACACTGTCTGGATCTTAGATGAGCCAGGGACCATGCAGGCAAAATTGGTGTGCTTTTCGCATGGCCATTCAGTGTGTTGCAGGAGTCCACATCCTTATGAGTGGGTATCCTTGCGGCTTAGACCATACTATCATTTCACATTCAAGGTAACCCACGGGGGTTCTCTGTGACTTGCAGCAAGAATTGGATGGGGGGAGTGGCAGTGGGACTACTGATTTTTGGCCTTGGCCAAAAGATGTCAAACCTGGTCTTTTTCTTTCTGTACCTTATTGATGCCATATGTGGAAGGAAAGAGTGTGGACAATCCATACAAAGTTACATTTGCAAGATGATGATCTATCACGGGATGACAGTGCAAGCTTTCCAATACAAAATGAAGTTGAGTATTGTCTTGTTAGTTCCTGTCTGATTTATATTTAAAGGGAGCAATAATGAGTGAAGGATGCTTTGCAACAAATTATTTCCCTTATTTTTCATAGCATTACCATTAATTGCTACTTATAACAATTTTTGCCCCAAAGTTTCATTCCTTTCAATCAGATTTCGAATTGGATTTTATTTTTGATGTTTTGGTTTGCCTTTTTTATCTGCCCTGATGTCAGGGAGACCTTAGTACTTTTCTTATACACTAACGGGCATATTTTTCAAGGGTTTGCGCCGAACTTGCATCATGTAGTGTGATTCAAGGGCAATGCAACCAGTAAGTAATATTTGGGAAACAAGTGCTCAAATTTGTCATTTTTTCAGAATTGCATGGTAGAAAAGCTGTCCTGAATCCAGCTGTGTCACGCAGTACTTAATATATGCAATGTAGGCATTCCCGCGCACAATCTAATGCAACTGTAATGCTGTGGTATTTATCAGTATGTCACTGCGTCATGCATTGTGGAGTAGCGCAGCACAACAATAGAAAAGTGTCAGAAATGCTGCGTGTTAGCAACCCAGGAGTAGGAAATGACGCAGTGGCTGTAGGATATACATCTCAACATCATAGCACATTCTGGCAAGCTCAACTACACCATCGAGGTTGTAAGAATGCCGCTGGGAGTAGCCAGGAGACAGCCATGTAGACAGCGAAGGAGGAAGGAGAGTGTTTTCGATCAGCGCATATCCCTCATTCACCTCAGGTAAGAGGAGGCTATACAGTTTTGCAGACTGAAGAGGGAGTCCATCATGGAATTGCTGGAAAAGATAGCACAAGATTCCAACCAGCAACTGCAAGGACCAATACCTTTCCACCCCATGTAAAATTGATGTCAGTGTTACACATGCTGGCCTCAGGATCCTTACAAATCACAGCAGCCAGATTTGCAGGCATTTCAAAGGGAGCATTTTCTGCCTTTCTCCCATCTGAGTTGGATGCCATCATAATTCTCACACCCCAGTACCTTCTCTTCCCAAAAACTGCTCATCAAACACTGGATGCCAAGCAAGGCTTCTACAACATTGCTAGATTTCCCCGTGTGCTTAGGGCCATTGATTGCACACATTTGCAATGTGTGCCCTTTGCAACTACTTCGTATCTGTACAGAAACCGCAATAGTCAACCAAAGAATGTTAATCTATGTCCTTGCCAAGTATCCTTGAAGTGCCCATGATGTATACATCTTTCGCAACAGTACCATCAATGAGCGGATTTGTTTTCGATGTTCCACTAAAATAATGGCTGTTGAACAAATCATGTGATCCTAAGCTTATGTGCCACACATGGCAGTATATCTGTTGGCTGATTCAACTATTATGAGCACAAAAGGAAAAAGAACATCTAAATTCCATGTATGTCATGCACTGAAAATGTAGTATTAAATCTTGCATACATTTCAACTGTAGGTACATATGTTTTACCAAAAGTTCAAAATTCACCTACATTTTAAGCTTTCCAACATTCTAGCTCTATTTATACACATAGATGATAAGCCACATTGACATACCTCATCAATGTGATAGATGAATAATTTAGTGTCTCATGTTGCCTACATTTCCTGCATCTCAGTCCATCAAGGTGAAACTGGCACAGTCAATAAATAGGTTTTGAAAGATGTTATACACTAGGAAATAACCTAGGTAAAATGTAACGAATGTAAGGTATCTGTATACTTATATACAAAATCTGAAACTTCTCATGCGAAAGAAAGGATATAAGCATCTAGGCATATATGTATAGAATCACCTACAAGGCTAAATCAAATACATACATGTGAATACAGAAAGTGTTGTGTACAGATCTGTAGTACAAGGTCACTTATATCAACATCATGTTGTTCTATACAAAAAGGACGACATTGCTAAACCTAGGTGTTAATCTAAGTTCAGCAAGACAACTTGCCATACAAAAAACAATAGCTAATGTATGAATAAATCCCAATAAAGTATACATGTAACATGTTGAATATTGGCAACATTTACTATGAAAATAGCCATGCTAAATCATGTATACTAATCAAAGGCTGTGTAACTGTTAAGTAGGCAAGCAAGGACATCATAGGTGAAATAGGACAAATGCATGTGCTAGTGTCAAACATGCTGGCACTGTCACTAACCATATAGCGCAAAATGTACCCAAGAACATCTGATCCTAAATTTGATACTTTGCATACATTTTGAGTGCAATTCTCATATAGCTGAAAGACATATTCTAAATTATAGACATCTTGTGGCTAAACATGTAAGTTTGCATGTTGATGTGTTGTATGGCTTACACCATGTACAATTTGTGCAATGGCACTTATATGTTGAACATATATGGGTTAAGCACTGGTCAACAGTACCTAAGACACATCTGTCAAAAGTTAAAGAAATTTGTACGAGTTTGCCTGCATACATAACACACAAAGGGGCTTATTTACAAGCCCATTGCGCTGCGCCACTTTTTTTGATGCACTGGCGTTGCAGTGTGCCTGCCCATATTTACAAGGCAACGTAAGGCCACCCTGCTTGGCTTTTCATGACCCTGTAAATATGCCCCTCTTTCACGCATTACTCGTGAAAGGTGCATTCCATGGGTGCTGCTGTTGGTGTTCCCACGCAACATGCATGGAACCTGATGCATTCTGAGATATACACGGTTTGGTAAACTTGGTAATGTGTTAGATTCCTACACCTCCCCAGGGGAGGTGTAAGAGAGACGCAACAAGGAGAAATACTTGTATTTCTCCTAGTTTTTCCTGCAGCAAACATAGAAAGAGGTAAACACCTCTTGTGATTGTTTTTGTGCAGGAAGGTGTCCCTTCCTGCACAAAAACAATCACCCCCTACAACGAAGACACCCTTGTACCATGACACAAGGGTGTGTGTTGGCATATGGCAGCCCATTGTGCACCAGCGTAGGGGAAACGGACAGGAATGCACTGTATCTTGTAGATACTGCACATTTCTGCCCTTTTCTTTTGATGCACTGCAGCACAACACGGAGGCTTGCTACACTGCAGCTCATCAATATATTGTAAATGAGGCCCAAAGTAAGTTATGTGTAAGTAATACTGTACCAAATCATTGTTATTTTCCACTTTTAAGGTGACCAAGGATATGGTTTGCAGCCATGGCTTATGACCTCATATAAATATCTCCAGACGGATGGACAGAAAAAATTCATGGACTCCAAGAAAAACTTGAAATGTAGTAGAGAGAATATTTGAGCTCCTAAAGGCCTGTTTCTGTTACGTAGACAAATCAGGCAGAACACTCCTCTACTCACCTCCTATGGTCTGCAAGATTATCTTAGGGTGCGCAATATTGCATAACATCTGTCTCAAAACACATGTGCTGTGGGACAAAGTGACTGAAACCCCACACGAACCGGAAGAGGAGGATGAAATGATGGAGATATAGAGCACCTAATGGCAGGTCATCTGAGACTAGACCAAATAGTAGCTAATTTCTGTCATAATGAAATGAAAATTATGGTAAAAGTGAGAGAAAATATGTTAACCTATCGTCCAATAAATATTTGTTTCAATCCTTCTTTTGTGCGATTTGTGTGAACATCGAAGTACATATATAGTCACTCACATCTTCTCAAATAGATGTAGGCCTTAGCATGTATTTATCTTGATTCCCGAACTATTGATCAACATGGGGGCATATCTCAAACTAAGAACACATCAATGCAGCAAGCCAATGTGATGTAGTGGACTGCATGAAAGGGATAGGGATATCTCTCTAGATAGATATGGGTATACCTGTCCACCCTCTCTTAAGCCGTGCAGTGCAGCACAGCAAGCTGTTATGCTGTGTTCTGATTCAGTGCGTTAATTGTGGCACTCTGTGTATGCTGAATGACAATTCTCCCAATAAGTAACTCCTTGATGATTGAAGAGTGTTGCAAATATGGACTAGAATGCATAGTGGCAGTATTTTGCTGGAACAAATGTTGCAGCAGATACCAACATAGATCATGGGAAACATCTGTCATGGCCAAAGGCCTGGCCTCAGGTTTGGTGTCAAAATGTCATTTGTCAAATTTGCATTCATGCATGTGTGGGGATTCACAAAACAGCACACAAGTAACACGTTTCCAAGGCAGATTGATATGAAGTCTACATTTGCCCACACTTGACACAATACACATTTACCATGCTTTGCAGAAAAATGCAAGGAGGCTCAAGGGCCCGTACCAAAAGATACTAAACTGCTGAAGTACCAATGCTCAACATTTATATGAAAACTAAGACAAGGGAGATGTTTGCCAAGCAACACATCACTTCAGGAATACAGAGATGTGTAAAGTGCGAAGCATGTATGTCATGTGGACATACACAAATATGTGAAATATGGTTTAATGGTGGTCAGAACTTTCCCCTGAATGGTAAGAGTTGTGTACCCCTGCCCTGAGTGCCCAAATGTATTGTTGTCTGGATCCCTAATGCTGGCATATTCCTATAGGGGAATATGGAATATTCGTGTGTGCCATGACATTGGTCTGTGTCATGATTTGTGATCTTGTTGGACCAGGAGGGGCACCCAAAGAGCTACCCTCATTGTTGTGGGATGCTACTGTCTTCTCCTGGAGTAAAACAGTGCAAGCGTGGTGGTGGCAGCATACCGTGTAGTGATCAGTAGTAGTGAACATGACCATTCTACTCTGGGTCAATGGAGTGAGGCCTACAGTCTTCTAAGGTTCTGCTGCTGTGTGTTAAACCCAACCCTGACACAATCAGGTTGATCTGGAAGTGTGTGCATGATAAAACCATGTGCTGAATGCATGTGCCCATGCAAGACATAAACTACACATAGGGTAAAATGTGGAACAGTGTGCTCATGGTAAATGTGCATGTATTGGTAGTGTACATCAAAGTGACATATTCTAGTACAGTGCAAAGGGACTGTAGTACTGAACAGTGTGTACAGGTGGAGTGTGTGTGCTGCATGTGAGTATGCTGGTGGTAGCAGAATACATTTGGATTATATTACTGGGCACTAAATGTGCTATGACTGTACAATGAGTACAGTAGTGCCTGCACTGTTACATAGCATGGAGAACCTTGGGTTCCTTACTGGGTAAGGCTATGCTTTCCTATGGAAAATATGAGAAGTAGAGGAATCCCACCAGGCCATGTTTTATTGTCCAGCAAAGCTGCAAGCTGGGTGGGACATACACTGGAGGATGGGAGAGCCAGGATTTCTCTGTGCTTTCCTAAGTGTTTGATGATTCAGTGATAAATCACAAGGAAGGGGCCTGGACACATCACACGAATAGAGTGATTGGGCTGAATAGGGAATCAAAAATAGTGGGGCAGAGGGTCCAGGACTAATCTTTGAATGCACATATGACTGAGGCAGAAATCCAGGTATGTACCCTGGCAACTCATATGAATCTTGTGGAAGCAATCAGCTTTTGAGTCCTGCCTTGCTGTGCTGCCCTACTGCCTGCTGTACCCCTGACTATGTGAGTAGGACTAAGCATGCATCCCTTGAACCCAGAGTGACTCAAAGGGCTAGCTGGCTGGCCTCCTGATCTGAGGTCTCAGGGACATAACAGACTTCCAACCACCCTGCTTCTACACCTGGACTCTGCCATCTATCAGTCTGCCCTGCCTAGTGGTGCAACCCCAGTACTGGACCCTTAGAAATGGACCTATGGTGTTTGCTCCAGCAGAAGCCATGCATCTTCTGATGAACTGATGCATCTCTGCTGCTGCACAGGTCAGAACTGATCCAACGCCTCTGTTGCGTGGATCAGAACCGGCGCCTAGCCTATGTTGCGTGGATGAGCATCAACGCTTTGCATGGCCCTTAGTGTTGCTGTATGAGCGCAACCGCATAGTGCCTCATTCAATTTACAGCTGTGAAACAATGCATCAGAAAAATAGACGCAAATGTCAAGAATGTGCCTGTCATACCCCTGGAAATGATGCAATGGGTGTGGTTGGCTGCATTCCCTTTCAGTTAGTGTCTGTTGGTTGGTGCTGGTGGTTTGTGGAGTGCTGCATTAGACTGGTGGATATTTTACTGTTTTTGTTGGAGTCTGTGTTTGTTCTGTCCCTTGTCTTGGCTTAGTGCCTAATTGTTGTTTTTCGTACTTGCAATTGTATTTGTATTGTTGGGTGTTTGCCCAATTTGCAGTTATAGTAAATTTTGTATAGTTAAGGCTGCAAGGGGTGTTTTTTTTGTTTAGTTTGTTACGGATAGGTAGGGCTGTGCAATTGTCGCCATGTCAGGAAAGGGGACAGGGAAGAATCTTACGGAGGGAGAAGTTGGAGGTCTGATCTTGCTGATCATGCATTCCCTGCCACAGGCGCTGGCTCAAGGAGGAAGGGTTTGCAAAGGCTACAGAGCAAAAGATCGCAAGGATCAATGGGAGCGGGTGCGTAGGTATATGGGCAAAGTGGCCCAACACGAGCTCCCCATCTTCCAACTGAATCATCGTTGGGTGGACGTAATTGCCAGAGAAGTAGATATACTGGACCTGCTAGGTTTGGTGATTGGAGGCTCCATAGGTATTTATGAATGTACCATCAGCCTGTAGTAATGTAGGTAACTTAGTTAAGGTACATATCAATATAAAGATTTATTTGCACAGAAGGCACACAAGACAAAACAGAGTGACACCAGGTGGCAGATGTATCAAACTGTCACACAAAGCAGCACACCTGTAATAAATGCTGTGTTGCTTTACAGGGAGCTTGCACTCTTGACACTTGCATGGATAAAGCATTGTTGAGTGTACCCTGTATATAACTAATGAGATGCAGTGGTAGAGCCTTTTCTTACTTGACTCCGGTTTACTGGAACAGCTTACCTCTTCATATCCGTCTTTGCAATGAATACCATAAATTCAGGAAAATTCTCAAATCATTTCTATTCTAACCGATTTCACCGACTGCTTTTGACTGTTTGCAGTGCCGAGATACTCTTCAGGTTGAGTCGCGCGCTATATTAAATTTAATTAGCATAACATAAGTAATGCAAAGCAGCTCTTTGTCCAAATGAAGGTTGCAATATAGCTATGTTCAGTACCGAAGAAGGTTTGGGCTTGTAAATGTAATTGGATTAATTATTTATTGCTGTTTTCCCTCACTCATGTAATGTAAACACTGCACAATATGTGGCTATATCAGCCCCTATGGCTTCATTCACAATACAGATCTTTATGTTAAATGTTAAATGTTAAACAGACTTATAAAGCGCACTATCACCCCACGGGCATCCTGGCGCTGACGTTCGCTGACTCAAACCATGCACTTATGTTGCAGTGAAAATTGCACCTATTATTGAAAGAAGGTGCCTAAACAGCACCATTAGGATAGAGCCAGGTCTTCAATTTCTTCCTAAACTGCAGAAGATCTTCCATCTGTCTGAGGCTGGTCGGGAGTGCATTCCACAGCCGAGAGGCTGCAGAGCTGAAAGCTCTTCCTCCTAGTTTTGTTCTTTTAAACTTAGGTGCTTTTACCAATTTAGCTGAAGATGATCATAAGCTTCTTGTAGGAACATACCATCTAAACTTACTCTGCAGTGGTTTAGGTCCTAAACCATGTAGAGCTTTAAAAACAATACAGAGAGATTTAAACTGGATCCTCTGTAGCACAGGGAGCCAGTGGAGCTCATTAAGAGCCAAGGAGGCTGATGATCGCCGTGGTTTCATAAGGGCTAACTTAGCCGCAATTGTCTGACTTCTCTGAAGTCTCTCAATCAGATAGTTTGGGGCCTCCAGCATAAGGGCATTGCAGTAATCCAGCCGGCTCAAAACAACGCTTCTCACTATCTGTGCCCTAGTGGAGATTGGCAACATTGGGAGGATCTTCCTTAGCACTCTTATTAGGGAGAGACTAGTCCCTACCATTTTATTTACTTGAGTTTCTAAGCTCAGCCTATCATCAATTACTACTCCCAGATTACGTACAGCCTCAGAGGGTGTCAGTGGCTTATCCACTGGGATTGGCCAAAATCTTTCCGGGAGCAGACCTGGGATTTGCTGGGCTGCACAGCATAGGATCTCTGTTTTATCACTGTTAAATTGCAACGAGTTATTTTTAAGCCAGCATGCATTATCCACACTGCACAAGGTATGTCTGTGTGGCAAAGCTAATATGTTTGTACCAAGAGACAAATTTATCAATCCTTCAAGCAGAGCAGCACAGCAAATCACCTTGCTGCACTGCATGAAAGTGAAAGCGCAGGAATCTGTAGTATTTAACATGTTACAGTGCATTCATATCTCTGCCTAGCGCTGGCACACTTTTGGCTGCCTAGTGCCAATGATTGCACCCCTGCGTCATGATGCAAAAGGGCCTGTGATTAAGCTTGCCAGCAGTTCTTACAACATCACATGCATGGGCCTCATCTTGACATATGATGTAAGACATTTCTGACTTTTCACCTCGAGGCAAACCAGCCCTGCGAAGTGACTAGTTGGGTTCCATGGTCTGAAAAAGTATACATATGTGTGTATGGATGTCTAAATGTTGCATGACACTGGTATGTCAAACTGCTTATTTTAGGTTTGGAAGTGTGTGTAGTTGCTTTATCTGTAATGCAATTTCTCCATTTATGTTTTGCAGGTAGACATTGCCCATTTTCACGAGTCGAAATTGACAGCTTCATGGACAGTGATGCGGAAAGTAAGTGTCATAACTACATGATTGTAGCTCTGTGTATGATCCATGATAGTTGAAATAGTGTGATGTGTATTGTGAAGGTATTCATCATCTGCCAACAAATCATTTGGATTCATTGAGCAAACTTATCACATGCATCAACGGATTGTAAAATATACAAGGAGACGTGTTCATAGGGATGTAGGTTTCAATATAGGTGTGTTTTTTTTGCAGTACCCCACTTGAAATATGGGGATGGTATACCTGTGACATACCTAACAACACTTTGCATAAACATTCATGACAGTATCGCCAGGTTACACAGCACATTGCAATCATTGCACAACAGATAGATGCTGGAAATGTGCAAGTTACATCCCAACTTTAGGTGTCTCCTGAAGCAGCCCATGAAATGTACAATTGACATCTAAACATGCGTTCCCTCAGGGGTGTGAGTCATTTGTACGACATCTAAACATTCCCTCAGTATTATCACTTACCTGAGGTATAGCTGTTGTGATCCTGTCTCAGTGGTGACTGAGTATCCATCAGAGGTGTCCATGTCAGACCTATGTAGAATGGAGTGACAGTGGCACCATTATACTGATACTCTGGATGCGGTGTGGATGTAGGGCAGCTCATGTATTGATCCAAGGGTTGCTACAACACAATAGCTCTCAGCCTGTCTACAGCACATTGTGAAGGTAGATGTTCACATGGCAGGGAACTTGTGCTGTGGCCTAAAAGTTGCACAGTGGATGGCAGCCTGCATATCTTAGTAATATATGTATCTGTTGAGCACAGAGTGGCAATATCATTGTTGTAAGACCTATATAGCCCCAGCAGGCCTCACGGCATGGATACAAAGTCATTGGCCTAGGTTTGGCCAGCAGGACATATGCTCTAAATTTACCATACTTTGGCATATCAATGCCAGCCTCATGGGCAGTATCTAACCTATGTGACATTTATGTCAAGCTTTCATGCAGTGCAACGTGGCAAGCCACCTTGCTGCATTGCGTGAAATGGAAAGGTAGGAATACAGCACGTTCTTTTCCTCTACACTCGGTGGCTTAATTTTGCCTACCTAGCACCAACACAGACACCCTTGCATCATGGTGCAAGGGGGCTGCATTGTAGGGAAAATAGTTATTGGGCAGATAAGGCCAGCTGCCTGCATAAATACATTTCTGAGAGGTTTTTTGGGCTTTCTTTGTGTGCCGCGGAATGCAACACAGGGAGAATGAGGTAATAGAAATGTGTGAAAACAGATTATTTCTCCTGGTTTAGGTTCAGCTGTGGAATTGATTTATTATGACACATTTCCAGGTCTAGCACTGATGCTAAATCTGTGAAGCCGTCAAAATAATGGTGTTGATGCATTGAGACACCCACCCTCCATCTATACAATGGTTCCCTGCCGCAATTTAACGCAAGTCAGCAATGTGCACTGCCATGCATAACTCAATATGAATTAATGCATGCAGAACCACACAAGCTGCCACTGTTTACCTTTGCACATGTCACTGAGGTTTTGCCTCAACCTTGCCAAACCTTGCATGATGCAAGGCCAACAGCAAAAGTGTGCTTATCCGGTGCATGGGTATTATTTACAATTGACACATCTGAATTAGTGGGGAATACTGGAATGAGTGAAATGAATGGTTCTACATTGTACCTAAATAGATGTTTTGTACACTTATACTGAACTTCCTTGGGTTATTTTGACATATTGTAACTTGAGAAGTCATTGTAATGAAGGTATATTGTACATTTCAATAGACCAACATCAGGTGTGGGAAACAGTGTTTACATCGCATGCGCTATAACGCATGCGATTACAACGCAGTTGTTACAACGACCGCGTTGTTGCAACGCAAGCCATTATATCGCAAGTCGTTTCTACGACTTGCTGTAGGGGGCGTGCTAAACTAAGGAATAGTTATAATTTACTATTCTAACACCTTCCCTACTATTGCACACACTGGAGTTGGAATAGTAAATTAGACTATTCCTAAGTCCACGTGCCCCCTACAGCAAGTCGTAGAAATGACTTGCGATGTAATGGTTTGCGTTGTAACAACGCAGTCATTGTAACAACAGCCTAGTAATCACATGGGTTGTAGCGCATGCGATGTAACAACGCATATTCATCAGGTGTAGGTATTGAGAGGCACTTATGATTGCACTACAATGTCAGTTACAATTTGTGATAGGTGATACATATTATACTTTCCCTAATATGCGGTACAATTTTCTCCCTATCTTATGAGACCAGAAACTGCAAATCCTTTGCCTTGAGACGAACACACTATGGCTGCATCCAGAAGATTGAACTTGGCTTCTGGAGAATGGGCTGCACATATGACAAGGCCAGGTCTGCTGGCATTTGGGGGCAAGCAACATCTGCACAGGCACAGATGACCCCCTCCGCTACAGGATCTCAACTTGTGACTCAGCAGCCAGGCACATCCCACTCCCGCCTCTGGACTCTCAGGAGGACAGCAGCTGCAAGGCAGTGGACAACATAGAAGTGGATGTGAGCACAGACACATTTCAATATGTTTCTCATGAGGGGGATGCTGCAGATAGTCAAGAGAATGTCCAAAATTGAAAAGGAGCTGAAGCAGCAGGGAGACATTTGGTAGAAGTTCCGGAAGGCACTTGAGTGAATTGCTGCCCAGATTTGAACTTTCCCTCCAGACATCCCCTTTCCTGTTTTCTATACATCTTTTATTGTTATATTTAGATGTCAATGGTTATAGTTGTATGAGCAGTTCTTTAGTAAGTTGTATTATGGTAGGCTTTTAAGTGGGTGGGGGGGCTAATGTTTTGTGTTAAAATACAAATACCAAAAACTATATATATATTAAAATAAATACCAAAAAAGGATATATTTGTTTAGGCTTCTATGTGTAGTTAATATATGTTTAAAATGTAGTTGATGTTTGTATTGTACTGAGCTATATGTAATTAGAGGGGTGAGGGGGTGATGTTTAACTTGTCATGTGTCAATAGTGGTTAAGTTAGGTTAAGTGTAAGAGAATGTAGCATAGGCTAGTGTTAATGGTAGTTATTGTAGGTTAGTTAGGGTTAGGTAGCAGTTTTAGTTATTAGGTTTTACATTTAAATACATTAATCATTGTTCTCTAGTTGGACATTATTTATTTGTCATGAGCTGGTACTATTTATTAGGTACATTGTATAAATATGTTGCACTGTCAGAGTCCTCTGGACAACTGTAGGTCTTCCTCACATTAGAGTTATGTTTGAACACATTTCTATACTTTAGACACTGTAAGTGAGGCTCAGTATTTGCTTTTATACACATAACAACATTGCGCCCTGTGTGAAAGAAAGGGCAGGTAAGCGTTGGACTAGATATTTTACTACAGATTGTTGCTCCCTGCCTGCAAACACAGACAGCTGCCTAGAACTAATGCAGACACCCTTGCACCATTGAGCAGCGGGGTCTGCCTTGTGGGCTGGTTTATAATTGTGCAGGAAGTCAAACCTGCTTGGACAATATTCATCCCAATTGGCATTAACTTCTTGCTTGTGTGCCACACCATGCAGCTCACTTAGGAAGAGCTAACAACAATAATGTTGCCCATATACCTCCCATTTTCCTTTCCCCTGGGTGGTGTAGTATTGCTACAGGTTCCCTGGCCTGCCACTTATGCAAAATTGAATGTGCAAATGATGTAATGTGTGGATGCACTCACACTCAACATATGTGAGGCCTCTTTGGGGCAGAGCAACATAAGTCAGCTATTTTGGCCTGTGTTGCATTACTTAACATTAATCAGTATAGACAGTGCCAGGCAAGGTGCCCTTGCATGTCTTGGTTACGGTCATTCAAGATATTGGGTTGCCTTTGTTCATCCTTGTGTGGCACAAGTACAATACAAATCCATGTGGTATATGGGCATGGGTTTCTGGCTAGTGTTGGTACAACCATCCAGAGTTATGTATTGTTGATTATCCTTTGTGTGAGCAGTGAAGTATTAACAGTAGGTAATTATGTTGTCCTATTTACCTTGCAACATTTATGTGGATCAGTGGAACAGTGTTCTGCCCTCACATGCCTCAGACATATCCCATTTATAGGTTGTAGGTATTTGTGCAAAAATTTCACTATATGTCTATCATGAAAATGCAGCTTGTTGACACACTCTGATGTTACATCAGGAAACTACACATTGCTCATCATACCATTGCAATGGATATAATTAGAGTAGGCGCACATACAAAGACAGCATGTGCAATTAACTTTAGCTCACTCTTCCTCAGCTTCAAAAACAGTGGCTTTGTGTTTTTGAATTACATTATGCATGTAGACTTTTGAGAAACAAGCATACAAAACTCTTTTTTTAAATTGTATTATTTTATTACAGAGGATGAGATCCTCACATTACATGTGATTAGTTTATTTTTTTTATCAATCAACACATATGCCAATTTAAAATGTATTGTGCATCAAAATACATTTGGTTGCTCATGTGACTCCACATTTACACATGTTTTTCATGATAATTGTGGTCATACAAATTGTCATTAAAAAATGTAGCACATTATTTTTAAGCACAAGTGGGCAAGATAAACTACTGCACAAACAAAGGGTACTGTACTGGGTCCAAAGAAGGTGGCACTACACAGGAGAGGTAGAAAAACTGGCCAGGGGGCATTCACAAATGTTTATAGAGAAGTTTTTCTTCAGAAACTGGGGAACTCTACATCTTCCTCCTCTGATGAGTGTTCTGCCTCCCCTGGAAGTTGTGTTGGAATGGGAAGCAGCTGAGTGATGTTACTACCCTCGAGCACACAAACATCAGAGGCAGAAGATGTAAATCCCATGTTTCCAACAGCATTTGTGATTGCCAGTAAGGCACATTGGTGGTCCCTGGCAAGGGTTGCTGGTTAGCCAACAAAGCAACGACGTTGCAATTGAGGGCACTTGTTGATGCTATGAAGGAGTCAATCTTGGCCTCAAGGGACTGGGTGGGTGTATCGATGGCTCCCAGCTACCTGACAACTTCACTGGTGTCAGATGCAGAAGTCTAGTCTGGTTATTCCTCCTGTATCATTACACCAGCAATGTCAGCTAGGGACTCAACAATTCCATGGAGCCAGGAGTAGGTGTCTGTGATAGCCTTTGTCAACCCATTATTAGGATCCAGAAACCTACAGATTCATTTTAAAGTGCCCGCTATGGTCTTCATCCCTAACCAAACTTCATGAGTCATACGCTGCTGGACTCCTACTGCTCACCCTTGATAACTAACTTGGGGGTCTTCAGAGTCCTCTGCCGTTATGTCAAAGGTTGATGCTACATGTTCAGTCTGTGTTGGTTCATCTGGAGACCCAACAGCGTTGTCTTCCATTGCAAGTACTGGAGATGTTTGTTTTGAAAGTGTTCAGGAGATGTTGAAAGGTGTCTTCAACTATGGGGGGCAGGATGATGTCATAACAGGTTGGGCATCATGGACAGGCTGATCTCCAGGAGGTGTTGTTTGTCCCTTTGGAAAGAAATAGACTATATTAGGACCATTCCGTGATTAAATGTGACATAAGTTATCTTGTTTTATATTTGGACAGTATTTTGCTTCACTTTCAAGTACACAGCGATATATGGAACATATGTCTCTGCAAGTGAATATGTCCATATTTTACTATTGTTGCTTTTCACATGGAAATAAATGTACATTGATCACACAACCTCAGTATTTATGAGGGGGCCTTTTTGTGTAATTTTCACACAACGCAACGCAGATAGGCAGCTTGCTGCCCTGTCTGAAAGAGTGAGTGCAGGAATGGTTGCCATTTTACATGATACAGTGCATTTCTGCTGTCTACCTGCTCTAAAGCAAAATGTGCTGCCTAGCACCACTGCATGGACCAATTCACCATGTAACAAGATACCTGCATTTGCTCTAGCCATCAGTTTGCACCCCAGCACTAGCCAAGAGATGCCATATATTGCTAAAGCTCACACATTCATGCACCTTTCACGCATACCAGACACACTAAGCTGTCTTGATATACTGTCTTGCATGAAATGTATGCATTATTGCACTCTAGGGTCATATTTCACAAACATACACTCACTATTACACAGCAAGCCACATTGCTGCACTGCACTGCATGAATGGGGAAGGGCACGTATATTGCATAATTAAAATTTTACAGGGGAATCCTGTAGTTTCCTAGCACACACACAGCCATCTCCAGACTCCAAAACACAATATACTGAGTACCATCTCTAAAGTGTAAGCATCATTCATGATTGGAAGTATGTAACTGCTCAAGCTCACTCCATTCCCTCAGAACCCAAGGAACTCATCTGCAGAGTCCCAAGAATCTCTTCACTCAGCCTTACTCACTTAAACATATACACATCATCTCTTACACTGATAACATCCAGATCATACAATAACTCTCAGGAGACACCAACACCACAAAAGGTTGTTAATGATGCCATTGACCAACATGGATAACTCTATGTGAGATTAGTTGCTCATACTCAATCTGACAAGATAGAAGTCATGATATTCTGCACCATGAACTCACCCTGGTTGTCCACAAAACTAGGCCCTCACCCCTCACCCTCCAACCACCCCAGAAACCTGTCCATCATCCTGGACACCAACCTCACCATGAGACTTCAAATTGCCACTATCACCTTCACCTGCTTTCACATATTTTACATGCTCAGACATTTCTTCATATGGCTCCCTCCTGACACCTGTGAGACCATCACCCAGGCCCTCATCACACGTAGACTATACTACACCAATGCCCTCTACCACAGTATCTCTGCATACCTGCTACACAAGACACAAACTATCCAACACACCACTGCCAGACTATTACTCCCCATTCAGACACACTGCCAGTTCAAGATACACAGCCACACCTACAAGGCACTACACTACCAGGGGCCCACCTAGCTCACCCATCATCTACACTCCCACCAACCAATCTAGAACCCCTGCTCTGCATCACTTGCATTCACCCCACCCCCAATATCCATATGAGCAAGACAGGAGGTAGGGTGTACGCTTACATGGCAGGCAACACCTTTAACAACCTCCCCCAGCACATCAGCATAGCTGCGTCAAATATGTATTTGTGCTAGTAACTATACACCTGGCTCTTCAAGTGGTCCTACTTGCAGAGCATTCACCTACTCAGCACCTGGATACTCTCTTGAGTGACAGGTGGTCCCTCTAGAAAGCCACATTGACTTATTTTGCAATACAGTATACTTTTGCCTGCCTAGCCCCCAACACAAGCACAATACATCATGGTGCAAGGGGGCTGCCTTGGCACTGGCTTATCTGACAAGTTTCCAAGATCTATGCGTGATGTGCTGCTCCAATCTATGTTTTTTCCTTTGTATTCTAGGATTTGTAGTCTTGCTCTAGAATGCAATACCCTACACTACAAGTCCCAGTATTCAAAGGAAAAACGTGGACTGGGGCAGCACGTCACCCATGGACCTGGGAACTTGGCACGGCATAGAAGAAAAGAATAATCCTGTCTGCAAAATGCTTCAAATGACGGAAAAACTCATTTCTATAGAGTGCTCTAACGAGTCACAACATGCGCCTAGCAGGATTCCGATCACAGGGTATACGGTTAATGAAGGTACAGAGGTTAGGTCAAGTGGTATACATGCAAATGGATCTCAGGACATAAGCAAAAATTATGTTCTTGTATTCAAAGGGAAAACATGTACTAGGGCAGCACGTCACCCATGGACCTGGGTACTTGGCAGGGATGGACTGGGCTGGAAACATGGGTACTGGCCAAGGAAAGAACAGTTTTGTGATGGATGAGTTAACATTAGGCATTCCTGCCCTTTCACGTGCACACAGTGTGGCAGAGCAAAGTGTCTTGCTGCGCTGTGCTGCATGACAGTTTGAGCAATATGGTCCCTTGTTTTCACTCACCCTGTAGTTCTTGGTTGTCCTCTACATCAGCACTGTCCTGACCTTCCACTCCAGCTACCAACTCTGTTGGAATGAGAGATGCCACCTGTGCTTCCAATGGGTCCAACTCCTCCTGGACATCAGGTCCTCCTCCGGCCCCCATGGCTGCCTTAAGGTTCCTGGACAGTTTTTCTTTTGTCCTACATTTGTTGTCATGTAGCCACTTCTTCTTACACTCCAGGATGGTCCTTTTTGTTTGTGCAAAGCAGTTTATCTTGTCCACAATAGATTGCCAAATGGCATCCTTCCTTCATAATTGCCATTTTGAGGTGACAAATAAGAGGTGTTCATTCTTTGTCACCTCAATTATTAGTATTAGATTCTCCTCATCATTAAAGTTGCTCTTCCTCTTCTCTTAGGATGATGGCTGATCTTCAGGGTTGGGTTTGCTACCATCCTGACTCCCTGAGGCTCTTTCCATGGTTTTCTGTGTTGCAGAGTGTTGTGTAGATTGTGCTGCTTTTGAAAGGTTCCTGCAACGTAAAGCACTCCTGCGTGATGCAATGCTAATTTGCAGCAGGTAAAGGTGCTTTATGACACTTAAATCAACTTTGCATCACATAGGAAGTGCTTGCATTGTGACAACTTGTGCCATTCTTGATACCGTTCTATCAAAATGTGTAACACATCTCAGGGCCTTGCGCCATTGTGCGCCGCCCCATAAATTTGGCACATCCATGGTGCATGGAAATGCCGCAACACGTCGCAGCAATTTCTGATGCAACACTGTACAATGCAGTGTTTAGTCAGTAATGATAAATATGTCCCTTAATCTTCATGTACAAACAAGCTTGTTGAGGAAGTTTATTGCCTGTGTGACTTTTTCCTCCTAACTGTGACGCTCTTAGCGAGGCACTTGACAACATTTATA
The DNA here is from genome assembly GCA_963921515.1 of Calotriton arnoldi. NCBI lineage: Eukaryota > Metazoa > Chordata > Amphibia > Caudata > Salamandridae > Calotriton > Calotriton arnoldi. The sequence goes on from CAWUFW010008153.1 coordinate 622,969, forward strand.
GTTATTAATAAGTGCAGGGAGACACTGTGGCTATTATGAGGAGTCGCTCTTACTTCAGGCAATCAAGAAGTGAACTTGACATACCTTCACAGCATCAAGCCCTTTACAGAGGGAGCTGTCAGGATTAAATTCACTGTTAGCTTAAAGTGTGGGTTGTGATTTGTATTTATTCACACCACAGCCTCAACACAATACGAAAATAGCACAGTACAAAGTGCAAATGTATTGGTGCTTTTATAACTCAGTTCTTCATCGAAAGCATAGCTTTTAACCTCCTTTCATACATAACCTAACAATAACTCAATAAGACTCCTTTAAATATTAAACCAGTTTTTGTTGGAAGACAACATACCATCACTTTCTGCAAGGGCTTAGGTGAAGTTAGTGCTAAACACCTAAGTGACATCTCTCCATTTTGCAAACATAGAAGCTCCCAAAATATTTGCATATGAAAACAGTCAATATGCTGCCTGCCCACAGCCACCATTCTGGACTAACTTGACTCCATGTTCCACCGGATATTAATCTCTACTCCTAATGTTCTTTTTAGCTCCCCCCCACTCAACCGCAATTAAACCACATGACACATCAGCGCCTGAATAGTCTTGTTATCTTGGGGTTGCTAACACTACTAACAGATGAATAGATTTTAATAGCACTTGAACAACCTGCTGAGAATTGCTCCCAAATTAGAATTACTCTTGGTTTACGAGCTGTAAAAGTTACTGATATCGTAGCTGAATACTTCATGGTGCGAGTGCATTGCAGGAGGGATAGGAAACAGAAAGTTTCTCTTCAATTCCTTATGGCAATAAATGACAGATCGCCCGGCGTGTTCTACAGTATTGCTATTTACTGTTTAAATGCGGATATGTTCTAAATTGCTGTGTTAATAGGCATCTCTGATTGCACATGTCTACCATAATCATTTAATTGAGAACTTTAGTAAATTAGCAAAGGATGCTTCTTTTATATTTTTGTGTTAATTTAACTCTAATGATTTGGGAAACATCCATTACAACGCAGTCATTACAACGCACTACCTTTACCACGCGGTTGTTACAACGTAACTGCCTTTACATTGCATGTCATTACAATGCAGTCATTACAACGCATGTCACTACAACGCATGCCATTACAACGCATGTCACTACAACGCATGCCATTACAACGCATTATGAGGTAAGTAATGGGGAATAGTAATTTTTACTCCTACACTATCCAACACTTACCCTACTGTTGCACTCACTGGAGTGGGAATAGTAATTTTTACCCCTACACTATCCAACCCTTACCCTACTGTTGCACTCACTGGAGTGGGAATAGTAATTTGTACCCCTACATTATCCAGCACTTACCCTACTGTTGCACTCACTGTAGTGGGAATAGTAATTTTTACCCCTACACTATCCAACACCTATTGTTGCCCTAAAACTATTATGCGTTGTAATGGTATGTGTTGTACTGGAATGCGTTGTAAATGTAATTTCTAAAAATACGTTGTGATGGCATGCGTTCTAAAATCATGCGTTGTAATGGATGTTGTGATGTAAAAACCACATTGTAAAAGCATGCGTTGTAAATGTTTGCGTTGTAACGTGTCCATGTCAATGATTTTCCACATGGTTATTGTAATGTTGAAAAGCAATACAAACATTTTAAACTGTGGGTGTTTTGGAATGTTTTTGTTTTTCATAAAACCGAACAAATAACAATAGCTAACATAAAATATGAACATAACCAATATTAAATTTAATTACAGAAAAAGCAAGAAAAGAGGGGCTTATTTATGAGAGGCTTGCATCACATTTGCACCACGCAAAGTGTTACAAAGTCTCTAAGTCAGATCTACGAAAACACGTAAAGCCACTTTGCCTGGCTTTGAATGGCTTAAGAAATCTGGAGTAAGGTAACGCAGCGCAAATCGCTGAGTTGCCTTACTCTGCGCAAGGGAGGCGTACATGGATGTTGCAGTGGGTATTTTGATGGATTCCTAGGCTTGTAAACCTGAGAATGCGCCAAAAGCTTATGCCTCCCCAGGTGAGGCGTAACAAGATGAGGATAAATATCTTTTTTCTCCTCCTTTTTTATTCTTTCACATAGAAAGAGGAAAACTCCTCTCAGTATTGTTTTTGTGCAGGAAGGTACCCCTTCCTACACAGAATTAATCCTGCATGCAACTGAAGGGGAAAGGATAGGAATGTTCCATATTGCATAATTACGGGCCATTCCACTCTTCTCCCTGTGATGCTGGGCAGCGCAGTAAGGTAACTCGCTGGGCAACAGAGCAAGATAACTAGCTGCGCTGCCCTGCGCCACAAATCACGTAAATATGCCCCAGAGTGTCTAACCACCTGTGATAAAAACAAATAAAAAAACAATCGCTTATCATAGTAGCAAGATGTCATTCACAATTGTGCCTGCTGGTAACATTGAACATATCAGTTTCAACATCACAAGAATATATGATTCTATATAGGCTACAAGGTTATACAGAATAGAAGTGAATTTCCCTTTAGGTGCAGTTTACATTTGAATACATTAAAATCACAATACACAAGAAATAGATCATAAACGTTCTCACTGATCCTACTTGGGGGCAAAATGAAGAAAACCGATATGTTTCGCTGCACCTATGTTCCTCCTCTATTAACTAGTACCAGTTGCAGTATCCAAAATCAGTTGAACTGACATGCTACAAGCAGTGGTGGCTGGTGGATTTTGAAAGTGGTGGGGTGAAAAATTTTGTACCCTAATGTAATAAGCGAGCGAGCACAGCTAGCGAGCCCGAACTGTAAAAGGATGGTGCGGGGGGGGTTCTCCCTCCGCAAGCAAATTTTGAAAAAAATGGATTCAAATGGTGGGTTTTACACCACATATTTACTGCAAATTGTTGAAAAAAAGGGGGATCCAAATATAGCAATTATGAAGAAAGGAAGCAATAGTAAGAGGATGGAGAGAAAGGGAAGGGGAGCAAAGTGAATGAAGAAGGAAGAAGGGAGGGAGGTTGGGAGGGCTGGAGGTGGCAAGAAAAGGGAGGAGGAAGGTTGTGTGAATGATGCAAATTGATAAATATATGAAAAATATCAAGCCAGGCTTATTGACTAAGGGGCCGATTCCGATTCGGGCCGGAAATCTCTCCGACCGAGCCGGACCCGGAGAGATTTCCGACCGAATCGGACCCGTGCAGCCCGACCGAACGAGTACGATGTGTCCGTATGCTATCGTACTCGAGTCGGTCGGACTCCCATTGAAGTCAATGATAGCCGGTCGTACAACGCGTACGCGGGCTCCCATTGCCTCAATGGGTGCGAGGCGAACAAGGGCGCCCCCTACCGCGTGTACGCGGCGAAGCGACTCGCGCCGTACACGCACAGGTAGGGGGGACCCATGGGTCCCCCCTGTGTGCGACTCGCGCGGCTACGCATACAGGGGGGTCCGACACGGACCCCCGAAGTACGGCTCCGACTGCTCTTTCGAGCCGGACGGCGCGTGTCGGTCGGACTGCTCGCGGCACGCATCGTACTTACCTGGCCGGGGAACGTCTCCATTGCGCGGTGCGAGTCGTGTCCGAGCGAGTCGGTCGGTGCGGTTCGACCCGGGAACGAGTCGGTCGGAGCGGTTGGGACGAGCGAACGAGTCGGTCTGCGATTTCGCATCGTACTTGCTCGTCCGGACGCGCGTACGGATCGGTCGGGAAATAGGGCTCCGAATCGGATCCGGTTAAGCCGAATCCGATTCGGAGCCCTACCGGCCGAGATCAGAATCGGCCCCTAAATGTTTTATTACATAAATTTGCATCAACACCTAACTAAAAGCTGAGGACAGTACTGAATAGTGAGTTCTCAGAAAATGTACTTAAAGCTCGACAGACCCGTAAAGCTCACAATGTTTTTGAAGTCTCTTGATGAAGGCAGCGAACATGATGTATCTTGTGCTCACAGCGCTTAAAATTTAGTGGTGTGCAAATTCACGTATTTTTCTTTCGGTTAATTACGTGGAACTTCAGGAAAAATATACTGAATCATGTACCCCTATAATTTTACCTATAATCCATCCTCGAGTCAATTTTGATACAAGGGCACTTTCCAGACTATAAAATACAGCGGAAAACATAATTGCTGTGAACAACAGCTGCTTGTCCTCAATGTCACATCAGAATCCCGTGAGCCACAAGCCAAAAAGATCAGCCAGGCTGACCAACAGATATCCAGAAACCAAAGTATGATCAATCACACAGCAAGGCCTGCAATCCTACAGCGGAGCTTAGACATGCTGCTGAACTAATGTTCACGTCAAGTTGGCGATGGATTACAAAGCAGGTCCACAGAGGTATAAACTGAATCCCTCTGATGTGTAGAGGCTGTGGTCATTCAGATTGATATGACCATGTTTGTGGGAGGTGTCTGTGCATGAGTGGGTTTGGTGCACGCTGTATGTGTGGTGTATGATGTATGTTTTTTTTTCGGGTGTGAGATTTGTGAGGGGTGTTTATGTATGACGCTTTGTTGTGTGGTCTGTCTCTGAGGTAGGTTAGGTTGTGTGCTGGAACGTGTGTGGGTTATGCGTGGATTTCTGGTGTCTGTGCGTGTGTGGTGCAGGTGGTGTGCATGGTATTTCTATGGGGCTGTGGCAGCCCGGTACTTCGTTTAAAGTGTGTATGTTAATGGAGTGCATTTGTCGAGTACAGGTGATGCGTGTGGTATGTGAGGTGCATGAGGTGTGTACAGAGGTTGTCTGTGGGGTGGTGAAAGTGGTGTGTGTTGGCTTTGTGATTGCATTGGGTGATGCATGTGGTGTGGTTGTCAGAGGCATTTCATTTCCTTGATTGATGAACATACACAAGAGTCTAGTAATCAACACGCTACAACAACTGCACTATAGCATGACTGGCAGGGATGTGCCTTCGGTACCTCCATCCCACACAACCACCACCCCAAGAAACATAGCATGTGAAGCCCGGGTGGAAACCAAAACTGCTCCAGCAGCAGAAATATGCAAGTGTGAGGGAGCCTGTCAGTTTTTTTTGCTTGTGGCTATGGTGATTGGGAGGTGGGGGAGAAAGGGGAGGAGTATTCCTGAGCTGAATGACAGCAAGGCGCGTGCAGAGAGCTGATGTGGCATTTGGGAAATGCTCTGATGGAATTCACGGTCCCCAAAGCATGCAGAGGGCGGAGCTATTCTGTGTAAAGCGGGCGTACGAGGGCAGCAGGCATGTACTTACTGCAGTAGGCGATGAGCAGGCTCGCCAGAATCATAATTGCCCAGAAAGTTGAAGACATGCTCGGCAGGGCGAATGCATCTTTTCTGCAGATGATCCTGGGAGATGGAGCCATTGAAGCGGGTTCGCTTACAGTAAAATGTCAGTTAGTTTCAGCAGCCGACGCCCCCTTCGAATGATCGCCGTTCTCCACGTGAAATCCAAAAAAACAACATCTCCAAATGGCACGCGCGTCCGCTAGCATCCCTGTCATGCCTCCACCATCATCGTCAAGCAAAATACAAATATCCCTCCAAGTAGGCAGCACGTTTCCTCGTGCAGTAAACTCAGCAGACGGTGTGGATTAGTCCAGGTGATTGCTGTGCTTGTCAGTAATTTTAGTTAAGTCCGACAGCGATGTTGTTACATACACAGAGCCCCGTGCCCTCACTTTGGGAGTCTGACCAGCATTAAGGACAGAGCTGGGTTCTGTTCCAAGGGAAGGATTCACTGCCGATTCTGGGTGCTAGCGGGATCTACTGCAGTCACCAGTCGGCACAGAATCCAGCACGCCTGGGATCCGCTGACGGCACGCCAGGGCTCACGGATCCGAGAGATACCTTGGCTTTCCGAGCTGTCAAGTTCTGCCTCCGAACAGGGTCCCCCAGCGCAGAGCTGTCAGCAGCATATGCAGGGGCAGGAATGGACATTACAAATTTAAAAAACTTACCTTACCTTGGGTCCTGAGTCCCGCGCCACCTCAGCTCCTGGCAGCCGCAGTGCTGGCCAGTCCGGACTCCGGTGTTAACATTTTCCTGCTACAGGAAGCAGCCACAGGCAGCCTCCCTCCTTGGGCCCTAAGCCGTTGTGATTGGTGAGGTGCAGCGGAGAGCGCCCCAGCCGGGAGCCTAATCGGAGGCCCTTTTCTCTATGTAGGCTGCATGCAGCCTACATAGAGAAAAGGGAGAGTGCGCATGACTGCTTTGGTCGGCCCCAGGCCGACCCAAGCAGTCAGGGCCCACAACATTGGGCAAGCCCCTCCCCCCCTGCCCTCCAGCAGGACCACCCACCCGCCCTCCCACAACCAGGCACTCCAGGCATGTCTGCTTTCTCGTAGTGCGAGAAGCAGAAACATAAAATGGTAGTTTTACCATTTTATGTTTCTGCTTCTCGCACTGCGAGAAAGCAGTGGGCGACGCCCCACGCCCCTATGGAGGAGCCGCCACTGGCTACAAGTCAGGAACCTACCAGGTACTGACGTGTTGTCATATTTTCGCTTCACCCATATTGATTGCACAAAATTTATTTGAGAATGAATCCCATTCCTGAGTAACACAATTATTACTGCTAGGATTTTTACATGCAAAAAGAATAATTTTTGGACAGAATGCAGAAGAACGTCATACATTCACCCCAGTACAGAGATGTGGGCCTAAATCCATCTTTATTTTTGCTCCCCATGCCATTCCAGTTTGAACCCAGCCATATGCAAATCAGTCTTGGTCCTGCTCCTATGGGAACAGTCCAGCCCGAACTGCCACGCCAGGTCCTCCCTGGACTGGAAGCAAGCATCCTAGGTCTGGTTTTGGGGTTTCACCCCATATTAGCCAGGCTAGCTTTACTCCAGTGGCATGGAGAGCACGGGACCCACGTCTGGGCATACCTGTCCCACGCGGGGTGACAAATGCAAAAAGAGCAATTGATGGACAGAATGCAGAACAATGTCGTACATTCACCCCAGTACAGAGATCTGGGCCTAAATCCGTCGTTTTTTTGCTCCCCATGCCATTCCAGTTTGAACCCAGCCATATGCAAATCAGTCTTGACCCTGCTCCCTATGGGAACAGTCCTGTCTGAACTGCCAGGCCAGGTCCTCCCTGGACTGGAAACAAGCATCCTAGGACTGGTTTCGCTTCACCCATATTAATTGAACTAAATCCATTTGAGAATGAATCCAATTCCTGAGTAACACAATTATTACTGCTAGGATTTTTACGTGGCACATAGGAGTTTAGAATTTCGAAATTAAACTAGTATTATCAAATTTCATATTCACAGATTTAGGGTTAGAGGTCAGTTTTTAGGCATTACAAAGAGGCGCTACCTTCAAAATAAGGTGAACGCCAACAAAAGCAGATGTTACCACTGATAAATAGTTAACACTTTTAAGATTGATTTGATGCAGCTAGGAACTTATGGACACTCGTGGCAAACACAGGCAATGATTATGGTACAGGAGGCTACAGTTATGCTCACAAAACGATGAGATTAGGTCTCAGTGAATTGAATTGAAAAATACTTTATTTAGACATTTATGTCCATTAAAGTGCCAAGCAACATGATCTAAAATAGTATCACTAAGATGTGACAAGAAAGTAAGCAGTAACTCTTTTTACATTCGGGTCGTTTACTCGTTTTATAAAAAGTACAGTTAAAGCAGCGGATATGGTTCAGAACCTATGGTATAGAGTGCAAGAGTCTGCTTACATGGGAAGGCATCAATATCGTAGCCTAAGTTGCAATTAGCATACAGTTTAAAGTGCAAGAGACTGTTAACATAAACAGACGTCAAGATCATCTCCTGAACTGCAACTCTGGTGGCAAACTTGAATTTGTTGTTGTATATAGATATTAAAAACGGTAGCAAGCATTAATTCTATTTAAAACCCGCTATGGAACATTCCTAAAAAGTATCATAAGCCTATAAAAAATTCCGAACGTTACAAGAGTAGCAGTATCTGTGGTCAGATTTAAAAGAATGATTCTGGTAGAGCATAAAACAGATTTAAAATGACAGCGATTTATAGATTTTCAGGTTTTTTTCCGCTAGCCTTAAAAATGTAGTGAAATTACAGTTCAAGGTAATAAGTTACCCTAAGGCATGTGATCATTACTTGCCTGCATGAGTGTATTCCTCGCTGATTAAAAAGTACTCTTAGCAGCCCCTACTCTCATTCAGCAGACCAGGACAAAGACACGTTATGTGGATAATGCTCTCTTCCCCAATTCTATGCAGTCTGAAACAAACGTTTTTAGTGGTCCTGAGCCCAGGCATAGAGTGAAAAAGCCTGAGAGGAGGCCGAAGCGGTGCCTAATAAAAAGCTCTTTTAGCTGCCTGGACCACCGGGCCTCTAGATAGGGCTGGGGTTTAAGAGTTCTATATTTGTTTAAGATCATCCATGTATGGGATCTACTTGAGAGGGCCGCTTTATCTTTTAACATAGATGTTTTTTTCAAGACTTCGTTAATCACTTTTTTAAATGACTCTGGACGCAAAGGCCTTCGCCATAGCATTCGAACGGCCAGTTCGTCAATTGTTAGGTCTAAGTACTGCTGGGAAGGTGCGTTTGTATTTGTTTGACCTTCTTCACAGAGACCCTTGCATGGTTGTTTAGCCGTCAGTGACTTGATTCTCTTCCATACTTTAATATAGGCTTCTTTCCTTGCAATTGTTTGGTTTAGTAAAACCAAACTCGAGCCTTATCTGGGCCAATGAAGTGAGACGAGGGAGGCGAAAGAGCGATCTAAGGGGCTTATTTACAAGCCCCTTGCGCCACTTTTGCGTCATTTTTAACATGGGAAAAGTGACGTGCGGGTGGCGCAAGGGGCTTGTAAATAAGCCCCTAAATATTTTCATGATGATCGCATTTAAAATTGTCACGTCTCTACCTTATAAAGCCTTGCCTCCGTAGGAGATACTTGGGGCCGATTCCGATTCAGGCCGGAAATCTCCCCGACCGAGCCGGACCCGGAGAGATTTCCGACCGAATCGGACTCTAGCAGTCCGACCGAACGAGTACGATGCGTACGCATGCTATCGGACTCGATTCGGTCGGACTCCCATTGAAGTCAATGGGAGCCGGTCGTACAACGCGTACGCGGGCTCCCATTGACTCAATGGGTGCGAGGCGAACAAGGGCGCCCCCTACAGCGGGTATGCGTCGAAGCGACTCGCGCCGCACATGCACAGGTAGGGGGGACCCATGGGTCCCCCCTGTGTGCGACTCGCGCGGCTACGCGTACAGGGGGGTCTGACACGGACCCCCAAAGTCTGGCTCCGACTGCTCTTTGGAGCCGGACGGCGCGAGTCGGTCGGACTGCTCGAGGCGCGCATCGTACTTGCCCGGCCGGGGAACGTCTCCATTGCGCGGTGCGAGTCGCGTCCGTGCGAGTCGGTCTGAGCGGTTGGGTCCCGCAAACGAGTCGGTCTGCGATTTCGCGTGTGCTCGAATCGTACTCGCTCGCCCGGACGCACGTACGAATCGGTCGGGAAACAGGGCTCCGAATCGGATCCGGTTAAGCCGAATCCGATTCGGTGCCCTACCGGCCGAGATCGGAATCGGCCCCTTGGTGTTCGTTTTGGTGCTATTACCTTTAGCAGTGGCAAGTAGTTTGGGCTGTCTAGTGATTTCCATAGAGTACGGAACGCAAGGAGTCAATTTGTGACCTTCCTTTGAAGGTCCAGCTTGAGCTGGAGGAAGGGAGCCCTTGTCGTCAAATAGTACTCCAAGGTATCTGTAAGTTTTATCCGGCTACAGCTGTTGATCTTGTAAGTACCATTTGTGCATTTTCTGTACCCTGTTGCCCACTTCCATGACCGTAGTTTTCTTCTTGTTTATTGACATCCGATTGGCTGTTGAGTAGTGTGGTAACTTGTTAATGAGACGTTGCAGTTTTGTTTGGCTTAGGAGTATCACGTCGTCTTTATACAGAAGATTCAAGATGTACATATCTCCTAGTTTTGGAGGTTGTGCATTTACTTCGTCCAAGGCTGGGGTCGGGTTGGCTAGGAAGAGGTTAAACAGGCATGGTGCAAGCATGCACCCTTCCTTTAAGCCCTGGGAAATTTCAATTCTTCTGGACAAGAAGGAGCCATCTCCAATTCTCACTCTTGCCCAGGTGCCTGAGTATAACAACTGTATTGCTTTTAAGAGACAAGGATGATTACCCCACTGGGCCAGTTTTTGCTGAAGGAGATTGCACTGCACACAGTCAAATGCCGACTTAAAGTCCACAAAGTGAAGAGGTAGGCTGGTTGGTTGTTTAGCTTTTGTTTATCCATAATTACAGAAAGTGACAAAATGTTGGTTGCCGTGCCCGCTCCTTGTACAAACCCAGATTAGTTAGGAAGAATAATATGTTTTTCTTCGACCCAGAGCAGTAGTTCCATTAGGAGAAGACTTTCAAAGTGCTTTTGCCTCGGTATCTAGAAGCATAATAAGACAGTAGTTTTCCGGTCAATGACAATCACCACCTTTGAAAATGTGGGTAATATTGGAGCCTTTCCACGAGTCCAATATAGTTTCTAGTTGAATCGCACTATTAAAAACTATTGACTGGATGGATGACAAGAAAGAAGAGTTTGTCTAATAATATGCTTGTGGGATTCCATTCGGGACTGGTGCTCCATCTTGTCTACTCTTTCAGGTGGTTTAAGTATTTTCTCTTCAGAAAAGCTAAGCGTAAGGTCATCTGGGCTTGTAGAATATGTTTTTAGGGTTTTACTTCCCGTCTCTTGGCACTGTAGCCTCTAGTGATTGGTTAAAGTACTTAGTCGGGAAGTTGACCAAGCTTGTTTCTGTTAAGTTGGAACTCTAGGCAGCCGTTGGGGCACTATTCAGGTTGTTGACCATTCTCCAGAAGTCTCTTGAGTTTTTCTTTTTACTAAGGTACAGTGCTTTTGCCCAGAGAATTTGTTTTGCTGTTATATTCACTCCCAAACTGTCCTCCGGTATATTTTGTTTATGAGATTCAGATTACCTTGGATCTCAAGATTTCCTAGATGCCTTTTGACCAAACTTAGAATTCTGTTAAGCCTCCGCCTGATGATGCGGCAAAAGGCAGATATTTTAATCCTTTTTAGGTCTTGTGAGTGTTCTTTGGCTTAGCAAGTGCTTGGGGGGATTTTTGACGAACAGTTGTTCAGTAATTTTATGTGCCACTTTGATGTCGAGGTAAGGGAGTCATTGTCAAAGCAGTACCTGACAAGGGCTGAGGCGGTAGCCCAGATTGGCTCTATTGTGTCTTCTGACCAGTGTAGCTTCCCATAATTTGTTGTGACAAGATCCCCCTTGTCAAGGAGGTAACCTGCCGGTGTAGGAGACATTGGGCATTGAACTTTATAATTGGTTGCCCATAATTACTTTTGTCCGTTTTTTGGAACTGGTATAGTGAAATTAAACAGAATAGAGGCAGGGTTACCACTGTGAAATCAATTGTAGAGTGTGAACCTGCTGAGTAGTAGGACCACGCTGGTGGTGTCTCTTCTTGGTACCTGCCGTTCAGTACTCCTAGCCAAAGGAATTCAAGGTCCTTTACCAATGGCACATCCTTTACATCCCTGGGTCTGTTATTTGCAATTTTGGTAGACTGAGTGGGGACAGCCCAGAGGAGGTCCTGTTATAGTGTGATCCTCTCAGGTAAAGGGCCACAGCAAGTTCAAGTTGAAATCACCTGTGAATAGGAAGTCCGAGGACGTTGGGTCTTGTAGGCTGTCTAGTAAAATATTTACCAGTACGGAGGGCATCGAATTCCTGGAACCTGAGTCTGGGTGAATGTAGAGGTTGATTAGTAAAAGAGGTCACTTAGCTTCAGTGTGCCCCTTCTGAAGGTTGACTAGTAAAATATTGTTGCCGTCTAATAACGACCAACTCACTTTCAATCTTAAGTGCTGCCACTATGAAGAAAGCCAGTCTCCTCTGAATGTCCAGACCTCTTTGTCTTAAGTGCTGGGTCAAAATAGCCAGCGGATCCGTTCATTGGAAATGGCCGCTTTGCCCATGTTTCTTGCAGGAGAAAGATTTGATATTCCCTTGCAAGGCTTGTCAACTGCTTATTGTGGCATTTGATGTACACGCCATTTATGTTCCATGAGCACAGCTTCATGGATTTCGTGGAGTTGGGTGCTAAAGTTGGTTGGGGCACTGTGATTTATGACGTCAGTGTCGACAGCCGCCTTGTACGGCTGCTGACAGCCAGCCTAAGTTTAGTTGAACAGAGCTGAGTTTGTAGTTGGGGAGTGTGTTTCTTGCCCCAGCAAAAGGGAGGGGGAGGATGGAACGTTTTACTGATAGGGTTTCTGAGGATTGAGTGTTTGCTGCCCTCAGGGCCTCACTTCGGGATAAGCTCTTTCTGGAGAACAAGCTGGGTTGGGTAGGCGGCTGGGCGAGGCTTGCTTATCTTGATTCCCCAGCCGAAAAAGCGGCCTTTCTCCGGGAGGACCTCCCTGGCTAGCGAGCTAGGGGCCCACATCACAAGGGTAAACTCTTGTGCTTTGTCGTCCATGAGTGGCAAGTATTCAATTGATTCGATGCTACCATGGATGTAGTCTTAAGGGATGGGATTGCCTGTAGAAGTTTCAAGATGTGACCATGATTATAAATATCATGTCTCCCCTGGACTGGAATTCTGGGGTTAAAACTAGTTGGTTGTCATCCATTAAAACACCATGCGTTTGAACAGAAGAGTCTAGATCTGGGCCTGCAGGCCCCTTACCAATTTGTTCTCGGGCCTGTAGAGAATCAGGTCATTTCCTCGGGCGTGAGTAGCAGCTGAAGTATAATAATGGGATGGCATGGGGTCAATGATCTTAGATTTAGTACGGCATTGTGGGGGTGGTTAGTTTGGAAGGCTTCTACGCTATCCCCGTTAGCAACCATTGGCTCTTGGTGGATTGAGCCTCCTCCCTTTGGCACGTATCCAGGGGAGTTGGATCCGAGAAGGAGCTGGAGTTTTAGGGGATCGAGTTTCGAGCTCGGATGAGGGTCTCATGCATTTAAGTGGAAATGTTACTTTGGGTTGTTTTACCCAATTGTTTGTTGAATAAGGGTAGAGCTTCCTTTTCTTTAATGGGCCCTTACTGATTTGACTTTGCACTTACTTCATAGTCTCTTCATTGAGCTCAGTTGCGTTGTCGGTCTTGTTCCTCATGTTAGTGCAAGGAATGGTTACTAGGCTACTTCTCAATTTGTTTCTGACCTTGCATTGCTTTTTCCTCAGTTTTTTTGTCATTGGTTTCTCTAGGTGCACAGGAGGAGATAGTTGAGTATTGCAGGGGAAGCCCTCCCTTGGATTTTTGTGCACTTTAGTGAGAGTGCATGCCACCTCAGTTAGCAGTAGGGATTGGCAGTCACCCTCTACTCCTGGTGATCCTGTGTTAGAATTACTATAATCACTAGTCCTGCCACCGGCCTATTCTAGTTGCCCTGGTGAGTTTGAATCATTTTTATAGTGGAGAACGTCCAGATTAAATTTTTCATCTTCTATTAGGGTGGGCAGAGCGTCTGGAATTGTTGCGAATTTAATAATAGGAGGAGTGCAGGTGCAGTCTACATAGGTTGCTGACGTATCTTTGTGCCCGGGTTATCAGGTGTTTAAGTCAGCCAGCTTCTAGGCGATTCCAGAAACCGATTTCCCATGACAATAAGAAAATCCACTTGGACGTCCATTTTGTTTGATTGGTACTTCAAGGAGTCTAGTGTCATTTGAGATGCTCTGAATAGAATGTCCCATTTGGCCCCAGCTCCTATTGTACTTGTTATACATTGATTTTGGAGTGTCTCGCTGTTAATTTTTCCTAGGCTCTTATACAATAGGTGACACTGAGTGAAACCTAGTGTTTACTTTGGATTGTTTAGTATGGGGCTTAGTGGTTGAATTGTTAGTTTTATTCCCGGGGTACTCCAGCAGTACATTTGCCCATCCTCTTGAGGGTGTATGTCATTTGCAAGCTGACTGGAACTTGTTGGGGTTGGGCTACGAAAGTGTAGGTCGCCCATTGCTTGGATTGAGGTGTGCCCAATGTAGGTTTGGGGCTCAACTGTTGCAGCTCCAGCTGCCCAGTTGCTGTGTGATGTGGTTGGTTTTGGCCTTCCAGGTGCAACTTTGTTTCCTGGCTCTTTTTTCCTCTGATAGTTTTTACTCTTACCTCAATCGGCAGTGGGATGCTGTTTCACAAAAGTAGACTGGGGGACATTTGGAGTGTAGGTGGGCTGGGAGTGGATTGGGGTGCCAAAGACCTCAGTGAAAGTAACTCCAGGTCGGTTATCGGTCCCCAAGAAGGCTCTTTGTTTTCTACTGGGACTGAGTTCACTGCTTCATCCACAGCCCCTGTGCAAGGCCTAAGGTTGTAACCTAAGTCCTGGTCCGTGCTCTTAATGATTATCGTTATCGAGACTGGAGCTGGGAGGTTGGTTATGTTGTCTGAGATAGAAAGAATAGTCCCGACTGGGTCTTTTAAAAATCAAACTTGTGTGGAATATTTGTAGATTTTTCAAACATGCGAGAGGCAAGTGAAATTAAAGACTGGTTCTTGCAAGGAGATTTTGCCTTAATATTTTTGCTGCTGAGAGTTTGCAGATTTTTCTTTCTTCATGGAGGAGATTGTGGCGCTCTTTCTCACCCTGGCTGCATTTTGGCCTTTTCACGCAGAATAGCAGTGGTAGTTAGCAAAGCAGACAATAGGCTTTCTGGGTGCAGGGGTTGCAGGGTAATAAAGTTTGAAGGTGGCAGTTTGAAGATGGTGGTTTGCAGGCAGCAGTTAAGGGGCAAAGGTGCGGGCGGAAGAGGGGGAGGAAAGGGCAGGCACTAGAGCGTGCTCAAGCCACACCGGCCTAACGCCAGCTGCCTCCGTAAATGGCGCAGTGCCTGCAGACTAGTGCTTGCTTACTGCCCTCTGTTCTCTGCCTGGTGCCAGGCACCTGGCTTCAGTGTGCCTGACCCCACCGCAGCCTACAAGGTTATGTCACCTTTGCCGGGTTCCAGACATGCCCTGCCGCACCAGTCTCCAAGCCTCCTTTGTTGTATTCCTGTTACTGCGTTTGCTTGATTGCCTGGTTGCTTAGTTGCCTGGTTGTCGATCACCTCATCCAGCATCAATGAATGGAGATTGCATTATCATCTCTACACGTCACCCAGAGTTAGCACGGAAAATCCTCTTTGGGTCCTCTAAATCATTTCACGCAGGCTCATGCATCAAATTACTCCTGTTAGGCTTTTTTTATAGACCCCCACTGTGTAACCAGGGCGAGGAATTTTGTATGGGGGGCGGGTTTACCGAAGGTCTCTTGGGGTGGCAGGCGCAACCTAGAAACTTGTACGCCCCTTTAGAGGACCTGAACGAGCAGGACTGACTCCGTGAATCCGAGGTAACACATGCTCACTCGCCCTACCAAATAGCCCCCTTGTGTCAGGAACCAGAGGCAGGTAGCGCTCCATCTGAGGTGAACCCTAATGCTAATTTTGACCTCCAGGCAAGGCCTTATACGCCTTCCCCCCTTTTAGCTCATTTAGGAGGTACTAATCACAATCCCAAAAGAGAACTTAATCTTATCTCTTGGAATGTGTCAGGTTTGTCCGCCAAGTTTTCCGATGACAAGTGGCTTTCATATATCAGATCTTATCAAATTATATGTTTACAGGAAACCTGGGAGACAAAGAATAATTATTTTTTGGAAGGGTATCAGACTTTGTTTTGCCCAGCAAAAGACTCCAAGACCTTTAAGTGGGATTTCCAGGTGTTCCAGAGCATAAAATTACATATGGGGAGAGAGCCCCCACTTGATATAATCAACTTTTATGATAAGAAGAAGGGTAACGGCCAGTTTTCTAATGTTAATGCCCTAAATGTTGCCCTAGACTCTATGAAGGGTGAGGGTCTTGGGCGTATGATTCTCATTTTAGTTGGGGATTTCAATTGTCACCTGTGTCCGTCTTTCGTTAAGGATTTCTCTATTGCACAGCCTGTCCGCTTACAGAGGACTTGCACATGGAGCACATCGTGGAAGGGGATGAGTTAAACAACCTCTTATTCACCCATAACCTTGTACACACCTTAGACCATTGGCACACTGGGCCGACCTCACATCTGCCCCCATCCTATAAAGGTATGGGTTCTGTCACCATTATATACTGTATTTTTGTGTCTGCCTCCTTGGGCGCAGGCCCGGGTCTTTTTACCATAGAACACAACCCATTTAGCGACCATAATCCCCTGACACTCACACTGAGGGGGAGGGACCCATATATTGCCCCGCTGTAATTTCCAGGCACCCTAATCCCTATGGATCAGGGTAGGTGCCTACGTTGGTCAAGCATAGATGCCAAGGCCTTTAATCACAGCCTTTTGTCCTCCTGTCAATTTGAGATAGCCCTTTGTTTGGACCCCTATACCTCAAGTGAGGACATTCTAAGCTCATTTACCTTCATTGCCCAGGCGGTCTCAGGTTCTTTAATGACACAGGCAGTGAGGCTTGTTCAGGCTCCTCACTCGTGGTTTGACCGCAAGCGCTCGCAAGCACTGAGGAGGTTAAAGGCAGTCTTGAAGCAGGTGCCCCGCATGAAAGATAGAGTGACCCAGTGCTGGCTACTTTACAAAGAGTCGGTGAAAGCACGCAGGCACCAGTTACAAAGGCAGGCATGGGAGGAACTAGCTAAAGCAGGGGAGTTGAGGGATTCAACCCTATTTTGGAAAATTATTAATAGCCCCTGCTTTGTAGAATCAGCGAGATCATCCATGTGCCACCATATTATGTCAGACCAGTGGGTCTCCCATTTTGAAAAGGTCTATTCCGTAGGCTCCATGGTGGAGCCATGGGTAGATATACCCCCTAGCCCAGCTGTAATCCCCATTAGTTTTTCGCTGGAGGAGGTTTGATCAAGTATTGAGCTGCTATCACCAAATAAGGTCCCGGGTCCTGATGGAATACCCCCGGATCTGTTTCGTGATGATATTGAGGTCTGGGCCCCCCTTTTAACTCAAGTCCTGAATGCAGCTGCCCTAAAGGGGATGTTGCCCTCCTGGTCCACTGCTACAATTATCCCAATTTACAAAAAAGGGGACAAGGACAATCCGCAATCGTATCGCCCGATCTCCCTCATTGATGCTGTAGTAAAGGTTTTGGGTCTGGTTCTTTTATCCAGATTGTCTGTGTGGGCCATAGACAACAAGATTTTACCGGACGTCCAATTTGGTTACCGTGAAGGGATGTCAACTACAGATCAATGCCTCAATCTTTCTCTTCTGACTGCTAAATACACCCTGATTCAACCAGGTGTCTTGTATCTAGCCTTCATGGACCTTACGTCCGCGTTCAACCGAGTCAACCGGTCTAAGCTGTGGGATATTTTAATTTCCCTCACAGTGGACCCTTCTATTGTCAATCTACTTACATCACTCCACGCCCAGACGAGTGCAGCAGTGAGATACACACATGAGGGGGCACTGACAAATCATTTTGACTGCACAAGGGGGGTGCGCCAAGGCTGCATTTTAGCTCCATTTTAATTTTCTGTTTATATTAGTGGTCTTGAGGCGGCATTAATGGCACTTCATTCGGATTCCCCTAGAGTGGGAAGGAGAGCCTTGCCAGTTTTACTCTGCGCTGATGACGTGGTGCTCATGGCCCGCACGGCTCGGGGCCTGCAGATATTAATAGATGGCTTTATCTCTTTTATGGACAGGCTGGACCTGTCTGTTCATTTTACTAAGTCATATGTACCAGTCTCTGGTCGTCGGGGGCCTCGTGCAAATAGTTTTAAAGCAGGTCATCATATTCTGGCTGGGGTTCCGGCCTTTGCCTACCTAGGAGCACTATTCAATGACTGCTTACAGTGGAGAGCCTGCTTAGATGGGAAGCTTAGCGAGTTAAATAAATCAGCGGGCCATTTCCAGCTTTGCCAGCAGAATGGGCTCATGGGCACCGGAGGTCATCTTAAAATTGTACAAATCCAAGGCCATCGCAAAAGTTTTATATGGCAGTGAGGTCTGGGGGTACATCCCTTCTCACACATTACAGGTGGTGGAAAATACGTTTTTGTGGCAGGTCCTATGGGTCCCCCAAGGCACGCCAGCTTGGACCGTGCACAAAGAGCTAGGGGTTGATTACCCGGTGGACCAAGTGGCAATTAAACCACTACTTTGCTGGATAAAGATATGGACACGCAAAGATAAGGGTTGATTTTAGCGGATTATCTGGCCCTGGAACAGGGCAACAAAATCCCTTGGATACGTTATGTTAAGGAATCCTTCCAGGCCATTGGAAGGCCAGATCTTTTTTTTGCACATGACACTTTATACCCTGGGGATGTTATCATCACAAAAGAGTTACATCATAAATTTGTCACTGCCCAGCATGAAAATAATGAGCTTAGTAGACCCACAGTGAGGGCTTATGTAATGTTAATGTCTGTGTCGGGCATGGAACCATAGCTACTTGCACTCTCTAGCGCCCACAATAGATATTTAATTACACGTTTCAGATTTAATCAATTTCATCACCTTTTAGCATCCTCGGCTGGATTTCTTTCTCTATCCCAAAGAGGCCCCTGTGGCTGCGATCTTAGATCTCCACAGGATACGCTTCATTTTGTTTTATTGTGTAAACTGTTCTCAGTGCCAAGAAAACAATTTCTCCGGCCCTTACTAAAAAGTATGAAGTTCAGGCAGGCTAAAGTGGCACTCTTGCACCTGCAGTTGTTACCAGACCTCTATACTCTCCTTGCAGTGATATGTTTTTTGCGGGCAGCTCGTAGATCCAGGTTATCTAGAATTGATTGATCTCCAACTGCTTTGTATTTATGAGGTCATTATCGGTTTGATGGGGTATATAGCCTTAGATGTGTGGAGTTTTAGTATTTTGTCTAGTTTTAATCAGTCATGTTGTTTTATTTGTTTGTATTGACTTTTATATTGTACAACTGCATTATTGTATCTTTTATGGATGTGTTTTCATCCGAATAAAGAAAGAAACTATTATTCATCCAGCATCAGTGTGGTGGTGCAGTGCAGGCTTTAGCAGAGCAATTCTTAAAGGGCAGTGGTGAGCTTGATGGGGAACTTTATAAATCTTATAACTTGAGGACGCCTTGGGGTCGACTTTGAAATGGCATGTGGTGCTGCGATGGTGCTGTGGGTGATGGTGGAACAGGACTCGGGAGGCTGAGGAAGACTGAGCCTGCCGCTTAAACACTGGGCAGGCCACCAGCCGCAGTTGCACTGGTGTTGCCTTCTCTACTGCGAGCCATGCTACCTAACCGCAACGGGGGGCAGGGGGCAGGGTTCTGGTGCCTGCCCAACACATACTGCAGTGAGGTGTCAGTGGATGCGGATGGGCAAGAGCACACCAGCAGCTTTTTCAGCCGGCTGGCTTACCAGCCTGCTCCCCTGGCACTCCTCGGATCCTCAGCATCTCAGCATCCTCGAGCTCTCTGAGTTAACTGCTCTCCACTTCCCCCCTCTCGCGTTGATCAGTGCTCAATTAGCTCACCTCAGCCAGAGCAGCGCAGGGAGTTGTGGGCTGCTGTGACATCAGTGCATAATTCTGTATTACATTATCCCACAATACACCTCAAAATCCAAAGAATGCCACTACAACAGATCACACTATAACGCACCATACATGTCACTCCGTACGTATCTATACTTCCCCAAACCCTACTACATCACAACAGAGCGGTTCCAGCTAAATACAACCCATGCTATCTTTTCCAAGCGCATCCCATTCCTTTGCCATTCCATTAGATCAAAAACTGAACAGCGAACAAAAGCACAAAATCTAGTAGGATGAAAGGACATTTTAAATTCAATGATGCCATGAACTTTTCAAAAACAATGAATCATAAACTATTAGCTAATCATTTTCTAGGTACTCTTGGTTGAATGGCTGAATAAGTGAACTTTTGTTATTGTTTTTGTGTCTTCTTGTAGGACATTTGACTCTCCCTTTGAACACGCATGCATGTGTGGTACAGGATCTGAGTGACTGTCAACCTAGCCATTTTATTTCATCAAAGGGAGGTAGACCCTTGGATGCATGCCCGTTCCCAGAGTTACTAAACCTGGAAAAGTAGTCATATCAGTGTAACCATATGTGTTGTCAGCTGCTACCTCACAAGGACGGAAGGCACACACAAACTAAAAATCTCAACACCCCGCAATATCAGTGAGGGTACGGTCATAGACTATGAAGAGTCTTTATATAATCAAAATATACCTTTATTGTTGTTAGACTCCGGAATATCAAACTATATACAATGTAGATTAACACGTTTGGTTAAATCAAACATATTTCATATATTTATGGATTAAATTAACTAACACATTTTTTACCAATGACAAACAGGCAAGGTGGGGCGATTGAGAAAAACAGAGATACATGTCTATTCACAATATGAGCAATTTTGTTCAAATATCAATAGGGGTTTGTGAATAACATTTAAGTCACAGGAAACCGTTGAGGACAAATTACAAAAGACTGTTTTTTGGAACTGTCTGTCCTATTTGTAAGTTAAATATAGTGCTCTTTAGCTTTGATTTAGTTTCAATTTTAGCAAGCAATTATGTTTTTAAAATATGTTGACAGTAATGAAAATTCATTGCTTGCAAGGCTAGAATTAAAATTAACTGGGCAGGATTAAAAAAATCCAGTGGTTGGTAAACTAGAATTAAAATGTATATTCTGAAATTAGATGAAGAGTCGTGTGTTTGAGTTAAATTAGAAACATGTTCGGGGCATATTATCAAGAACGGCGTTAAAATTACCGCCGCTTTAGCGGCATAAAACTGCCGCTAAAGTGGCGATAATGGGCTTGATAATATGCCCTTGAGAATTCCAATAGAAGCCCATGTTGACACCAGATAATTTTAACGCCGTTTCTTGATAATATGTCCCGTTCATTCCTACAACTATGGGTATGGGAAATTCCTGGGCTAATTGTGAAACAGGCAAACTTCCCAACACAGTTGTTTTTAAGGAGCACTGTTTGAGGCTGGGCAATATGATTACCTTCAATGATAGTTGCATTAACGTAAATGCAGTGCCTGCACCCCTAGCTGGCCTCTTGGAGGCAACTTCCTAGGAAAGAATTCTCTGCGCTTTACCAGCCTGTTGGGTCCCCCTGGTACACAAGCAGCAGATACCACACATACGATCCCCTTTTGGGGAACTTGTTTTCATGCATTGTCATTGCTGGTCAGTGTAATTATCTTGATGAAATTACCATTAAGTCAGTTACATTGCTCTGCCCCTGACGGGTCTAGACACCACACAAGTATTTCCCATCCGGTGTATATCTCATTGTATCGAGTGAGAAACACTCGTACTTCAGAACTTTTCTGTCTGCATTCCACCCCTTTTTTACATCTTAAAGGGGGCAAATTATGCTGCCCGAACCACAGCATTCTCCAATCTAAGGTTATACTCCTCACCTAACTCCAGACAAATAAGGCAAATGTGCTCCTAGTACACAAGGTAATGTTCATCCCAGCATCAATTCGAGCAATTCACTGAAAGTAATATCATGGAACGTTTTTGGGCTAAAATCGACTCCATACAACAAAGAAGCATTCGAATTCTTACAGTCTGGGGACCTTTTATGCCTCCAAGAAACCTGGCTGTTAGCCCCTGAGGTGATTCCGGGGTTCATGGAATTTCAGCAGCCAGCAAAAAAATGTAATATATTAGGAAGACCTTCGGGGGGCCTATCGACATACATCCGTATTAGCAGTAATATAAAAACAAAATCTCTACTCAAAACGGACATGGTTCAAGCAGTACTATTGGAAGGTATGAAATTAAACGGACGCCCACTAAAGATTGTACTCTTGAACATTTATTTCAATAATAAAGAGCTCCCTAGACTGAGTTACATGAGAGCACTAGTGGATACGCTCGAAGAATTACTTAGTAGCAACCCAAACTGCGGGATCATAATGGCTGGTGATTTCAACACCCAATATCTCGGGATGGAACTGGACGAAAGATGGCCTAAAGATAAGGTGGGAACTGTAATGAATTCATTTTAAACACGTATAGACTAAAATCAATACAAACAAGTCATCAGACGGCAGCCACCCCGTTTAAAGACCCGCAGGGGAGGATCAAATCAACAATTGATTATATATTTGTGTGCTGTACCTTGTATGGCCAGGTGAAGAAATTTCAAAAGCCATTTATCCAGAGCAGCGATCACTTGCCACTGGCTATCGCCATCGCACTACAAACGGTCAGGCCACAGCCCACCGCCCTCTTGGGCAAAACAAATGGGGAAGAATTATATGTTCTACCACGGAGAATAAAGTGGAACAAAATAGATACATCAGCCCTAAGCGGGTGGAAAAGCGATTGGCCGAGAATAGCAGAGGAATTCTCAAGAGGTAATATCACCGAGAACTGGATTAAATTAGCAGCCAAGGTATACTCCCTTCTGATGGGAAAACAAGGAAGGCATCTATCAATATCCAGAGTAAGCCCTTGCAAAAACAAACACAGTGCATAAAAGTAGAGCAAAGTAAGAGGCAACTTAGAACAGCTACATGCACCCATAAGTAAGAGGGAAAAAAGGAAACATACCAGAATCTCCTGCTAGCCAGGAAAACGCACAGGAGAAATATATGGGATTATAAAAGAAAACTACAAGACGCAGAATGGCTCCACGTTTTTACTTTGCGGACTCCGAGCAAACAAGCGGAGTTCTGGTCATATATCAACCGGCTTTCAGGGTGCGGACACGACCAATGGAATGTGGTTGCTAGCGACATATGGATAACGCACGTAACCAAATTATACCATGGAGCCCCTAATTTAGCAACACCTGGTCCGCAAAAGCCCCCTATATCAGCTGGATCCCCTGACAAACATCCAGCACTAACAGAAGATACACTCGGGCCCCGGAGAGAGGGGAGATCGGCAATCTCTGAGGGTACGTCTGAGCCATTGATCTTGGGAAACCGTGTGACTGCAACCCTCGAGGAGACGTTTGAGCCATTGATCACAGAAAACCGTGTGAGGGCAATCTTAAAAAACATAAGAAAAGATGGGGCCCCTTGCCCCAATGGCCTACCAGGCCATCTCTTCAAAGAAGACTGCGACTTTTGGGGATCGGTACTCACACCACTCTACCAGCATTGTCTGATGAACACCACAGTTCCGGAGAGTTGGAAAGGCTCTATATTGCAACCCATCCACAAAAAGGGAGATCACGGGGACCCTGCGAATTACAGGCTCATTGCCCTCCTGGATATCAAAAGGCTATGCCAGCCTTCTTCTACAGGACCTGCAGGACTGGGCTAATGAAAATGAAATTTTACCTGCGTATCAATCCGGATTCAGACCAGGAGCATCCACTACGGACAACATATTAGCTCTCTCATATCTGATAGAACAGTCCACGCAGAAAAAGGCGCTTCCCCTCTTCGCGTGTTTCGTGGACTATACTGCGGCTTTTGATGGCATAAATCGGAGTCTGCTGTGGCGTAAACTGCAAGACTGGGGGATTCCGGCGAGCCTGCTGAAAGCAATAGTCAGTCTTTATACTCGAACTTGGGTACGGGTAAAAATCACGATGAATTTTGCCACCAGAAAGATTCCAACAGTTAGAGGGCTAAAGCAAGGCTGTGTATTGGCCCCTTTGCTCTTCAACCTATATACGGCAAACCTCGGAAAAAAGATATTTAAAGCGAATCTCTTACCCCCTAAAATAGGCTCAAACAGATTACCTCTAGTCCAGTACGCAGACGATATGGTGTTATTAGATCACACTAAAGTGGGCATGCAAAGATTATTAGATGCTTTAAACATCTACAACAACAATAATGAACTTCAAGCAAATGCAGGAAAGACAAAGGTAGTTATATTTGGAAAATACACCAACAAACTTAAACAACAATGGAGATTGGGTAATTTAAACATACTAACAGTGACCAAATACAACTACCTGGGAGTATGGCTGATGAGCAATGGGAAGCCAACAGCGCAAATTGCGGCCGTGGCAACAAAAGCTAAAGCAGTGACGTTTGCCCTGTGCAAACTGCATTCCAAGCTATGCAGCCCATCGACGAAACCAATCAGAAAGGTCATAAACGCCAAAATGCTACCATCAATCACTTATGGCCAGATAGCATTTCCAGCGGCTGTCACCAACACTATGGAGCAGCTCAACTGTCGCGCATTTAAGCGTATATTTCAGATCCCCGCCTATGCCCGAAACTCTTTGGTGCGATTGGAATTTGGACTGAATAGACAGAGCTACGAGCACTGGGCTTCCATGGTCCGGTTTTATCGCGGGGTGTGCGCTGCACCTCCACATACAATGAAGGCAATTTTAAAGTTAATCTTTATGGAAGGAAACAACTCATGGAGCAAAGGCCTGCACAAACCTTGCTCCGAATTGCGCCTCGATAAGTCTAAATTAACGGACTTCATTCATCAGCCTGGTATCCTAAAATCCATATTGAAAAAACAAGTAAGACTTTTATCAAAAGAAGACAATATGAAGGTACTGAACGCTTCCAGTAGTAATATTAGGATACTTGCAAGCTCTTATGAAGATCAATCATAGCAGCCATATCTTGACGCCCCATTAAATAAATCGATTTTGAAGCAAATCTTTATAGCAAGACTTATGGTTCTGCCCATTAAGGCTATTAATAGGCGCTGGAATACCTTAGCGGAAAAAACAACTTGCAGACTTTGTCATCAATATGAGGAATCTCTGGTCGATATAATTTGCACATGTCAATGTTTATCATTTGCACGACGCACTTTATTGAAACCTCTCTTTTTCAAACATGGAGTAAGGACCTGCGCTAAAGCTATGAAACTCCTTTTTAATTTGGAAATTCCAATGGATTTGGCACGGTTCGCTAAGTTTGTACACAAGGTCAAGGAACTCTTAAGAAAAGAAGTATAGATCTTAATCGTTTTAAATGAATTCACTTAGTAGGAAGTACTTGTTTTTTACCTTGGATTGTATATTGCGTATTTTACTGAAATGGTACTGTGCTGTCCACTTAGCTTTGGTATCGCATATGCTAATACCTTTAATATCATGAACGCATTTCTAATTTAAGCGGTCGACTAGACTTGCACAAAACCACTATATAATAGGAAGGATTCATTAGTATTGAACTGTTTCATTGGTTCTATACTATCTCATCGTTTTTATTCTGTTTTAAGCTTAATTCATAAAAAAATATTTTATTTAGCGAATATACATAAGACATTAATTAACTAGGCATGCATTTGTACGAAATAGGCAAGTTTTGGTGAGATTTTATTGGAACTTTTGTAACAATTTTTGTTAATTGATACAATAAAAAATTATTCATTCATTCATTATTCATTCACCCCTTTTTTATTACAGAGCAAGATGGTATAAACCATGGGAAAAGGTGGAATCGCCTAAAGTGTTCCATCCACTTGTAGTGAATTTAAAAAATCACCCACGGGTGGGCGTGGCATGGACGCCGAAGTAACATGGCGGCTTCGGTGTAAGCTCTGCGCGGACGCGGAGCTTTTTCGAAATATATAGCCTCATTCCTTGAAGCTATTGGACTCCGGCTGCCGGCCTGCTCAACTGAAGGAGCGGTGAGTGTTACTTGCTGCTCCTAATTCCTCATAACTGCAGCTAAGTGCCCGAGTGCCGTGGCGGTGAATTTTTCCTCAGAACCTCGCGGGCGACCGCCATTTTGAATCGCGGCGCCCGCGCTTCGGTTCCAACGTTTTCTCCACATGTCTCTATGTCGCCTCCTAACATGACACATTGGTCCACGAATACAGGTCATGTCACAGCGGTGGTACAGTGATTCTGGTAACCATATTGTACCATTTCATCGTCAGCATTTGACTGGGAGCCGCAGTGGTGATTTTTTTTTTGCCTCAGAGTTATGTGAGCGCTTGCCGTTTTCAGTCACGGCGCTCGTGCTTGATCTCAGAAAGGTGTGGTCCCCCGCTGGGCTCCCGCTACAAGTATTAAGGAAGTGGAGAAGTCTCTCAAGTAAGGCAAATATGTATTTTTCTTTTTTCTTCTCATGGCTTTAGCTTTTACTCAAGGGCATGTCACTTATATTTACACGGCGATTAATAAGGAGGAGTATTTAATGACTCCCTCCTAATTTTATCCATTGTGGCCCCCTCGTTTTGATATATATTATACTGAAACTTTCTTCACTGTGCGCTGGAGGAGCTGATTATGCAGTTGTACTCTGCTGCTTCTGGTCATTGACATGCAGTAGTGATTTCTACCCCTATTGGAGTGAATATTGAAATATATATCAGGGGCAATCCCTGCATGAATTTATCTTTGCTCCTTTGGTGTGCCATACCTCAAGTAACTGTCCTTGATTGTTCATTACCTGAATTTCTTTTCATTGTCATATGCAGGGGAGCCGCCAAGTATTAACCTCCTCCCAACGCTTAGACCAACAACATAAAATGGCTAGTGATTCTCATGCCACCGTCAAGCCATCCTCTTCAGGTGCAAAGCCTAAAAGGCACAAAAATGATCCACCTTCTCCTATTCTCACCTCACAAAATCCGGTCCTTGACTCTATTCTAGATGAGGTGCGCGGACTTCAACCTTTTATGATTGCCACCAATGAAAAGCTAAAACAAATAGAAGACCGTTGGATTATCATGGAGGGAAAGGTATTAGAACTGGAACAACGTGTAGGGGACCTTCAAGATGTTACTACAAAAATTCCTTTATTAGAGCAGGAAATACATAAATTGAAATTGCACACTGAAGACCTGGAAAATCGTAATCGCAGAAACAACTTGCGCCTTTATGGTCTTCCGGAAAACATCGAAGGGCCGGATATGCTATCCTTCTTGAAGAAATTCCTTCCAGAATTACTAGATCTTCAATCCTCTGCACCTCTCAATATACAACGTGCGCATAGGTTGGGTTGCCTCCAATCTAATTCAAGCAAGCCTCGTGGAATCATAATGCTCTTCCTGGAATTTACTGAACTTATGCAGGTTTTGAAAGCGGTCAAACTAAAATGACGCCTTGTCTGGTCGGGACATAACATCTTCATTTCTCAGGACATATCAAATGCGACTAATTCTCGACGAAAAGAGTTTCTTGCCCTTCGACCTCAGATGAGACAATTGAATATTCAATATGGTATTCTACATCCATGTCTATGTAAGATCACTCATGAAGGTCGATCACGTTCTTTTGATGATCCTGAGAAACGGAAACTTTTTCTAAATAATATCTCTTCTCGAAATATGGACACCAATGTTTGATTTTCTTTATGTTACAGGTTGTTGTTCATATCTCAGTACTACTGTTTAAGTCTTCACTTGCTTAAACTACTTCTATTCTCTCACCACCCTTTTTTCACTTTTTATGTTTTTCATATATATTATCTGTTTCTTAGAGGCCTCTTACTACCTGTTTACCTTTACCGCCGCCCTTGTTCTCGACGTCACCATGTTCCTCCATCACTGATTGCTTATCTTTCTTCAGATCTGGACTCTTTCCCTTGATCTGTCTACTTATTCTCCTTCTCTATTTTTTCATCCTTTTTTCTTTCCTTCTCTTCCTATCCTTTGGCTTCTTTCCATTAGGGCCTTTCTCTATCTTTTTTTTATATCGTTATGAGTGTCCTGTTTCACTTTCCAATGTTTTTAAATAAATTTGTGCATCTCTTTTTTCATGGTTTATCGGTTCATATTTGTTGTCTTTCTTTTTTTCTTATTGAATTTGCAGAGCATTGTTCCTGTTTCCATATACCTCTTCCCAACCCTCATCATGTTTAATGTTGTCTCGTGGAATGTTCGTGGTATAGGTCATCCGGTCAAACGTCAGAAGGTATTGTCTCATTTGTCTAAACTTAATGCACAAGTTGCCTTTTTACAAGAAACTCACTGCAATGATGTAGAATCACTTAAGCTTAAACGTCAATGGGTTAATCAAATTGTTTTTTCGCCTGCTATTAACCGTCATGGTGGTGTTGCTATCTTGTTTCATAAATCTCTGAATGCGCAAATATTATCCACTGAATGTGACTCCAATGGACGATGGGCCTTGGTTGACGCTATTATTTTTAAAAAACAAGTCACTTTCTTAAATATTTATGGCCCGGTCAAACCTGACTCACAGTTCTGGCAGAGTATTAAAGTAAAATTGTCCTCTATTCCTAATCCTCACATAATCATTGGTGGTGATTTTAACAATTGGCTTGACCCCTTTTCTGATAGAAAATCTAAATGCAAATGTAAGCCTGATAACACCCATAAATCATTTAAATCTGCCATTGCCTCTCGTCCATTGTATGATGTGTGCAGAACATGTAATCCAGATACTAATGAATTAACTTTTTTCCACCTGTTCACCATACCATGTCTCGTATTGATTACATTTTAGCCTCTAAGTCTCTACTTCCTTGTATTCAATCATCTGAAATAGGCTCTTTTTTTATTTCAGACCATGCCCCTATGTAGGCTTCTTTTGATATGTCTATTAATACATGCAAACATGGTCGTTGGCGTTTTAATAACTACTTACTCTCAGACAAAACTTTCATTTCTGAAGCAACTTCCTTCATAAATGAATTTTTTCGAATTAATATTCCTTCAGATACCTCTGCCCATAACAATTGGGATGCTTTTAAGGCAGCATTTAGAGCTTTTACCATTTCTTACTCTGCAAAGAAGAAGAAATTGCTTAATGCTCAATATAAAGAAACTCTTCAAAAAATTAAAACTCTAGAACACACTTATTTTTCCTCTAAATCCCCAGCCACCTTAAAAGAATTGATAACTGCTAAATCTACCTTGAATAAAATTGCCACGGTGGACGCTTGTAATATTCTTCTTAAGATCAAATCTAAATTTCATGGAGGTCAAAATAAGGCGGGGAAAATGTTAGCCAATTACTTAAAAATGAAATCAGAACGTAAAAATATTGGACCTATTCACTCTGAGACATCTAATAAGCTTCTTTCCTCTGACGCAGATATATTGGATACTTTCCAATCTTATTACCAGCTTTTATACACAGAAAATACAAATCCCGCAGAGAATGACTTTAACGCTTTTTTCCAAGGTATCCCTAAACCTCCATCCTTCCCTGATATTTTCATGTCTCTGGAAAAGGATATCTCCCTTCTGGAAATAACAAATGCATTTAAATCTTTAAAAAAGGCCAAAGCCCCGAGACCAGACGGTTTCTCCATTGAACTCTTCTTGGCTTTTTCCTCAATTTTTGCTCCAAAATTATTAGATCTCTTTAACTCATTTATTACGAACTCCAAAGCATGTGGCACTTTTTTAGAAGCCATGATAATTGTTATTCCCAAACCAGATAAAGACCCTTCTTTATGTAAGAATTTCAGACCCATATCACTGATTAATTATGATTGTAAAATTTTTGCACAAATTTTAGCTACCCGCTTGGAAAAAATGATTCCTAATCTTATCAAACCGGACCAAGTTGGGTTCGTTAAAGGCAGACTTGCCTCTGACAATGCTAGAATGTTTTCAAATATTCTTACCCTTGGAAAAAAGCATTCCTCTCCCTTGGCCGCCCTTTCACTTGATGCGGAAAAGGCTTTTGACCGAATAAATTGGAAATATATGCTAGCTACTCTTACATGGTTTGGTTTTGGTCAAAAATTTATTTCTTATATTAGATTACTATATACTGCCTCGAGTGCATGCGTTTTTGTCAATGGTCTTTTTTCCCCATATTTTCAATTGCAGAGAGGCACCCGCCAAGGTTGTCCATTATCTCCATTACTCTTTCTCCTTTGTTTAGAACCCTTTCTCGAACGTATTAGACACAACCCTCATATTACTGGTTTTAATTTTAAATCACATCAAATTAAACTCTCTGCTTACGCAGATGATATCCTTATTTATATGTCCAACCCCTGTGAATCCCTACCCCCTTCTTAAAAGTGATTGATATGTTCTCAACGGTTTCTGGGTATAAACTTAATTTCTCTAAAGCTGAAGTTTTGCCGGTAAATCCATTATGTTACCGGCACATGTTTGACAATACCAATTTCACTTGGTGTCCCCAAAAGATTAAATACTTAGGAATATGGTTTTCATCAAATATTCCAGACACTTTACTCCATAACTTCTCTACCTTAAAACTCAAACTTACCAATTTAATATCTTCCTGGTCTCCATTATTTTTATCATGGTGGGGCAGACTCGATACAATTAAAATGATGATTGTACCCCAAGTGCTTTTTAAACTTTCCATGTTACCTGTTAAAATTCCCAAATATTATTTTTCCCAGATTAATTCTATTTGTACAAAATTCTTATGGAACAACAAACGACCGCGTATTGCTCTTGCCAAATTAACTCGCCCAAAATCTGAAGGAGGTGTCAGATTCCCGGATTTCAGATTGTATCATACAGCGTTTCTGATTCGTCAGTTTTATGCTATGTCTAAAGATTATCAAGATTCTCCTATGCCTACATGGGTTACTGTTGAACGTTCATTGTTAAATGATTTTTCTCCTCAGGATATTATGTTTATGACCAACTGCACTTTTATTTCCAGATACCCTATTTTAAAATACTCGCACCATCTTCTACATGACCTTTTCTTCCAAGATTTTGATCCCTATCACTCTTTGTTAGCTTCCTCTATATGGTTCAACAAACATGTCAAGTTCCGTCATAAGTCATTATACTTCAAGCACTGGAGGGAGAAGGGCATTTTTTATGTACATCAGTTGTCAATCCACAATTCCCTCTTATCTTTTCCACAGTTACAAGAGAAGTTTAACCTTCCTGACTCCTGTATTCACCAATACAATACTTTATTTCCAGTTCTCCAAACTATTTTACAAAACTTCAATTCTAACTCTTCTATTACTTCATTTACCCCTCATACACCCCTATTTAATGTTCCCCTTGACCCCATCCCAAGTGCTGCTTTCATATACAAAACCCTATCCTCACCGGCCACTACTCGAAGTAAATCACATGTCGAGTTACTATGGGAACATGACTTATCAAGATCAATTTCTGTTCATCATTGGGACCGTGTGTGGCAAAAAAAATTCAAAACATCTAAAGCTGCAAACATTACTCAATCTTTATATTTTATTTATAACAGAGTTCTGATTACTCCCCTTTTTTTGCACAAAATTGACAACTCGCTCTCTCCCCTAATGTTGGTCATGCCTCTCCGAGGAAGGTTCATTAATGCATTTACTTTATTATTGTCCTAAAGTTCAGGAATTTTGGAAAGCTATATGGTCAAAATGTCTCTCGATTTTTAAATATAATGTACCATTTGCTGTTCATAACATTTTTCTAGGTACTCTTTCTACTGATTTTGATCTAGTTCCTTCAAAAACTATCCTACTTGACCTATTTATTGCTATTGCCTTTAAAGTTATATTAACATGTTGGAAGGATAATTCAGGAGTATCTTTTTTATTGTGGTGGAATTTGATTTGTGATGAACAAAAAATTGCTTCTGTCTCATACTCTGCTATTGCTTCAAAGATTAAGTCGGACTTGCTATGGTTACCTTTTACTTCTTTTTTATCCTCTCGCTCATCACTGGTCTAATGCCCTTCTTCTGGAATCTTTTACTTCTTCTTTTTCTTCCTTTCCCCCTCTCTCCTTCTTTCTCTACTTCGCTCTCTCTCTCTTTCTTTTTTCTGTCTTTTCTTTTTCTCTTTTCCCTCTACCCTTCTATATATCAAAATAGTCAAATATAACATTCTCTATATTTGGAACACATTTCTTTAACACAATAATGTAATGTTCACTACTAGTTTCTCTCTCCCATTCTAATATATCTTCTTCTTTCTTACTATAATAGATTTTAACTGTTGACATATACTGTCTGTTAATATTTTTATCTAATGTTTTTCATGCTGTGTTCATTCTTTCAATAAAAAATTATTTAAATTTAAAAAAATCACCCACTCCTACCAACAACGTGATGCCATCAAATTCTTTTTACACAAGTGCACAGTGAGGACTAAGCAGCTTCCTTGAGTGGAGAGTCTTCAACAAGGGTTCCATGGTAACGAAATGCTACGTGTGGACTACAGCATAATGTCCCTGAACTTTGCAGACTCCTGAAGTGTTACCAGTGCTCATGAAAACACGAAAACATGAAAACACACATCTCATGTGCATTTTTAGCAGTGTTCTTGAAAACATTTTTTTATTTTCTTGAAGACTGGCAGTACACACGTCTTCCACAGATAATGATAAAAGAAAGAGGGAACCTGAGAGTGTTGAGCAACACTCCGTCCTTTAAGAACATGGCACTGTGTGGGTTAGTGGCTGGATTGCATGTGATGGAGTACTTCATCCACATCCCCACAATCAGGCATCCTCCATAATATTTAACAGAGATGCTGCACATGCCTGAGAAAACCCAGAATATCTGTTAAATGGGCCTGTCCATGCAAGAATCAGCACATCCCTGTTCCCAGTTAGGATCGACAGAGCACAGCAGGTGCAATATCCCAAGCCCTGCACCAGCTTTGATAGATTTGTTCTTCATGCCACAGCATAAGCTGGGAGAAGCATTGTGGCAGGACTTTCTCCCATTTATCTAGCCAATTATGCCCTTTCCGGCTCCTTGTTTGTAGTGTTGGATTCCTGCATTTCCGTTGCCATGGACGAACAGAAAGGTGTGTGTGTGTGTGTATGTGTGAACGAGAGAGAGAGTGTGTGTGTGTATGTTTGTGAATGTAAGAGTGAATGACTAAGAGTGAGTGAATGAGTGAAAATGTTTGAGCATGAATGAGAATAAGTAAACGAGAATGAGAGCATGACTAGAGGAAGAGTGAGTGAAAATGGGTGACAGAGTGAGTGGGACTGAATGGGTGAGGGTGAGTGGCGGAATGTGAGAGAGAGTGACTGAGTATGAGTTCTGAGAATGAGCAAAAGTGAGAATCAGCAAGAATGCATACATGACAGAGTGAGTGGCTGAGAATGAGTGACAATGTGAATGAAGCGAGTGAGTGTGTTTGAGTAACTGAATGTGAGTGAGAGAGTAGGAATGAATGTGAGGGAGTGTGGGAGAGCAAGAGTGTGAGTGTGTGCTATGCTTCAGAGTCTGCCACTGGCCCTAGCATCCACAGCTTCAGACACCGTATCCAACCACACACTTATCAAGAGACTGCACCAGATTGGGATCAGGGGAGCTGCACTCAAGTGGATTGCATCATTCCTTATGGGATGAACAAAGAGAGTCTGCCTACCTCCCTTCACTTTGGAACCCACAAGCACAATCTGCGGTGTTCCTAAAGGTTAATCGCTCAGCCCCACTCTCTTCAAAACCTACATGACACCGCTATCCAACATCATCAGAACCCACAATCTCCACATCATATCCTACGCCGACGATACCCAGCTCATCCTTTCACGCTCAGCAGACCCCACAACCACTAATACAAACTTCCACAACTGTATGAAGAATGTTGTGGACTGGATGAAGGATAACTATTTGAATCTCAACACTGACAAGGCCGAAGTGCTGATCTTTGGCAACCATGCCTCCCACTGGAACGACACCTGGTGGCCCGCCGAACTCTGACCCACTCCCACGCCAAAATACCACGCTTACATCCTCGGCATTATCCTGAACAGCAAACTCACCATGAAATGACAGATCAACACAGTCTAATCCGCCTGCTTCCACACTCTCCGCTTGCTTAGAAGAATCTTCAAAATGTTCCCCACCAGCACGAGAAAAACGGCCATGTAAGCTTTAATCACAAGCCAGCTGGACTACGGCAATGCACTGTACGCAGGAACCACCACCAAACTCATGAGGAAATGCTCACAGTTGAAGGAGCCCAGCCTTGTTGAAAAATAAAGGCCATTTTTTTTGTAAATGTGTCTTTTGTTTAACAAGTTGTTGCAAAAGGTAAACTTTAATTTCCGCAGAAGTAAGCCACATCCTAAATCTTTGTAAGATTTAAAAATTTACAAAGTTTTTTACAGAACTTTGAGAAGGTTGCAAAATAAAAAGCTTTGCTAATATAAGCAGATAGACTGAAAAAAATGATGAGGGAATAACTGTATTTGCAAACATCGTAAATGTCCGATATGTATGAGTTCTTGTAACTGATGAAAGACGAGTGTAAAAAAAAATAAACCGTATCATAATCAATTAACCTCAAAAATTATTCAAGATTCATAAAAAACACTGCCCAACGATGGGTTTACTCATAAAAGACGAATCACGGTAGCTTTAATTAAAACTGACAACTATCCATTTCCAATAAAAAAAAAATCAATCCTTGTCCAAGAGTTTTATTGTAATCAAATCTAGAACGTTGGTTCTGAATCGCTATAATTCATAGGTATTGATCGTGTGATTGACTATAAAAGAGAAGCAGCAGAATTTCAGCTGTGATTGGAGAGAGAAAGCCTGCGCATCTTGGTAATTGTATCACGCAGAGAAAATGAATTAGCATGAACTCCAGCAACAGCTGAATTCCGACATTCACTTTGAACAAGTGATAACATTAGCTTCATTGCACCTTTTGTGTTAAACCTTTCCCTTCTTATGACTCTCCAATCTGTCTGATGCATACAAGCAGAGTGCTGTGTTATTCATGTTTCTGTAATGACATTTGGTGTATAGAAATATATCCCAATGCGAAAGGCAGTAAATGAGTAGTGGGTGTATTTAACACGTGCATTAAAGAGGGAACAATAAAGAAAGATAAACTTTTCATAAAATCTAGTTCAGGGACATTGGATGTTTTTCTTTAGTTGGACACTCTCTTTGGAATTCAGTTGATGGTTGATATACATATATGCAAATGTGTGAGAAATAATCAAAACTATCCGCCTTTTTTTACACTAACTAAATATAAATCAATAGGAACAATTCGGGGTTCGGGAAAACAATTGAGAATCACTGACAGTTGAGTAAAAGGAGTGTGGAAAAGTCGCAAGGTCAAGCAAAGTAGGGATGCATCGCTAAGTGCCAACGTTCTAACATTCGTTTTCAAAAGAGGGGCAGGTTGAGTAGTCCTTAAGGTGTGACGAGGGGATGCTTGTTGGCTGGTAACGTTTTGCAGCAATCCCCTCTAGGGGGAGGGGGCCTACAACTGGCAGTTCAGCTACACTAAACCCCATCACTGGCCTTGGTACTTACAGTTGTAGCCTGCTCCCTTACACAAGGCCGCTTTTCCACTTCTTCGCTGTATGTCAAGTGGCTCTAAAAACACCCCACCGCAGGCTCAGCCATACATGTCATGCACTTGGAGACAGCTCCCATCCAGAGGATAGGCCTATAAGCATGGGAAGTTTTAATTGATGAAGCTGGCGAAATAAAAAAAACTTCCCTTCACTTCACTAGTATAATGTTTGAAAATGTATCTGAATTTGCAGATAAAAAGTACATTTGCTCACCTTTATTTGATAACTGTGTCCATCATGCCCCTGTTTTGTGTGTACTGAGTCCATATTGCCACCAGACTACAATGTTGTACACTCGAGAGCCCCAAAGAAAGATATATTGAAACTCTACTGGCTGAAAAACCATGCACCTTGGCTGTGTTTTAACTTTTGGAAATTATATTATTAAGTTGCCATGTGCATATTCACCTATTAGGGTCCTGACTACAAGTGCATAAGGGGTACCCATAGGCGCTGAAAGTAGCGGTGTGGATGTGCTGCGGTACCTCCAAAAAACACATGCTGTAGTTAAGAAGGTGAATGAGCAATAAAGAGGCCATTGAATGTGATGTTCATGTTATCACATTTGAAATGCGTTTGAAGACAAAGGTCAAATGTTAGGCTATGTGTTTTGACAAATTGCTGCTAATTCTAACTAGGAAACTCGTGTTTACTTTTCTTTCTCTGACTGCAAAGTGAGAAGATACAAGGAGTGAAAGGAAATGCTGTAGCATGTTGCTTGCTTTCAAACATAACAAAATTTAAACCCCTGTAAATAAACTGCACATGTATTTCAAAATATATCAGCAATTAGGAAAGCACAATTGAAGCACATTTCTTTGCAATTCAGAAGTGTGATGGGAACAAAGATTTTAATAGGATCAAAATAAACCTAGACACTTTATTTGGTGACCCACTAATGATAAATATTCACTGAAAGCCGATTTCTACACATTATCATTTGTAAGCTATATAGTTTTATCAGTAACACTGCATGTCTAAGCAAATTCAGTGGCCATTTCAATGGAAAATGCGCTGTCTATAAATGACAGTGTGCTAAAACACCAGCGCCCCAAAATGCACCACCGCCTATATACCACACCCATACCACTCTCCTTCTGAATGGGCATGGTACATTTGCTACATGTAGGATGCTGGCTCTATATATAGTGCACTAAAACGAAGTACACTGTGCAGAGAGTCCAGTGAGGCCTAGATTGGTATGCAGAGGCAAAAGTAGATAATAATAACGCTCTATTTGTGGTAGTGTGGGAGAGCAGTTAGGCTTATCAGAGGGTAGTGCTAAGCATTTGTTGTGTTCACAGAGCAATAAATGATACTCACACTCAAGAATAAATTCGAGACCAATTCATGAAAATAATACAATTTTTTAAGTAATTTTTCAGACCAAGAACTTTGTTCTACAGTAGGTGCTTTT
Source organism: Calotriton arnoldi (assembly GCA_963921515.1). Taxonomy (NCBI): domain Eukaryota; kingdom Metazoa; phylum Chordata; class Amphibia; order Caudata; family Salamandridae; genus Calotriton; species Calotriton arnoldi. Next base: position 659,522 of record CAWUFW010008153.1, read on the forward strand.
TGAGATATGAATTTTTCAAGTTCGCAAAATAAATCACTTTTGTGCGCAATTATGCACCATTGAAGTCAATGGGAAAAAATAGAAAAATGCATATAAAATCGTATTTGGATTTCAAGGTTCACCTCCAGGATTTAAGTAAGTAGCAAGGCCAGGCCTAATGTTCCACTAGTGGATTCTCTGGAGCATCCCGAAATCGGCCGGGAGCAAGGTGCTGAGGTCATTGGTAGCTGGTGCGCTACGAAGAAGGGGGCCTCTTGAAAACACACAGGGGCGGCTCCTCCACGTGGGCGGAGGAGCGTCGCCCACTGCTTTCTCGCAGTGCGAGAAGCAGAAACATAAAATGGTATAAATACCATTTTATGTTTTTGCTTCTCGCACTGCGAGAAAGCAGAAGATGGGTTTGGTTGGGGGCGGGTGCGTGGGCTGGTCGGGGAGGAGTGGCTAGCCCAATGTTGTGGGCGCTGACTGTTTGGTCCCCCCCAGGGACGACCAAACCAGCCATGCACACTCTCCCGTTTTCTCCATGTAGTCTGCATGCAGCCTGCATGGAGAAAACGTCCTCCCCATAGACGCCTGTGCGGTCGGCGACCCAGCCAATCACAACGCTGCCATTGCAGCGTTGTGATTGGCTTAGGGGAGGAGAGGGAGGCTGAATGCTTCTGCTTCCTGTGAGCAGAGAGAGGAGAGGCGATGAGGGACCGGAGGCGAAGGGTAGTTTTAATTTTTTTAATTAATCCCCTCCCCCGCGATCCCCGCCCCCCACCCACGAGTCATGCCGGCCGCGACTGAAAACACACTCCACAAGAGGACTTAAAGGTAAGTTCGAGGGGTCCCACTCAAAGGAGCAGGTCACAAGGGCAACAGGACCATGAAAGCACAGCTGGTTCATCAGTACCCAGGCCGGGTGGGCTGGGTGCAGAGCAGATAGGTCAGCGGGCGGTGCATGTCAAAATGTCCTTGCAGTCAGGAGCGGGCAGCTTGGAGAGGCAATTTTGGGACAGCTGGGACACTCACAAAGTGGGTCTCAGGGATCTCAAAGTCCCTCGACATGTGCTTGCTTCCTGGGCAGTTGGAGTCCTAATTGGACGCTTCATCTTGGTGAATGCTGCAGAGAATGCCGTATCCCGGGTATTGGTGCGGCACGGCTCGGGTAGATCCTGGTGTCTCCAAACTTAGAGGGGAGACAGATTTGGTCATCAGGGGCTGGTGTACCACTTTTTGCTTGGGTGCTGCATTGGAGTCACCAGGAGCAGCAAGTCAATAAACCGGATTCTGTGTGTTCGGTGCCTGCGAACTACAGAGGAGTAGTATCTCTACTCCAAGGGAGTTCTTTAATGATTTGTCGAAGGTTGGAGGTGTTCTGGGATTCTTGGGGGCCTCACAGTTGCAGGACAATACAGCACACCACAATTGTTGAGTCCTTAAGACAGCAGGCAGGGTTTAGCACCACTGTTCTGCAGCAGGGCTTCAGTCTTTGGGTCAGCATCTCTTCTTTGTCCTTATCTTCTTTGTGTCCATCAGTCTAAGTTAAGGGTCCAGGGATGCCACCTAAATACTAAATTTAGGGGTGTTAAAGGAGGAGACAGGTAGTAGCCAGTGGGCTACTTACTTTTAGAGTATCTGCACCCTCTCAGTGACCACTTCTTGTGGGAAGGGCCACTACCCAGCATCTAATTGGCTAATTCTCCCTCAAACCAAGATGAGAGATATGAAAAGTGGGCTCCACATCACCTGCCCCACCTTAGGGGTGGTGCTGGCTGAATGGGGCCCACCTCCTAATTTAACTAATTTTCCGGCATGTCCTTCTGCCAAATGTGGAGCAGGACAGGGGTGTTGGCATCCTCCACTTCCTGGAATGCCTGGGTTGTATTTCAAAGGCGACATTGCCTTTGAAGCTTCTTACCTTCGAATGCCTTTCCTGCCTGTAGGAGGTGTGAAGCACCTCCGCCCAGAGTAGGCTTTGTTCCTGGCCTTTGAGAGTGCTGGCTCTCACCTCTTGAGGTCAGAAACATGTCTGGTGGTGGCAGGCTGGCCAAGACTAGTCAGAGACCACACCAGTGCTTGGTAGGTTTTCGGGGAACCCTCTAAGGTGTCTCCTGTGTGCATTTATTAATAAATTCAACACTGGCATCAGTGAGGATTTATTAAGACAAGATGTTTGATACCAAACATCTTAGAGTACAGTGAAGTCCTCATGGAGCCAGGAAACTCATGATGACAAGTATACAGCCCATGTACTCTCTATGGTTTCCCTGTGCACTAAAAATATCTAGGAACAGACTTAGATATTATAGGGCCAAATGTACACCTGCAGATATGACCAACATGGGACATAGTGCACCCTGCCTTAGGGGGATAAGGCCTGAAGTAGGGGTGATGTACTTATACCTCATGCAATGTATGTGGGCATGGCACACAGGGCTGTGTGCCATGTTGACTCTTCAGTTTTCTCTGCACCAAGACACACAGCCTGCAATGTAAGTTTGCATGGTCTTGGTGAGGGGTCACTGGGGTGACAACATTTGTGCTGCAGTCCCAGTGAACCCTCTTATGGCCCAATTCCCTAGGTACCAGGGATACCATTTACTAGGGACTTATAGGGGTTTCTGAAGTTGTGCCAATTGTGGTACAGTTTTAGGGAAAGAACACTGGTACTGGGAACCTGGATAGCAAGGACCCATTACACCTCAATCTAAGTTGCATCCAAAACCAGGCAAAAAGTGGGGAGTAGTGCAACAAGAACCCAGTTTCTCACACAAGCCCCCGGCCCACACGCCAGGAGACTCAGCCAAACCTTGAAGAGACTTCCTAGCCTGTTAGGCGAGGAAGAGTAGGGAAACTGGTTGGTTTGTTGCAGGGCCTACTCTTGCTTACATCTTACTGTCCAGGTCAGTCCCTCTGGGAAGCTGGCCTACCTCAACAGTTTCAGAACCTAATGTAAAATGCCCTTTGTCTATCTCTTTAGTGTCCTCACCCAATCTTTTTAGTTTGGGATCAGAGGTGTCCACCTCTGTTAATTTCTAACTTAGCCAGGGCAACACCCAGCTTATCCAAAGAGGTTACCTACAGCTTGAGTAACCCCACCATGACCAACAGGGTCAGGGGGCCAAGCTTACTGTTTGAAATGGGGTCATACCACCATGCAAAGAACAATGCAGCCATAAAGGCTAACACCCAGCAGAGGCCACTGACAGCTGTCAGTGCCCAGAACCACACCTTTAGCTCTTCACTGGCAGTTGAAGGGGCTAACCTACTGATTTCTTGGGGTTCGGGTTGCCTGTCTGCTGCTTTAGAGTGGGTAGTAACCACCATTCTTCCACCCTTGGTTCTGTCAGCTGAGAAGCCACTAACTCAAGCTGAACAGCTGCCTGATTAGTCAGGACTTCTTGTGGGACAGGCGGGACTACACCAGTGCCAAATATGGAGTTTTCCCCTACTTGGGTAGATCCTCCCAGGCTGATTGGAACTGTGCTAACAGTTGCGTATCTTTCCTACACTTTTTCTTTTTCTTTTTCTTTTGGTGTTCATTTGCACTAGCTGCAGGTTCAGCCCCCACCCCCACCAGTATCTTTGGATGCAGTCTGGCACTGGACAGTACCTCTATTTGGCTCAGACCAACCTCTGGGTGGTCATTTTCAAGGAGACAGTCAAGGGGAGGTCTTTACTGACTACAACCCTTCTCCAACTAAGGGCCCCAGTTATTTGTAGGGGCACTACAGCCACAGGCCTAACAGTGAACCCAACTGGGATTATCCTTACTCTTTCTGTCTTACCTGATATATACTGGTTGGAGAGAACCAGCCTGTCATGCACAACAGTGTGACTGGCACAGGTATCTCTCAGAGCAGTGGCTGGGATTCCATTCACCAGTAGGTGGTGTAAGTGTTTACTCGCCTCTGGAATCTTCAGCTCACCTTTTTGCTTTTGCTTAACTTCCCAGTTAAAGTCTAAGAGGACGTCCTCCTCTGAGGAATCATCCTCAAAGGCTACACTGGCAACCCTTGGAGCTAGACTAGGAGTTTGTTTTTAGAACAGCAAGCGTCCATGGCTAGGTGCCCTGTCTTGCTACAGTTAAGGCACCAAGTCTTCTTGGGGTCCTAGTTTTTACCCTGGTACCCACTTTTGATTCGTGAGGTGTCTCTGGACCCACCCTCCTGGACAGGTTTTTGGGGGCCTACAGAGAAGTCTTTACTTTTTCAGAGTGATCTACTTTCTTTTCTGGGGGGTCTTTTTGGCCTCTTTCTTTTGTTTACCCCCTCCATGTCTAGTTTTGGACATTCTGGTTCTTACCCATTGTTCGTCTTTACTCCTCAACTCTTGGGGAGAAACTGGCCCCAGGTCCACTATGTATTGATGCAACCTTTCCTGCAAACAATTATTTAACAGATGTTCTTTCATTATTAAATTATAAAGCCCATCATAATCATGCACAATGTTACCTTTCAACCAACCACCCGGTGTTTTCACCGAAAAGTCTCCAAAATCAACCCAGGACTGACTCTGGGTTTTCGAGTCTCCCTGGATTTAATCCTATATTCCTCAGTGGGGAGTCCAATGCCCTCAATCAGGGTACCCCTCATGATGTGATAAGACTCAGCATCTTCCGCATTCAATGTCAGGAGTCCATCCCTGCATTTACCTGAGAAAAGTTCCAGCAAGAGAGAGCCCCAGTGCTTTTAGGCTACCCTTTTACTAATGCAAGCTCTCTCAAAGGCAGTAAACCACTTGGTGATGTTATCATTCTCTGCATGTTTAGAGAAAACTCCTTTGGGGCGTTTAGGGTCAAAGCATTCCTCTCTCTCCCTACTTATGATATTGCAACAACCAGAGACAGGTCCTAGGCCCATCTCTTATCTCTGTCTTTCTATGTCAAGAAGTTGAGCTTCTAAGTACAAGCCCCTTGCCAAAAAATTTCTAGGGCATGCGCCTCCTCTGAGGGAGATTCCTCTTCTGAGACATGGGTTTCCACTATCTCCTCAGCATCCTCTTCTCCTGTGGGATGATCCTCCCTGGCATCATCCTCCCCCTCTGGGTGATCTCTCTCATGTTCTGCCAGAAGCCTCATAAGCTTCTCTCTGGTAGCATGAGAGCCAGTTTTAACACCATAACCCCTACCGATGGCCCATAGCTGGGAGTATGACAACTTCCCTCATCATGTCAGGTCAAGCTCCTGAGCTTGCTCCTGTGGGTTATCCATCATTGCACTAAAGTTGGGACAATTTTTGTAAAGTTGAAAAAAAACTTAACATTTTTCTTTTGTCCTAACTAGAGTAAGATTTTTAAATTCTAACAACTGGGTTCAGGCACTTAACCAAGCCCTAACAGTTAATTTTTCAATTAAAAAAATTATACCAATTGAAAAATACAACTGGCTAAAGGTAATTTTGGGATTTATTTGTGTGGTCACTTATTGACAGAGTGGTATCAGCAAACGCAAAATCATAGACCCCACCGCTGATCCACCAATGTAGGAAGCTGGATCTCTATACAGTGCACTAAAATGAGGTACACTGTGCACACAGCCCAGTGAGACCCAGATTGGAATACAGAGGCAAAATTAGATAATACTAATGCTCTCTCTGTGGTAGTGTGAGCGAGCAGTTAGGCTTATCAGAGGGTAGTGCTAAGCATTTGCTGTACTCACAGAGGCAATAAATGATACACACACTCAAGAATAAATCCAAGACCAACTTATAGAAATAACACCAATATTTTTCAGAGCAAGAACGTCTTTCTACAGTAAGGATTTTTCAAGATATTTATTTTTCAAGTTTCTAACATAAATCACTTTTGTGCTCAATTACACACCATTGAAGTCAATGAGAGAAAATAGAAAAAAGCATATAAAATCATACAGTTGGATTTCGAGGTTCATCTTCGGGATTTAAGTACGTAGCAAGGCCAGGCCCAATGTTCCAACAGCGGATTTTTGTAGCGTCCCAGATTCAGCTGGGAGCAGGGTGTTGAAGTTGTTTTAGCTGGTGTGCTACGAAGAAGGGGGGCCACTCGAAAACACACTGCACAAGAGGATCTAAAGATAAGTCCGAGGGGTCCCACTCAAGGTAGCAGGTCGCAAGGGTATCAGAACCATGGGAGCACAGCTGGTTTGTTTGTACCCAGGCAGGGCGTGCTGGGTACAGAGCAGATAAGTCAGCCAGGTGGCGCACGTCAAGATGTCCTCGCGGTCAGGGGCAGCCAGATTGGAGAGGCAATTTCAGGACAGCTGGGCCACTCACAAAGTGGGTCTCAGGGGTCCTGATGTCACTCAAAGGTTGCTTGCTTCCTGGGCAGTTGGAGCCCAGATTGGACTCTTCGTCTCAGTGAATGCTGCAGAGGGTCTGGTACTCTGGGTATTGATACAGCACGGCTCTGGTAGATTCTGTTGTCTCCTGTGTTGGAGGGGATACACATTTGATCATCCGGAGCTGGTGAACCACTTTTGATTTGGGTGCTGTGTCGGAGTCGCCTGAGAGCAGCAAGTCGAGAAAGGGGGTGACAGGTAGTAGCCAGTGGGCTACTTACCTTTAGGATTTCTATACTTCAAGTGACCACTTCCTGTGGGAAGGGGCACTACCCTGACCCTAATTAGCTAGTTCTCCCTCAAACCAAGATGGAGGGAAATGAAAAGTGGGCTCCACATCACCTGCCCCACCTTAGGGGTGGTGCTGGCTGAATGGGGACACACCTCCTATTTTAACACATTTTCATGCCTGTTCTGGGACCCAGTACACCTCAATTAAAGTTGCATCAAAAGCCAGGAAAAGGGGGGGGTGCAACAAGAACCCAGTTTCCCACATGTGTTCTGTGCTGCGGGTTAACCTGGTGCCTTTTAAAGAGCGCAAATGATGAACAGGGTTAGTCATGTTGGGTTACGGCAGGTCACTGTTTGAGAAACACTGGAGCCTAGAGTTCCACAATAGCATCTTCTGGCCTAAGCTGGGCAACTGGTTCCTCTTTTGTGTCTCAGGCAGCCACTGGTGCTTTTTAAAGAATGCAAATGGTGGGTGGGGCTAGTAACAGCAGGTCATGGCATGGAGGACTCTGACAACTAGAGTCTCTGTGTATAATCTACTGAAATAGTGCCTAAAAGCATCAAGCGCAATTGAGCGGCATCAGGTCGCACTGGAGTGGGTCAAATCCAAAAGCTCTGGCTGACCTCGATGGAGCACAGATTGGATTCAGTCCCAGACCAGTCCTGCTGAAGTTTCACCTTCTCAAATTTTGTACCAAGCATTCTGTTCGTGTTGGAGAGGGTTGAGAAGAGCATGGAGAGCGTTGCTGGCCGTGGTCGACGTAGTGCAAGGAGCTGGCCAGACAATGTGGACTGATGGGCTGGTGCTTTGCGTTGGCGGTCCTCCATGTGTGATCCAAGTTTGCTGTGTGAAGAGACGGTCTGACAGTGGCTTGCGCTGTGTTTTTGTACTAGTGGCGTGGTCTCAGTGTGTCCGGATTGCTCAGTTCCAGCCCAAAGTAAAGCGGTTCCTTTCCAGTTATGGTCGTAGATGCAGGAGATTACCTCTTACTTATCTGTCAGGCGGTTTCTCTTCACTTTGCAGGGCCTCCAGTAGATACAATGCACGCAGATTCTAGTAAGTGTCAGGCGGTATTCCAAGATGGCGGCTTGCCGAGTTTTGCCCTCTAAGTTAGCCTTCTAGTGTTTTCTGGCAGGGAAGAAGTGTTCTGTAAACGCGCTCGCGCTCCTGCGCTCTGCGCACTTCAACCATCGATTCCTGAGAAGAAACACCGTTTCTGCAACTCCGCAGGACTTCTTCTGTCAGGAATTCCTTGAGGAGACTAGCGTTTTTGCTACCTTGCTCAACCCGTCAGGCTCGTAATTATCTCAGACTCCACCCCTCCCCTCTAGCGTAATTCCTGCCTCAGGTATTGTGAAACTATTTATTATTCTGCACTCTCTGAGGGGGGGAGAACTTCGTTGTTGGATTATTGAAGATACCTGTGAAGACATTTAAGTAAGTTGAACTGTAGAACTTACTAAGCCTATATTCCTCGTTTATTCCAAGCAGTTGTTAAGAGGAATTTAGAGACTTATCTAGCTAAGCCAATTCAAAAGCATTGAGCTATAGTTCAATTCAGTCAGCAATTCCTCGCGTTGTTGGGCATTTTCTAGAGGAATTCTCCTGACTAAAGACTCAATAACCACATCTAAAGACTTTTATTCAATAAGCTGTTCAAACATTGTGGTGGAACTCATAGTTGCACGCCAGCAATTCTAGTCATCATTTACTGATCTTCAAGGCAGTTGCGCATAGAGAATACATGCAGGTATATATATATATATATATATATATATAGCACTCACGGGGTCGGCAGTCAGTTGATCTTTATTTTCTCAACATTGTATCAACAAACGCGTTTCGGAACCAGTCCTTCATCAGTGTTTACACATCATTTTGTAAAGCGCCATTTTTAAAGAGGCAAAATCATAGAGACAAAAAGAGGTTGTGGCGCATATTTACTAGGCGCCATTTCTAAGTGGTGAATTTTAAAGATTCCAAAATCTGATCTATTAAATTAATTAATGTGAGAACCAATGTTCATACATACAATTATTTACACGAAAATTGACCATTATTTACAACATATCGCGTACACCACCGTTGAACCACAATCTCGCCGTGGATCGGCATCAGGCAACCTCCAAATGGAGATTGCCCCAATTCCTCAACGGTGGTGTACGCGATATGTTGTAAATAATGGTCAATTTTCGTGTAAATAATTGTATGTATGAACATTGGTTCTCACATTAATTAATTTAATAGATCAGATTTTTGGAATCTTTAAAATTCACCACTTAGAAATGGCGCCTAGTAAATATGCGCCACAACCTCTTTTTGTCTCTATGATTTTGCCTCTTTAAAAATGGCGCTTTACAAAATGATGTGTAAACACTGATGAAGGACTGGTTCCGAAACGCGTTTGTTGATACAATGTTGAGAAAATAAAGATCAACTGACTGCCGACCCCGTGAGTGCTATAATTTCTTTAAACAAGAAATTTTTGGAGCAGGAATTTATAACCACGAGGCACCGCCGTGGTTTGGGAAGCACCCGCCCTTCGAGTGACCCGCAAGTGGGGTGCATTGGAGCTGGATGTAATCAGCGGAGGCACCGACTCGGGACAACAACGCCGAAGACAGAGGTCTGGACGAAGCACTGGGAATGCGCAGCGAGCAACGGAGACGCTGGTAAGCCGCGCTTGCATGTCAGCATATAAAGGTGAAACCCGGGTCAGGGCGAGGGGTCGGCATTAGAGACTTCAAAAAGAATTCTCATTACGGTCACAAGAGGAGCCCGGGATCGGAGCTCCTAACACAACATTTTTCAGCATGTTTAGCGAAACAGCGCGGAAAGAGGCTGCCATGGACATGTTTAAAAAGAAAAATGTAGCAGTTAAAGGAAATAAAGAGACGATGGAGAGCAATAATGTTGCCAATACCCTACACATTCAATTTATTAAACTTGAGAGACTCTATGAAAGAGAGATGCGCAAATGGTGGGAGGCTACTTCCCTTCAGAATTATATTGAGGTAGATAGAGTTCCCAGAGGATTGCGCATTTACACAGTTCCAGCATACGAAAATCCGGATCCACTCCTCCTAGAGGAGTGGGCTGAACATACAGCTTTGTCATGCAAAGGGATGCTCCAGTTACTCATAAAATTTGCATGGAGCGATAGAGAAAAAACTCTGAAAGACATACAGGAATTGGAAGAGGAAATTAGCAAAGATACGGACAAAAATAAACAAGATGAATTAAGGGAAGCTATGAAAAAACGGCTGATGCAGTATGAAATGAAAATAAGACAACGTAAACAAGAGAAATATGAACGTGATGAGAGAGACTATGCTTTGGGAAGAGTCTTAACTTTCTCCCAAAAATTCGATGAGCCACGAAAAGAGATGTCACGAAAGAAAGTTGTTCCGGCCTTAGTGGCTACTAGGGTGGAAACTTCAGAGTCTGACATTACGGAGAATGAGGCCTCAGAGGATGAGACAGTAGATCCCTTGGAAAGACAGAGGAAAACTCCTTTTCACGAGGAGTTCAATCTAATTCGACAAACGTGGCTAAGAGGGGGCAAGAGCAAACCCCCAGAAGGAGAAAACAAACTAGAAGGGGCGGCTGGAAGGGGAAGAGGAAGAGGCAACCCGACGCCACGGGCGACAAGAAGCAACAGGAGAGGCAGACGATAATGAGAACAGATAATCTCAGGATAGTGAATTTAACATCTAAGACACTAACTGCCACAGAGAAATCAGTATTGCAATTGGGGCTCACCTTTTGCCCATACAGTCGCTTGGAGTTCACTCAGACCAGAATTGATCTTTTTAAATTTGTGCGCAAATTGAAATTGCATAAATATTTTAAATTAAAACCAACAGTGAAGGAAGTAAGGCTTCTGAAATCTAAGGCCAGGGAGACGGGTCTGTTGACGGTTAATGATCTCACCACCTTGGAGGTGTTGGAAGAACTACGCCAAGACAATGAAAATGTAAACACTGGAACGGGTGTAACTATGACACAGAGGATTAGTAGCCATGGCATAGAACAAGAGGCTGCATCAAGCCCCTTTAAACCACCATCACAATTTCTACCGCAGATGCCATCGGACGCGATAGATGTCTTCTCTGAAGCCGTTATCAAACACTTAATACAATTCCGGAGCAAAGCTAAACCATCAGTCGGGATGAGGAATTTGACCAAAGCACAACAAATAGTCTTAAAAAATGTGGAGAGCGATATGACTGTCATCTATAAACCCTCGGACAAGGGGGGTAATATTGTTCTGATTCCAAGAGATCAGTATGTGGAGGAGGCCCTACGACAATTAAGAAATGAAACGTGTTACGAACTAACGACTAAAGATCAATATCATGAGAGTGTGGCACGGTACCATACATTGATCAAAAAGTGGCATGATAAATTGATGCTGGATCTGGATGAATTTCTCTTTCTCAGAGTCTTGAATCCGATTCTCCCTACATTTTACCATTTACCAAAGATCCACAAGGATGCCACTAGACCACCAGGAAGACCGATTGTCTCTTCATTGGGCAGCCTTACGGAAAACCTGTCCAGATTTGTGGATCATCATCTTTTCCCTTCAGTACTGCAATTGGCTTCATATATTAAAGACACAACGGATTTCATAAATCACATTGAACAACTACAATGGGAATCATCTTACTGCTTCATAGTGTTGGACATTACAAGTCTTTACACTTGCATTGAACATTCAAAGGGATTGGAAGCAGTCAAATATTTTTTGCAAAAGAGATCATTGAAGTTCGCAAGCCATAATATCATGTTGATGGAACTCATTGAATTCTGCCTATTGAATAATATTTTTCTTTTTCAGGGAGACTTGTATAGGCAGACACCTGGGACTGCGATGGGCACCTGCTTCGCCCCCAGCTACGCGAATTTATTCGTGGGCTGGTGGGAGGAGCAGGTGGCCTGGTCCGCAGTCAATGAAATCTGGACGAATGAGATAGTAGCCTGGCACAGATATATTGATGATCTCTTCATTGTATGGAGAGGGTCAATAGATAAGGCAAGGGCATACATTCAACATCTCAATGCAAATGAAGTCAATTTACGCTTCACAGGGGAAGTCAGCACAGTGACTGTCAATTACCTTGATTTAAGGGTGCAAGTGCAACAAGGGAAATTAACAACTGTTCTCTACAGAAAACCAACTGCTGGAAACAGCATGCTTCATGCTACCAGCAGTCACCCTCCTAAACTCAAAGGTAGCTTACCCTATGGGGAGTTCCTTAGGATAAAACGTAATTGTTCTAGGAAATGTGATTTTGATGTAGCCATCAAGGACAGTATGGACAGGTTTCTGGCTAGAGGATACAACATAGATTTGTTGAAAACCACCTTAAAAAAAGTGGATTCTTTGCGACGAGATGAACTAACTAAGGTAACTTGTCCTGGGAGGGATGGGGGCACTGACCAGGGGAAATTCCGAATGATCACTACTTATTCGGATGAGGCGGAGTCTCTCAAAAGAATAATGAGGAAAATTGGCACATATTAAAAACCGACATGATCATTGGCATGGATATTCCAGCATGTCCAATGATCACTTTTAGGAAAGCCCGTTCTCTAAAAGACAGTTTGGTCCATAGTCATTTGGATGAGATCTCCCCTAGGCAAAGTACACTGAGTGAATTGAGAGGTTTTTATCCGTGTGGCAAATGTAAGGCCTGTGCCTTTAGCAAAAGAGTACTTAGCTATGAGGTGACAGGAACTAATTTTCGTAGGAAGATTTCGAAATTTATGACCTATCAAACCACACACTGTGTCTACTGCCTGAGTTGCCCTTGTGGCCTCAGGTATATAGGCAGCACGATACATAGTGTCAAAATAAGAATATTAGAGCACATGCGTGCCATAGTAAAAAGGTATTCAAATTATCCAGTCACCAGGCACTTTGCCATCAAACATGGGAGTAATAGGGATCTATTACAATTTTTCAGTCTTGACCATGTCCCTAAAAATATCAGAGGGGGAGACAGAGTTTTAAAACTACGAAGACTGGAGTCACGATATATAATCGATTTACAGACTAGGACTCCGAAGGGACTCAACAGTGGGGAAGAATTGGCTGTACATCTAGTTAATTAATTTGTCTCTAGTAAATAGGAGAATAGTAATGACGTAAATGGAGTTAAGATCACACCGCTACTGCATATAATATCAATATGAGACTTGCCGATTTATGGCGAAATGTAATAGAGGAATTGGGGCAATCTCCATTTGGAGGTTGCCTGATGCCGATCCACGGCGAGATTGTGGTTCAACGGTGGTGTACGCGATATGTTGGAGCAGGAATTTATAACCACGAGGCACCGCCGTGGTTTGGGAAGCACCCGCCCTTCGAGTGACCCGCAAGTGGGGTGCATTGGAGCTGGATATATATATATATATATATATATATATATATATATATATATATATATATATATATATATATATATGCACTTACCACCAGCAGAACTGCACCAGCAATCTACTTCAGTACCTAAAAAAGAAAGGACAAGAACTTAGGAATATTCAACAAGTTCTACATATATGTAAAAGTCTTTTAAACAAGAGAGCGGCAAAACCACTGCTTAGTACAGGTACAGGAATAGTATTGGGAGAGGATTTGAGATTAAGCATTTGAGGGTGGAGGGACATGGTTAGAAGTAGTAATTCTGTGTTTGTGTTTTCAGATGCTTGTGAAGACCCTCGCTAGGAATCCAGTGAGGAAGCGGCATAGCAGTGGCAGTCTCTCTATTTTGCATTCCCAATCCCCTTTCCCCCTCTCTACTGTGGGTGGATTATTTATAGTCAACTAGCAGTGGAGTTTGGGATTTGGGCTAAATTCATCTGCTCCTGTGGAAGCCAAGTTTTTCGGTTCGTGGTACTGACACAGTGTGAATGGGCCATTGGTGGTCACGAAGAGTCCAAAAGCTTGGTTTCAAGAGCTTGTGAGTGAAATCTAGGGTCCAGGACCTAAGGGGCACTACTCGGGGTCAGGAAACCGCTGCAGCTGGGTCCAGGAGCTAGTTTGGGAGCCTTATATGTCCCTGAGGCTCACATCATGGAGGTCAGCAGACTAGCCCTTTGAGTCACTTTGGGGTCCTGGGTTCAAGATGAAGTTGCATATCCAGTTATTCTTCTCCAGGCAAGAGGGCAGCAGGCAGCAGGTCAGCACAACATGGCAGCAGTTCCTTTAGAGCAGCAGTCCAGTAGAGTGGCAGTCCTTGTAGCAGCAAAGCACTCCTTCTTCCTGGCAGAGTATCCACAGGTTAAGAAGTGTACTGAAGAGTTGGTGTCTGAGGTTCCCTTTTTATACTGTGGTGCACTGGTTCTGGAAGGTGGGTGAATCTTCTAGACAGTGGCTTCAAAATGCATGGAATTTCCTGCATCTGCTGAATGGGGTCCAAGCTGGCTGCAGTGACAATGCAGGTTCGTTAGGCCCTTTGTGTGAAGGCAGAGCACAGGTTATTCAGATGTAAGTGGGTCTGTGCTCAGCTCTGCCCCCATCCTGCCAGCAGGCGGCCTACGCAGGCCCACCTAATCCCTCTAATAATTGACTATCTGGAAGGAATTCACAAAGTATAATGGTCAGCTCCACCCAGTCTTGAAACCCAAAAGAGGCTGCGTACACAAAAGGGCAAGGGACAGGAAGAAAATGGCAACTTTCTAAAAGTAGGACAAGCAAAGTGCCAATAAGGCAGTTATTTAGAATACAATTTGTCATGAGGGCCAGGATTGTGAAGAGGAGGATGACTCACCTTGGCACTGGACAAGTGGAGACATAGCGGACTCTAAATCCTTTGTTTCTCCTCTGCAGCCTGCTGTGAAAGGTCAGGCAATGCCAACCGAGACATACGGAAATACCACCATTGATGTTGGTAATAGGAAGTGGGAAGCAACTTCTGCAGAAGGTACGGTACATGGCCCCTTTAAACGCCCAACAACATCAAGTGAGATGTCAGACTCCGGTGAGAGGGCAGAGGAACCAGCCTCTCAACGAACTCTAGAAAACACAGAGGACAACAAGAGCAAGCCGAACTCATGTGGGGAACAACTGCCTACGAAGATCAAGAAGAGGACTCCGGGCCCAGACTCCCAGAGAGAGGACAATCCACGAGAATTGGGACAAGCTGGAGAAGGCGAACGGAAGCCATGGGGCCACCGGACAGATGCTGAGCCCAGTAACGTTCCAGGAGGAGCGTGTCTTCGGCAGGTACGAACCCGCCTCCTGGGCAGATTCAGGAGGAAGGGGGTGGGAGGAGAAACACCTAGGGGAAATGCCACTCAATAATAAGTAAAAGGAAAATACAATTGTACCCTGCGTGGTAGAGAATCCCGTTTGGCATCTGATTGTGAAGACAACTTTTAGGCTGGGAAACTGAAGGGGGTGTATGCTAACATCTAAAGGTTTTCCCCTCTGAATGATGTGAGCACAGACACTGGGTGACGGACTATTAGATAATCCTACAATAGAAATCCCTCACACCCTTGACCAATAGAATATATTTTTTTTTAAACCTGTCCACTTAACTGTGGTCTTTGTCTTCCTCCGAGGGGCATACGAGATACTGGTGGTCCTGGCATCCCCCATCACCTGGAGGACAGACAAATTCTTCCGTTGAAACCATCAAATTAGGGTGTTGATACTTCTTATGTTATTAAAGAAATTCATGTAATAAAATAGAGATAAATATCCACTGAGTGGTAAATCCCGCTATTTTACACAATTAACTACTCAAAATATTGACAATGTCATCCAATGGCATCAAAGGTAAATTAATTGAGATCACTTTTAGAAACCACTGAACACTAGAATAAATCATGAAAATACTAGTGCATATGCTTCAGCGTGTTATATTGATAATCAACATGTAAAAATGTATTCATAAATAAAAAGAAATGGGGGATTCTACATGGAGAATATTGCTAACTTTAGGACTCCTAAATGCCTTCTGTGAATACCGAAAGTCTTAAAGTTAGGATTTTTCTCAGTTTAGGAGTAGTAAAGTTAGGACTTCTAACTTTACTACTCCTAAATGCCTTCTGTGAATACCGAAAGTCTTAAAGTTAGGATTTTTCTCAGTTTAGGAGTAGTAAAGTTAGGACTCCTAACTTTACTACTCCTAAACTGAGAAAAATCCTAACTTTAAGACTTTCGGTATTCACAGAAGGCATTTAGGAGTCCTAAAGTTAGGACTACTAACTTTACTACTCCTAAACTGAGAAAAATCCTAACTTTAAGACTTTCGGTATTCACAGAAGGCATTTAGGAGTCCTAAAGTTAGGACTACTAACTTCTGTGAATACCGAAATGAGTAAGTTCATTCTGTGAATACCAAAATGAGTAAGTGTATTCTGTGAATACCAAAAAGTACTAACTTTACGTTTTTGACGTAAGTTAGTTCTGTGAATCAGGCCCAATATACATTTCAAAACATAGCATGACATAGAGATTGATAAATACATAACTCTAACATATGTGAAAAGCATGTTAGAAAATAGAGAATGAGCATGATAATGTTGCAATATTATTTTGACAAAACAAAAACAATGCATCATGATAGTTGTAGTCATTTCACTTAAACACTTGAAAAATTGTACATTAACAATACCTCGAGAAAATATGCAGTAAAAAAGAATTGACATTTAAAATATAAAACAAATATATGAAATATGTTAATTGGTGTAAAAACACTTGCAAGCACCATTACATCATGTGAAACGCCAGCACAACTGTGAAATCTAAATAGGCTTGGTGCAATCCCACCACCTAATAAAAAAACAAACATATATAATTAAATAAATAATGTCCATTTATATTGCAATTTTTTTTTAAATACATTTTTTAATAGCAAACCAATTTAATTACAAATAAAAAAAGTAAACAATATAACATTTTTAATTTTACTAAAAATATATTACATAATAAAAATATTAATAATTAAAAAAAATATGATTTTAAATACACAGAAACAAAATTATATAAATTTAAACAATATAAAGTAAACTATAACATTTTTACATTTAATACATATACTATTTCCACTCCAATTTATATAACAGTAGGCAAAGTATTGGACTCAGGAGGGGTAAAATGTACTATTCCCTCTCCACGCAGTGCAACAGTAGGAAACTGTTGGATTGCAGAGGGGTAAATTTACTATTCCCACTCCAGTCAGTGCAACAGAAGGGAAAGTGTTGGATTGCAGAGGGGTAAAATTTACTATTCTCAATCCAGTCTGTGCAACAATAGGCAATGGGGCCGATTCCGATCTCGGCCGGTAGTGCTCCGAATCGGATTCGGATTTACCGGATCCGATTCGGAGCCCTGTTTCCCGACCGAATCGTATGCGGGTCCGGCCGAGCGAGTACGATGTAAGCACCCGCGAAATCGCCGACCGACTCGTACGCGGCTTCAACACGCACCGACCGACTCGCATGGACACGACTCGCACCGCGCTATGGAGACGTTTCCCGGCCGGGTAAGTACGATGCGCGCCGCGAGCAGTCCGACCGACTCGCGCCATCCGGCTCGAAAAAGCTGTCGGAGCCGGACTTTGGGGGTCCGCGTCGGACCCCCCTGTAAGCGTAGGCGCGCGAGTCGCACACAGGGGGGACCCATGGGTCCCCCCTACCTGTGCATGTATGCTGCGATGCGCATGGACGCGTACCCGCTGTAGGGGGCACCCTTGTTCGCCTCGCACCCATTGAGTCAATGGAAGCCCGCGTACGCGTTGTACGACCGGCTCCCATTGACTTCAATGGGAGTCCAACCGAATCGAGTCCGATAGCATGCGAACGCATCGTACTCGTTCGGTCGGACTGCTAGGGTCTGATTTGGTCGAAATTCTCTCCGGGTCCGGCTCGGTCGGAGAGATTTCCGGCTGGAATCGGAATCGGCCCCAAAGTGTTGGACTGTGGAGGGGTAAAATATTCTATTCCCACTCCAGTCAGTGCAACAGTAGGGAAACTGTTATATTGCAAAGCGTTAAAATGTACTACTCCCACTGCACTCTCTGCAACATTAGAAACAGACTAATTCACTTAAAAAGTTTTTTTATTTCAGAAACATACTAAGTAACACAAACTATAAATATTTAAATATAAAAAAATCTAAAAATAATCTTTTTAATAAATTTAATATTTTTTACAATGTTTAATACATATCATAAATTACTATAAATATTATTCTAATGAAAATACCAGATAAAGATGTTGGTCGAACCGGCTTCCACAGTCCTGATGAAGGCGGTCCGACCACCGCAGTCTCGTCAGGAAGGGTCGGTCCGACTGCTGGATTACGATCCATGCCTCCTGCACTCCGACCGACTGCTGACTCCTAGAGCCTTCTCCGACTGCGAGATAAGCGGTCGGAGATAAACAGCATCCATAGGGCAGATGTCTGTTTCCGACGACCTGACCGTGGTGGTCTGACCACCTGCCTCGAGTCATCGGAAACAATAGATTTGGGCTGCATACTCACCCAAATCAGCTTTCTCAGACTCGGCGGTTGGAATCAAAATGCAGCTGCTTCATTTGGACGGTCTGTCTGGCCAGCATTGTAATCAGGCCCTATATTCTGAAAATAATAGCAACGAATAAATACAATCTTATTTATATTTAAAAAGCATAACACAATTAACACCTACAGTAATAAATAACATAATTCTAAAAATTAACTATTTTTAGATTTGTTATTACTTAAATAACTTTCTACCCTATACTTCTACAAACTACACAACACATATCTAAAATTAATTCCTAAAATTATATTATTTACACATTTTATTTCATAATTAAATATTTAGTAAAATATTAATAATAATTATCTATTAGTAAAATAATTATATTTAATAATCTTCCTGAACTTTATCCATACAAACCCAATAACCCACATCTAATATAAAAATTAAAAAATATATTTTTTGCATAATTTTCATAATTAATTGTCAATTAAACAATTAAGGGGCCCATTACGATACCCGGCGTAAAAAAATCCGCCAGGCATGGAAGCGGCAAAAATCCGCCCGCACACACCGTCTGAACACCGACCACGCCATTACGATTACACAAACCGAAAACCGCCATCGGCGGAAAAATCACACAAGATACCACCCGCCATCGTCCGAGTCGGAGTCAAACCGCCCGCCACGGACGGAAACACGCACGACAACACAAAACCGCCCGCCCTCACGGCCGACACACCGCACGTGAAATTACGATCGCACCGCCATGAGCGCGGGAAAACTACAAATATACCGCCCGCCAGCGCAAACAACGCCGATGAGAATCGACACGGCAGAAGCCATGGCGCCCACGTCCCTGCACAGAAACCATCCGCTCACAAAACCAATAGCACACAACATGGCCAACAAGTCCACACAGCAAGGCACGCACAAATACACAAGCACAGTACACATCCCGAAAACACCCCCCGGACAAACAAAAACTACAAAGGCCAGAACCCCAGACACAACACACCTGAAAACAACAGACCATGAGGACACACCCACATAGGTAAGTACAAAAGCAGCACTCCCACAGACCACAACCCCTTGCAACATTGCAAACCAGAGAGGAGAGGAGAGGACACAGTGACACAGCAAGGACAGCAGCACACCACAGAAACGCACACATCACAACCACCACCACCACCACCACCACCACCAAACACCTGCACCACAAACCCCCTGCACATTACACAACACACACCGCACCAGCACCACAAACACCATGGCACCACAAAGAATGCCCAAGTTCACGCCCATTGAGCTGACGGTCATGGTCGACGAGATCATCAAGGTGCACCCACAAATCTATGGGAACATGGTCCAGCACACACCACTAGCCACCAGAAACAGAATGTGGAACCGGATCGTAGACCAGGTCAATGCAGTCGGGACCCTGCCCAGGAACAGAGGAGAAATAAACAAACGTTGGAATGACGTCAAGAGCCTGGTCAAGAAGAAGGAGGGCAAAAACAGAGAGCTGGCTGCCGTCACTGGCGGAGGGAATCCCGCGCTCTTCAAGACCTTCAAAGCGTGGGAGGAGAAGGTGCGAGTCATAATACATCCGGAGATCCTCGCCGGATTAGCAGGGGAGTGGAGGCTGGTAAGTACAAACTAATGTATACCAGCACACCGCTATGTACTCACATGCACTACCACCATGCCACAGCTCCCAGGGACAAACACCCCCATGTCCAGCACACAATACACAACACATCACACACACATGCAACAGACACCACCACACACAGCCCAAACCGAACAACTGTAAGATACGTGGGGACATGTGTACACTCAGCCAGCCACGTAACCACCAACAGGTCCCCAAATATGCCAGAAGCGCCACAACGAGCACCCACCACACCCATGTGTCCGCCACAGCTGCACTAACCGACAAGTAACAGGTAAGTGGCAGGAACACAAAGTGCAGTGGGTGGGACGGTGGACAGCCCAAGTACAACACACACCAGGCCCCTAGTCCCACAGCACAGCAAGGAGGAGCATCCCCCACACCCCACAGCCACGTGTCAGCCACCGCAGTGCACAACGACAGCCGAAAGGCAGACATCACGGTCCACAGCAATCGGTGTCAGTGGGTGTCCAGCCACCCCACGACCCACAACACCCCCCCCCCCCCACAGACCTGCAACATGGAGCACCCCCCGCTTAGAGCCATGTGGCATCCAGTACAGTGCACGCACGAACAACTTGCAGGTGGGAAACTGGACAGGGCTGGATTACTTGAGGCATGAGGACCGGAACACGACCAACACATGGGACATGTCACGTAGCAGACGAACACGCAGCACCGCCCACCGTCACGAACAAGTGAACAATGTGCACACGGACATGAACAACAGACTCACACCCCACATGACCCATCACAGACATAGCAACACCCAAGGAGCCACGTCTGCATGCACAAGCCACACTGAATATAGTACCACACGGCAGCCACTGTGCAACTCATCACACACAACCGAAACACCATTGAAGTCCTGTCCATGTAGCCCCTACTGCCTGTCAACCACACACCCCACAACTACGCCTATGTAAGACAAACAACACTAGACGCAACAGAGCGGAACAACATAAATGCACACGAACACCACTGAACCCATCAAACACACAGACACACCATGCACATACAACATACCATCCATCCCATCCGTCAGCCCCAGTCTCATGAAAGGCATGTCATCCGCACAGCTGCCACACATACAGCAGTCACGCTAAGATACATGCCCATGACCAACCATGTGCCAGAAGTCAATGAAGCGCACAACACACTGTGAGCAACAACACACAACATGGGCCACACCCCCCGAGCACTGCAGTGATGCACATGGCACAGGGCAGCACGCACACCAAGGAGATGGGACAACTGCAATACGTTGGCTGGCACACAACCATCACTCACTCATAACGATGCGTCCAATGCCATGTTTAGTAATCACAACAGACAGCAAATATGCAGGCCATGTCAAGCATGCACACACCTCAAACCATGCACTGTCATGCTGCCACAACACATGTCACGTTCGGCACCCATGGCTCACAGCATGTACCCCAAAAGCATATCCCCTCCCAAATGCGAATCTGGGGCATGGCCCCCATGTTGCCATATGCGTTCCTAAGCGTTCCATTTGAACCCCAAAAGCATATTCCCTCCCAAATGCGAATCTGGGGCATGGCCCCCATGTTGCCATATGCGTTCCTAAGCGTTCCATTTGAACCCCAAAAGCATATCCCCTCCCAAATGCGAATCTGGGGCATGGCCCCCATGTTGCCATATGCGTTCCTAAGCGTCCCATCTGAACACCAAAAGCAAAGTACAAACCAGACCCAGGATGGGCCAGGAGCCCGCATACACCAGAGTCACAATAAGTAGGGGCACAGCAACACACCCATCGGCATGGCCAATCCGTCCCATGCCACATGTGCACAGCACACAGTCCCATTGCCAAGCACACACAACTACAAATGCTACAGCCACACACACGCCTCCGGGAAACCCATGTACGAGATTGCACGAACTGTTAATGTCAGACGACAAATACATACTTCGCCAGGTGCAACACAATAACAAATCTCATTCTCTCCACAGGTGACGAACTGCTGGATGCTGGGGATGGAGCCAGCAGCCAGCACAGCCAGCCTACAAGCCCCCAACGAGGACACACGGATGTGGAGGATCTGTCCTCCTCTTCGGACACGGACCACCAAGCAGGCCCATCTGGTGTGGCAGGGCCCAGCCGCTCCCCAGGACCCCTCCTACCCACCAACCCATCATCCAGGGCTGCTGAACATTCCCAGCCCCCTGCTGCCACTGTCGTTGTGGCCACACCCACGGTCATTGCGGCCACTACCACTGCCGCAACCGCCACCATCGCCGCACCGACCACCACCGCCGCCACCACCACCACGTCTTCGCTGGCACCAGCCCCAGCGCAGGTGGTGGCCCGGCCGACTGGATCCACCCTGGGAGCCACAGCGAGGACCGTGGTGAGCAATGTGGCTAGTGGGCAGGCCGGTGGCAGCAGGACTGGTAGGAGGAGCAGGGTCAGGGAAACGCCAGCCTCCCCTGGGAGCCATGCCCTGCCTCAAATGGCCAGAGTCCTTGGGGCCTATGAAGAGGCCCAAGGACAATGGGCCAGGTCAGCTACAGACACGCGTGAGGTGCTGGGGGTGCTGAGGTCCATGGACGCCCGTATGGGCCAACTCGTGGACCTCATGGGCCAGCTGGTGGTGGCGGTGAGGTCACAGCCAGGGACAGCAGCTCCCCCTCCGCCACCACCTGCCGGGGCGCAGGGTCGAGCAGCAGTGTCCAGTTCCCCTGCGTCCACAGCCAGTGAGCACACCTCAACCACCAGCATGTCGCAAGCAGGCACCCCCCCTCGCAAACGTGGAAGGGGCCGTCCGAAGTGGAAACCGATCTCCCGGGAGGACTTTGCACGCTCCAAACGCAAGTGAGGCAGCCAGCCAGCCTTCCTTGACCACCCACTGCATTGACTTGGACTACGATCCCACTCCACACAGCCATCTGGATGGCATGTGTGTGTTGGACTATGGACATAGAACCAGTGGGTACACCCTGAGCATCACGCAGCCATGACCGACAGCTCATTGTCACTGCACGCACCACTTTTGTCATCACCTTACACACAATCACATGTCACAGTTTGAAATAAATGCACCTCTTACACTAACTGCTGTTTGTGCCCTGTGTTTTATTTGTACGGAATACAACGGCCACCTTGGGCGGAAAGGCACCTGATGCGTGGCATGGCAATGGAATCCGGAGGGCCTGTAGGGACCTAGGGGTGGGAGACAGAACAGGAGCACATTCAATGAGTGTGTCACACACCCATCACACAGTACATGTCAACAACTACAAGCAATGTACACACATCGCACAGAGCAATAGGGCACAATGCCACAGCCACCAACAGTGGCATACTACCCTGGCCATGGAGCGTTGACACACAGCACGCAGTGAACAAACGGCCACCCTGACACAGCACACACACACCTGCACAGATACAGCCACATCAGCCGTCGTACATGGACACTCACCATCAAGTGAAGTAGCGGGCGATGAGCTGCTGCCGCACATTACCAGCTTCCTCCTCTCCGCTGTCCTCCTCACTCGAGCTGTCCTGGTCTGCGGGCTCGGGCCCTGGTTGATCTCCGTCATCCACGATGAGGGGGATCTGCTTCCGAATGGCCAGATTGTGCAGCATGCAGCACGCCACCACTATCCGGCACACCTTCTGTGGGGAGTACGCCAGCGCACCCCCGGTGCGGTCCAGGCACCTGAACCTGGACTTGAGGAGGCCAAAGGTACGCTCGACCACACGTCTGGTCCTCCCATGTGCCTCATTGTAGGATCGTCTGCTGGGGTGCGAGGATTCCTCAATGGACTGAGCAGCCATGCCCCATTCGGGTACGCAGAGTCACCTGGGTGTGAGGGACACAGAGAACCGTTGCTATTCCAACTGGACAGGGGACAGCATCGCACAACCAGCACGCTCCACCACTCCACATACTCACCGACAATACAGCCACGATCCTGTTGCATATTGGACATCAGTCGTGGCAAGATGCTGTTGCGCATTATGTGTGCGTCATGGGCCGAGCCTGGGAACTTTGCACACACGTGGGTGATCACCATGTCCGCAAGGCACACCACTTGCACATTCAGGGAGTGCGTGTGCTTCCTGTTGCGGTACAGGTGCTCAGTGGCCTGTGGTGGAACAAGGCCGACATGTGTGCAGTCAATGGCTCCAACGACGTGTGGGATTCTGCCAAGGGCATAGAATGCACCCTTCACTGCCGCCAATTCACGAGCCCTGGGGAAGCGGATGTACCTGTTTCGGTACAGCATCATGGCTGCCAGTACATCCCTCAGCACCTTGCTGAACATGGGCTGGGACATCCCTCCTCCAATGCCCACTGTGTGCTGGAATGACCCAGTGGCGAAGAAATGCATGGCGGCCATCACCTTAGCTGTGGGGGTGACAGCAGTCGGATACACCCTGCGGGGACGGAGATGGGGTTCTAACATGGCACACAGTCGATGCAGGGTTGGCCTGTCCAGCCGAAACTTCCTAATGACCTCTGTATCGTCCATGTCCGCCAGCAATTGGTATGGGCGGTCAATGTTCGGTCTCCGCCTAGGGACAATGGCAGAGGACACATGTCAAAGCAACACAACACATAGCAATTTCGCATACACATCACTGACATGACTGAGCAAGCACATGAGCCACAGCCCAGCTGTCAAGCTGGGACGGCACGGCCACAATACACTTACACAGGTCTCCCAACAATGGCAATGGCTAGTGATACAAACCACTGCCATGTGCATGCACATGGGGATCTAGGCCCCAATGACTTGCGGGGCGTGCTGATGGGGACTGACTGCATATCCGTCAAGCGGCAACGCCACGGCAACATGAATGTCTGCTGAGCATGGAACTGCTTCCGCGGCTGGATGAGTATGGCACACGACGACGACGATGTGGGCACAGGCTGAGCGGCCAAAACAAGTGGGACCTGTGGCACGAGGGGATATGAGACCGTAGTAGGTGTCAGCACTGCACCCTATGTACAGCACTGTACGGATCACACCTCCCGAAACATTGACAGGTGTCCACATTGACAGCCCCATGCCAAGACGGCTGTGTGCTTGCAGTCACACGTCACAGGTGAGAGGTTACATTGCACGTGCCAGGTGGCAGACGTACATAGTGGGAGCTGGCATGTGTGTGCATGTGTCTCCTGTTCAGGATCCACCAGATGGGCGCTGACTCTGTACTGACCATTGGACACAGCATGTTCCATGGAAGGCTTGTGTGTGTGGGATGGTGGCACTGGATGTGCCTCCGTTGGGTGGGGGGCCATGCACAGGGCGGGTACGTCGATGATTGCGCATTGTTGGTCACGGTGGGTGCACCAACTAAGATGTGTTGCCCTGTGTTCAATTCCTATGTCCGCATGATGATGGACTGTAGATGTGGGCAGACTACACATTGGTCGATGTGCTGTCTATATGCATGTGCCTTCACACCAGGCACAGCTGCCCCTGCACATGTGACCCCTGCTGGACTCGCTGCTGGGTCTGTGGAGCTGATGCACCTTCTGCGCGTGGGGCGGACAGCTCTCCTCACTTCCCTCATTGCGCATGTCATGACTTTGCCGCAGGTGACATGGATCATGGAGGGCCCACATGTACGCGTGGGTAGGCTACACATGATTGTTCACTGGTCGCCACCCCCAGTCAGTGTTTCGAATGGGAAGGTTGTCGTGCTGGTGGTATGTTCGATGTGGCGGATGGGCGGGCCTAGGTGCGGGCTTACATTCCAGACATGGGGGTAGTTGGATTGGCGACTAGTTGCAGTACACACGGGACACGTCTCTTCCTTTCCACATCTGGGTCATCCCTTGTACTAACTGACAGTGATACAGTCATCTTCGCCCCAGCCCTCATGTCCTCCCCTCGCTCCCCCAATATGCATGCTCACCTGCGAGGCTAGCGCTTGCACAGGCAGCCCCAAGCTCGCACCAGAGAGGGCAAGGAGTGTATGTGTGGGTCCAGTTGCACGAGTGGGCTGTCTCAGGGTATGATGTGTGGCGGGACGCCGTCCACCTGCGTGGTGCCCCAAATGGAGACCCGGCCTGCATGGACTATGCATCACAGTCTTCGCCTTCCGGATCCGCCACCTGCAACACCCAGTGGCTGTGGCTGCCCTTGCGGCCAGGCCGCGTCCGTCTGTGGCTGATGGCCCACACATTCACTCTTTGGCCTCTCTGGGGAGGGCTCGGGGGTGGTGGCGCACGCGCTTGCACTTAGTCGCAATGGCATGTGGCGTGGTTGGTATGATGGGCAATGGATGGGATGGTGCGAGCCACCTCCCGTGACGTCAGTGCTGCTCGTGCTGTGGTGCGTCCCCCTACACTTCCATTTGACTTGTGCCATGCTAGATGTTGAGGTTCTATTGCCTGCGTGATATGACCAGGAGGAGCGCGAGGAGACCTCTCACACACCATGCTCCACTGCCATCCCGTGCCCTGTATCGCCTGTGCGGATTGACTATGTTGGGGTTACACCTGGTCGACTGGGGCTGTGTGTGCCTTGTCAAGGGGCATGGCGGGCGCACAACAGGATCCAGCTTGTCCACAGAGGGTGGGCTGAGGTGCGCCTGGTACCGCTTTGTACGTGTGCCCGGCTGCTGTGCACACACGTGTTCACTCCCCCCGACAGGTGTCCTCTCACAATGCCCAGGGAAGCGGTTGTGTACTGTTCATGACCCCTCCCAACACGGCGTGCTCCAACTTGGCATGTGCGCATCTACCCGTCACACCCACCCACCTGAGCACTGCGTCCATACGACTTCACATGACACATGTGTGTCTTCCACAGTTGTGCTACTCATTTGCGTTGACATCCAATACCAGTGGACTACATGGTCATGTCACGACTGCCGTGTACTTCACATACTCTCATCCTCTCTCATTCGTACTTGTGAAATGAGTCAGCGGAGACAGTTTTGGTTTCAAACATTATATTGAGTCTTCTGTCCTCTGTGATGCAGTATAGTGGACACTACTGGCAGCGGAATACATGTTGAGGATATACTGAGCATGATTGCAAATGGGATAGGGTGTGGGGTTACATGTGATTGGCTGTTGCATGTGGGATGTGGGCTTCAGAGTGACATCTGCTTGGCCAAGGCTGTGCTAATGTACATTTACGTATAGCTGCGGAGCTGCGGACTTTGACACAGACGGTATACATGTAGCCTACCAGACCGCTTGGCATCATGGGCACAGTCCATCTCAGTTCCATGTGACAGGTTTGCTGCGGTTGTTCCTCATGCACGCGTGCATGTGAGATGACATCAGGGCATGTGCTTGCGTGCATGCAGCGGCGTGCCACTTGTTGTTGCACTGTGGTGGTTACTGGACATGTCACAGTCACTGGGGTCGTGTTGTTGTTGTATGCACTTGTCGTCCATGCAAAGGTCCTGGTATGGGATTCCCGGGGCGGGGGTGGGAGGGGTGCAGCACCCACAGACTCCAGGCGACCTATTCATGTTCACTGAGCGGTGTGTGTGTCCATGTGCGCTGGATCCATGTTGTGTCCTGGTTGTTCGTGCAGTTCCGTCCATGTGGGTGCGATACACAGAGCCCATGCCACTGCCTCCCACGATGCATGCGGTGTTCCTGGATGTGATGGGGAACAGTGTGCATGTCCCGGTCATATCCGATGTCATGGCGATGTCGTTGATGGTGTGGTTACAGTTGCCGGTCGTTTGGTATGGCTGTTGTGGTGGTGACTGGCCAGTCCGTGCGGAAGCTAAGCATGGGTGCGGGGTTGGACAACATAGGTCAATCGGGGAACCTGCGTTGTGGTCCGACGAATTTACAGGTTTTCAGGTATGCGATGCCGTCCAGCAGGGCTTCCATGTCATTGGTGGTGTACATGTTTGCCAGCCAATGTAGCGGATGGTGTCTGTCAAGGTGTTGTTCGTAAGTTGTCCCTTGGAGGACCATGATGGGGCATGCTGGGTGACATTCGATGTAGCTGTTCTCGATGATCCGTCGTGTGGAGGCACAGTGGTCCCATTTCAGTGCGGGTGCGATGTTGGCCACATACGCCATGCCCCCATAGGCAGAGCAGGCCCTGTCGTGTGCGTCCAGAGGGAGGAGTAGTGGTAGCAGGTCCGCCTTCAGACATGCCGGGTTGGAGAGGCATATCTCCACGGGATGCTGGTAGGGACACCTCCGACAGTAGAAGACGGGCATGACGCAGCTGAACAATGTGATGCGGTAAGTCAGTCGGTAACTTACGTTCAGCAGGGACAGGAGATCGCATCCCAATATATGAAACAGGTTGGTTTTGTACAGCTTGAGCTGTTCGGCGTAGTTGGGTAGGTGTGTTGCGGTTGCCATTTCGCAGCGGTGCGTTGTGGTGGCGTGCTCCGGCTGTGTGTGCAGTCTGCAATGTGCACGCTCCGAGGTTGCTGTGAGCTCTGTGTAGTCGTAGGGAGACAGGACTTGTGTTCTGTTGGCTTGTTTGGAGGACACGGGCCCTCATCCCACATGCTTCTCAGACAGTTCAAGGTCAGTGATGTGTGACTCCTTCCAATTAACTTGCATGTGGCCGACATGGGGGAGTGTTTTCTTCTTTCTTCCCCGTCCGTTGTGTGCTTCTGTGATATGCGCTATCTGCCCTGTGGTCGGTCTCCTCGGCATGCCTGTGTTGGTCTATTCTTGGATAATGGCTGTATTCACCGGCTTCTGTCGTAGGGCTGTGGTTTCGGAGTTGGAATGGAAGGTCATTCAGTGCTGTCTGCTCTCCCTTCTGTGGGCGGCAGGCTGCCTTTCCGCTCTGCGTTGGGCCTTGTGTGTGAATGTTATTCTTGGGCCACCTGTTGTCGGTCCCCGGGCTCTTTGGTGTTCCGTTTTATATGTCTTGTTCATATGTGCAGGGTGGTATGGGTGTTTCAGTGTGGTACTGGCGTTCCTCTTCCCGAAGAGGCCCTGCTTCTCCTAGTTGGTGTTGCCGCCGCTGTGTGCTACGCCATGTTTGTTACACTGGGGTGTGTCTTGCTGTTGCGTGACTTCACTGACATGTGTGTGTCGGTTGTGTGGCGTTGGGTGTTGTCCGTGAATTGGGCGTTGGGGACATGTCTGTGGCAGGCCTGTCACGTGTCATGTGCGTTCGGGGTGGGGCTGATGTGTGTGCTGCTTGGTTGTGTCCCTGTGTCTGTGTGCGACGCATGCATTGCGCTGCGGTTGGCCTCTGCGTTGTGCGCATGTGTGGCGGCGTCATCGCCGCTTTGGGGCCGTGACGGGGTTGTTGGTTCCTAGTCCCAGGTGGTGTGTACACATGTGTTACGCGATGTTACGATTTGGCCTGTGTGTCATATGTGGATGCAATGGTGGATGTGTAGTGTACACGCGCTGGTGGGGGTTGTCCGCTTTTTCCGCCCTTGCACTGTGTGCGCTGTTTGCGTGCACTTGTTGTGTGTGTGCCTACCTGCGTCTCCGCGGTACGTTGCGTCCTTGGTGGTGCATCAGCAGGAGCATGGGGAGGGCCTGCAGTGCTGGATTCATGCTCGGGAGCCGCTTCTTCGTTGTCCGTGCTCGGCGTCCGTGTTACCGCTTCGGTTTGTCGTACGGTATCTCTTGGCCGTGGGAGCCGTTTGTTTGCGGCATCGTAATTTATACGCCGGGCGGGACGTGTTTCGTCGGACGGTGTGTGTCAGTTGGGCTGCGCCGCTACGTGTACGGGCGCACTTTGATGGCGGTCGGTGTTGCTGGCTTGCCGGCGGTGTTTGGCCTACTTTTCGCATCGTAATTGGGCGGGCGTGTGGACTGCTGCGTGCCGGCGGTAACTGGTGGTTTTGCATCCGCCAGCACGGCGGTTAGTGCTTCCGCCCGCCATCGTAATGAGCCCCTAATTAACTAATAATAAATTAATTGTATTTAATTAACTTCCTTCTATTTACCCGTACAAATGCAACAACTCACACATAATAAATAACTTAAAGAATATCGTAATTACATATTTTACACAATTAATTATAATTTCAATAATTATTATAAATAAACATTTTTATTAATAATCCTACACACCCTTTCCCATACAAAAAAACACACTCCAAAAATATAAATAAAATTCATGTATTACACAATTTACATAATTAATTAACAATTGCATTTTCAATATTCATTAAAAATGTATGCTTAATTAATTATAATTAATTTACTTCCCACCTTATATCCCTACAAAACACACAACCTGCACCAGAAACATAATTTTTAAAAATAATGATACAATTAACATAAATAATTATCAATTGAATAATGAATATTAATTTAAAATTATGTATTAATTCATTACAATTAATTTACTTCCCACCCTATACCACTACAAAACCCACAACCCACACCTGAAAACTTAACTTTACAAAAACATAATTATACAATTAACATAAGAATTATCAGTTAAATAATTAATATTAATGAAAAATTGATTATTAATTAATTATAATAATTTACTTCCCCGCTGTACCCCTTTTAACCCCACAACCCGCTTCGGCACTAAAAATAACGAAAAATGTATCAAATAAAATTTCAAAACTACTAAAAATTTAAAACTATGTTAAAAAAGCATTAACAATTATCATACAATTTATAACATATCCAATTAAAATACATACTAAAATACATTAAAATAATTTTAAAACTAATGGCCTCATTACATCACGGTGAGACCGCCACTGACAGGCTGTCAATGGCGGTCTCACCGCCACCGTAAGGCCATTTTCTGCCTGCCAAAGTACAGTGGTGGGTGGTTCCGTGGCGGTCGGAAACTCCTATCGCCACGCATCTGACGGGCTCCTTGAGCCCTCCGGTGCGTCGGAGGCCTTCCTATCCCAAAAATGGTGGTGGTGCCTACCAAGCACCGCTGTAGGGATTAGGATGGTCCCTCCCCGCCCGCCATGGAAAGGCTGGTGGGGATGGACATTGGGGGCCCGTAATGGGCCCCCATTCATTCGGGGCACTTGATTGTGGGTGTGGAGGGGCACCTATGGTGCCCCCCAACAGTTCCCTGTACCAAGGGACAGGCACTGCATGGTACCTATCATGTAGTACAGGGATGTGTTACACATCCCTTTTTTCCATTGTGGCAGGTGCTGCATCCAGCAGCACCCACCACAATGGAAACCCTGGACAATGCGACCACCACAGTGGCAGTCACATTGTAATTTGTCCTGTGGGACCTCAAACACTATGGGGCTGATTCCGATTCGGGCCGGAAAACATACCGACCGACTCGGTACGGGAATATAGTCCGACCGACACGTACCTGCGCTGCCCGACCTGCGTAGTACGATGAAATGCATGTGGTTCACGACCGACTCATACGGAACACAACCCGAACGACCGAACCGCACAAAAACAAGCTATCCGGCCGGGAAACTACGCGAATCGAACCGACTGGCACGCACCCGGAATGAACCCGAACGAAACGTACCTGCGAACTCCGACCCGCGCAGTACGATGCAATGCGTGGAAAACCAGACCGACTCGCACGGAGCCCAAGCCGTACGACCGACACGCATACAAAACCCAGCCGAAGCAACCCAAAACTACACGACCGAAGCGTACGCCGCACATGAAACCTAGCAGAAACACAGCGTGAACGACTCGGAGAAGCTCGCACGAGACAACTGCAGCGTCCTACTCGGTCAGAAGAACGTCTCCTACATGCCCAAAAAATACAAAGGAAAAATACAAACAAAAAGGACCAAACAAGCAATGACAAAGCCAATAAATACTGTGGGGAAAAAACAGGGAACAAAGACACTCCCACAACTCCACCCATATAAAGGCCACAAATCCCTACCATGATCCTTTGCAAATTCAACTGACCTGCCAGCACAGAACACCATCAGACAGCAACCACAGACACACTCACAACTCATCCATCACACAAGCCACACACCATTAGCACCTCACAAATAGCACCCTCACATACACCCAGCAAAACCTACACTCACCCACCCTCACTTGCACACTCACACACACATCAATCCCCACCACCACCCATCACCATGCCCCCAAAGAAGAATCCAAAGTTCCTAGACAGTGAATTGGAAGTCCTGGTAGATGAGATCCTCAGGGTAGAGCCACAGTTGTTTGGTACATTGGTCCAACAGACCCCCATGTCGCAGAAAACCAAGATGTGGGAGAGGATCGTCGACAGGGTGAACGCACAATCACCATGTTTGCGCACAAAGGAAGACATCCAGAACAGGTGGTATGATGTGCGCAGGAGGGTCAAGGACCTACTAAAGAAGGATTACATCTTGAGTCAGCGCACCGGCAGTGGCCCTCCTGCCAAACCAGTATACCTCAGGCCCTGGGAGGAGAAGGTGCGGGCCATCCTACCACCAGTGAGCGTATATGGACTATCAAACATCCCAGAGCCTGGTGAGTACACAACAAATATACACAATATTGTGTGACAATACACACACATCACTGTCAAGGGGATAGTCAAACCATGCACCCTTAGCAAATCCACAGCAACCAAAAGATAATCATCCCAAGATGTGTATGTTAGTTAGATAAACACAATACATGCCATCTCATAGTGATATGTAACTGTGTCATGACATGTACAAACCGAACAACAAATAGAGCTAGGCAGTGGCACAAATCTAACCAACAAACACAGTCAGATATTTTGCCACCACTAGAACACCACCTCACAGGGAAGCTCACTGAAAGGAAGGAATTCTGTGTATGCTGGTGAAGTCAGTGTAGCCAATAGCATGATGGGAGTTGTAGTCACAGATATTGGTCACCCTCACAATTGGCCCATCAACACCACTCTGAACCATGCTCACAACACAGGGAGTGGAAAACAACTGACAAGATGGCTGACACTGGGTACTGCTGTGGGGAGCACAATGCCCTGCTGGGAACTGTGCACCAACTAACAACAGGACCACACTGTCAGCCATCTTGCCATTGCTGTCACACTCACACACAGTGAAGTCCACTCAAAAGGAAGGAAGCATGGGCATGCTGGGAAGGGGGGTGTAGGCAATAGCATGATGGCAGTGGTAGTCACAGATATTGGTCACCCTCACAATTGGCTCATCAACACCACTCTGAACCATGCTCACATCACAGGAAGTGGAAAAGAACTGACAAGATGGCTGACACTGGGTACTGCTGTGGGGAGCACAAGGCCTTGCTGGGAACTGTGCACCAACCAACAGCAGGACACCACTGCCTGACATCCTGAAAGCCAACTTGCACTCCCTGCAATGGAAGCACGTTCCATGGTGGGATATCTGGCTGGGTGGGAAGGAGGACTGACAGCTCTGACCATAGTCACCAGCAGCTTTTCTCACACACCCCCTTAACACAAACTCCACACAACTCACCTGGGAGAATGCAATGCCTCACACTCTAATTAAATATCCCACAAAGAACAACCACACTGGGTTATGCTGTGTGAAGCACAGGGACACTTTTGGGACTTGTAGCCAAACAAACACCAGGACAACACTGTCAGCCATCCTTTCAGCACAGGCACACTACCCCACAGGGAAGCAGAGTCAAAAGGAAGGAAGTATGGGCATGCTGGGAAGGGGGGTGTAGGCAATAGCATGATGGGAGTGGTAGTCACAGCTCAACATCCCCCACCCACATGGCCCAGCAAGCTCACACTGAAGCATGCAGACCTCACAGGGAGTGAAAAGCCACTTCAAAGATGTCTGACAATGGTGCTCTGTTGTGGGGAGCACAAGGCCCTGCTGGGAACTGGGCACCAACCAACAGCAGGACACCACTAACTGACATCCTGGGAGTAAACCTGCACCCACTGCAAGGGTGGCATGCTTCATGGTGGGATAACTGGGCTGGGGGGAGAAGGAGGGCCGGATGTCAACCAAATACCACCAATGCTGGCCATGCACACACATCAACATTCACATTGAAATCCTTCAGGTTGGCAGGACAATGTGCTACACCAATTTCAACCTCTGACTGTGACAACTTAGGACAATGCAATGTACAGGCCCGCATCCAGAGGTACAGTCACAACTGTCAGGTGTTTGAACCATTGATGCCTGTAGAAACATAACATACATTGTGTGTCTCTTCCAAAAACAGGTGATGATGGGGACACAGCAGCAGATGATGAGGAGTCCCTGTCCCATGCTCCGGGGGACACTGAGCACACTGGTGTGGAACAGCCTCTGCCCTCCTCGGATGGCGAAGACCTACCTGGCACCTCCGGTGTGAGTCATCATGCAGCACCAGCAGGACCAACATCTGCACCCCCTGCACCCACTCCTCCAACAACTGCCAACACACAGACCACCCCCGCCGACACGGACAGACCAAGGACCACCAATAACAACAGCACAGGGACCCCGGCTCACCGTGGAGCAACGGACAACAACCCCAGTACCAACCCCCAAGGGGGCCTAGGGTCACCTGTGCGAGCCACCGCAGGTCCTGCATGTGTGGCCAGGGGTGGTGGGAGGGGTGGTAGGCATAGGTCGCTGTTTGCAGAGGGGTCTGGACTGCATGATGACCCACAATTGGTACGCATTGCTGATGCATACCAGAATAGCATCGGAGAGGTCAGCCAGGTAGTGGGGATCCTCAAGGACATTCAACAGCAGCAGGCTGCCCATCATGCCCTCTTGGACTCACACATGTCCCGTGTGGAGACACACATGTCCAGTGTGGAGACACACATGTCTGGCATGGAGTCCAAGTGGGACACATTGCAAGAACTGACAGCGGTGCACAGGGACATATTGACATGCCTCCGCCAGATTAGCACCAACATGGCCACACCTCCCTGTGTGCCCACAACATCTGGTGCTGCAACAACTGCAACTGCCACAGGGAGGGAGGATGACTCTGGCGGAGAGTCCTCTGCACCGCAGCAGCCTGCACGTGAGGGTCCCCCCCGAAAGAAAAGGTGTCATCCGAGGAAGGAAAACTGAGAGGCCGATGGCCAGGAACCTAACATCTGTTCTGGCAATTCTCCATTGTGTGCAAACTGTTCACCCTGTCGAATGCAACACAGCTCTCCCACATGACATGGGGAGTTTAAGTTGGACCAATGTATCAAATGACTGTGGACTTAACTCAGGACATTTCTGCTACCAACACTTCCAACTCATCTGGGAACTTTGGATTCCAATCCCAATGTACAGCACCCACCATCCTGTGCACTATCCTCACACATGTATGTAAATAAACTCACTAATACACCATACTTGCCTCTGTTGTGAATCCAACGTGGTTTTTGTCATGGAGATGATGATCTGCTAAATGACACTGTGCATGCTAACTGCTACAGCAAGTTCAACACCGTCATGTGAGTCATGGCGATGTGACACATATGAGGGAGACACACCACTAGGGCTACACAACACATACACACCAGGGCCATCTGACTCATCGCCTACACTGATGTTGCCAGGAAATACAGTGGAATGCACAGACACCACACCTTTTCAGAGTCTGTGTTAACTAGCCCACAGGTGCAGTAAGCAAATGTCAGTCAGATGTGTGACCACAGACAACGCACATCCCAAAGTGAAGCACAGGTTTATTACACATTTGCAACATGTTGTTTCCACTACAAATGCAAGGTAATCCCACGTGGCAGTGCCACACATTCAAAAAGTGTAGAAGAAATAAAGTCCAGGGGTGTGTGGCACATCACCTGTAGGGAAACGACTGCTTCCACCCTGGAAGCTGAATCATGGTGTCGGGGGATCCGACTAGACCAAACCACTCTGAAAGTACCATGTGAAGGACAGACATGACACACAGTCAAAAGCACTGAGGAACAGGACAGAACTGCAATACTCATGGCCAATACATGTCACAAGATACCCACACAAAACCAAGTTAGCATGTCAACACTGTTGGGGAGTACAGACCACCTGTAAGGACACATCGCTGCACGCATCCAGTCAAGTAGCACATGGCCACACTCAAACAGCACCAGAGCACCACCAACACATATCATGCAAACTCACATCATTGACATGACATCTCTGGATACTCACATTCAGCTGAAGAAGTTGGTGATGAGCTGTGTGCGGACATCACCCTCATCATCATCATCATCACTGGCATCGTGGCCCAGGCCAGGATCCTCCACAGGTGGCGGATGTTGGTCATCGTCATCCAGGATGAGAGGCAACTCCTTCCACACTGCCAGGTTGTGTAGCATGCAGCAGACGATGACAATCTTGCACACCTTTGCTGGGGCATATGGGAGGGCCCCTCCTGTCTTGTCTAGGCAGCGAAAGCGGCTCTTCAGGAGACCAAATGTCCGCTCGATCACTCTCCTGGTCCGACCATGTGCCTCATTGTAGCGCATCTGGGCTGGTGTCACAGGGTTCCTGAGGGGTGTCAGCAACCACTGCATGTTGGGGTATCCGGAGTCACCTACATACAGACAATTGCACATTAGCTGAGTTGGAAAAGAGGGCGGAATACTCCATTGCAGAACACACACAATGGTGCAAAGTCAGTACACACCGACAAGCCAGGCACGCTGGTTCTGCATCTGTGACATCATCCTCGGGATGCGACTACTCCTCATCACGTAGGCATCGTGTGCAGAACCGGGGAAACGGGCACACACGTGTGAGATGCTCATATCTGCAAGACATACCACCAGAGCATTGATCGAATGGTAATGTTTCCTGTTCCTGCATGTCTGCTCATGTGCCTGTGGTGGTACCAAAGCCACATGTGTCCCATCAATGGAGCAAATGACATGTGGCATCCTCCCCAGGGCATAGAAGTCACTCTTGACGTCAGTGAGTTGTTGACGTTTAGGGAAATAGATGTACTGGTTCAGGTATCTCAACATCGCCTCCAAAACATCGCGTAGCACATGGCTGAACATGGTCTGTGACATCCCACCAGCAGACGCCACAGTGTGTTGAAAGGTACCGGTGGCAAAGAAGTGTAGGGCTGCCATCACCTTCACCTTGGGGGTCAGCGCTGCAGGGTATGGCCGGCCAGGTTCCAAATATGGGGCCAACCGCACCACCAATTCCTCAATCAGCGGCCTTTTGAAGCGGTACCGTCGGATGCAGTCACGTTCAACCATCGTTGCAAGGTCAAGGAATGGTCTATGGACAGCTGGTGCCCTGCAGTGCATAGGTGAAGAAAGAA
Source organism: Calotriton arnoldi (assembly GCA_963921515.1). NCBI lineage: Eukaryota > Metazoa > Chordata > Amphibia > Caudata > Salamandridae > Calotriton > Calotriton arnoldi. Next base: position 696,336 of record CAWUFW010008153.1, read on the forward strand.
AGATTGTCAGTCACCCCACAAATGTGGCATAGACCATACTCAATATCACATGATACATCAATACGAGACACAAGTACCTGATGTGTGTGCCGTTCTGTAAGGACATGTATGGCACCTACATGGCCAACATCTAACATCACAGTTCAACATGTGTTGACAAGTTCAAGGTTGTGCTATGGGATATCATTAGGCTGTGTCACAGTACCCATGTACTGCTGTCACGTTCCAAACACACACCACAGTGACATGTGAGGACAGATGTGGCCCAGGCATCACAGCTCATTGACAGGTTGATTCCCAGGGACCCTGTATTGCCACATGGACACTGGCATGACATGGCATATCATGTACACGTCAGCAAAACAACCATGACTCCCACAGGTAGTGGCCCCTGTTGCCTCTGCAGGACAGACATGGACGTCTGTGACACACACACGCACAACATCAAAGTCCATGCACAAACAACGTGGATGTGGAGACTGTCTCCCATTGTGCACATGGAATCAGAGACATCGGAAACACAACATGCACACAGACTGTGGAGGGCCATCACTATTGTGGCAATGGGTCACCCTGTGACGTACATACCTTCCCACATGGGACTCAGGGGGTATGTGACATGACTTACACAACCTGGAAATGTGACCATGCCACATGCTCTGAAATGAACAGTTGCACACCACAGTGGTCATGTGCACAACACACAAAGGATTCTGTCTCCATGAACACGTGCACAGCCTGGGAGTGGCTGCCCCCAAGTGCCACCCAAAAAACCACATGTTTCCCCCCATACACAGAAAGGGAAATGCAGCCTTACATGCCTTAGGATACAGTGTGGACAGGATGTGGTGTTGTAGGTGTGCCCCTGAGTCCCTGGCAAGTAAATGTGGCTGGCATACGTTCACCAGTGACAACCATGGTGACATATGCGATTGACTTGTACAGGGACGCGTCGTACAGCAATGGACCGATCGGTGCGCACGCATTGGCCATTGCATTTGATGTGAACGGATGCGTGTTGTTTTTCGAAATACGCGTTGTACAGCAATGGACCGATCGGTGCGCACGCATTGGACATTGCATATGATGTGAACGGGAACGCGTTGTTTTTCGAAATACGCGTTGTACAGCAATGGACCGATCGGTGCACACGCATTGGCCATTGCATATGATGTGAACGGGTACGCGTTGTACAGCAATGGACCGATCGGTGCGCACGCATTGGCCATTGCATATGATGTGAAAGGGTACGCGTTGTACAGCAATGGACTGATCGGTGCGCACGCATTGGACATTGCATATAATGTGAACGGGTACGCGTTCTTTTTCGAAATACGCGATGTACAGCAATGGACCGATCGGTGCGCACGCATTGGCCATTGCATATGATGTGAACGGGTACGCGTTGTACAGCAATGGACCGATCGGTGCACACGCATTGGCCATTGCATATGATGTGAACGGGTACGCGTTGTACAGCAATGGACCGATCGGTGCGCACGCATTGGACATTGCATATGATGTGAACAGGTACGCGTTGTTTTTCGAAATACTGCGTTGTACAGCAATGGACCGATCGGTGCGCACACATTGGACATTGCATATGATGTGGACGGGTACGCGTTGTACAGCAATGGACCGATCGTTGCGTACGCATTGGACATTGAATATGATGTGAACGGGTACGCGTTGTTTTTTGAAATACGCGTTGTACAGCAATGGACCGATCGGTGCGCACGCATTGGCTATGGCCTGGCATGGCAACGGACGCGTTTTCGAAGCTTTAACAAGTCTGATGCAGTGAATTCAGTTGGCCACCCACAACAATGTTGCAAATTCATGGGTGTCATGAAGTTGAACTTTTGAAGGATGCTGTGGGCGTGTATAGGTGGTGCAATTCCATGGATTGGCCAGATTCAGAAGATGCAAACGACTTGGACCTATCACTTTGGACACATGGGACAGTATCTGCCTCTGCAGCACACATATAATGCTGGCTGTTCCCCTGAGAGCTCACTTGCCTGCACTACATGCTCCAGGACGACATCTGCCACCAACACTGCTGCTGTCTCTGCATCCTCTGGCTACTGCAATGGCACGTACTGTGGAGAGAGCCCCAGCCTTCAGCACTGAGGAGAACCAGGCCCTGCTGGACAGCCTCCTTCCACAGTACAGCAAGCTGTATGGGAAACCAGGGGAGCAGGTGAGTGTGCTGTCCACTGCCTTACTAAATGTGCATGTTGTCTGACTAGCAAGACTTACAGTGTGCACACCACTGGCTAGCATGCTCACTGAGTAGTTGTCACCCCCCAAAGTGTGTAAGTACATGCACTGAACAGGTATAGTCAGTAACAGTGCATTCCAACACGGTTTTACTTCCCAGGCAATGATACCATGTAGTAACTGCTGGCAAACTGTTCATAGCCATCGTTGCACTGCCTGTGTACATCATGTGCCCCTGTGATTGAGACATGTATATCCAAATGTGTGATGCACGGATATGTTGCATGTGTAGTAATGGCTTTTTCACTTTGTCATCCTCACAGGTTGATGCCCACCAGAAGCAGGAAATATGGCTGACCATCGCCCGGGCAGTAAGATCCGTGGGGGTCTACAAGCGCCGGATCCGCAACTGCCAGAAGAGGTGGCAGGACCTTCGGGGCTGGACCCGGAGGATTGCAAGGGTCCAGCTGAAGCTGTCGCCTCCCCGCAGGAGGGGCGGACACCGGACCCTGACCCCCCAAATGCTCAGGATCCTGGCGGTGGTCTTCTCTGACCTGGATGGGCAGCTGAAGGCCAGACAGCAGCAAGGAGGGGGTGAGTCCATGACTGTACTGTGAACTTTGTCTGACATGCTATGTGCCCTCCTCTGGCCTGGTTAAACTTCCACAGTACATCAGTCTTGTGGTCCAGGACCCATGTCCCTCAATTGTGACATGCCCACTCCTCATCTGATACCCAGGTGTGGCCCTTACAGTCAGGAAATTGTGTCACTTGGGTACTGTGTCCTTGCATTTTGCTTAGCTCAAGGTGGGGGACAGCATTTGTTCCCGTAACTTTGTGGTGGGCTTCATGGGTGGGTAAATTGCTTACACAATGCCTGAGTTCTGACATGTAATCTGCGTGTAACTTTGATATGTGGTCCAATTGCTGATCTGACTCACCACATGTGCCTGGGGTATTTGGCACACCCCCATGCTGCGGGTGGGAACAATGTTTGGGCCTCAGGAGTATGTATATCAAGTGTGTCACACATGCTTAGCCACCTGCCTACTGTCCAGGGCTCATCCCTCTTTCACGTGGAGCAGGACAGTCATGCCTACTCCAGGGCATACAATACACTCTGTACTCCCACTCCCGTGTATCAGCTGACACGTTGTGCTCAGTGAAATGTTCCCTCAGGTGTCTGCCTCTGTGTCATTGTGCTGTGGCTTCGTTGTCAGGACTACTGGGGTGTTTATCGGTTAGGGCTCAGCATGCCATCTGAGATGTGACCATAGGAGACGATACTTGTGTGACATATAGGTGTTTGATCAGTTGACTGTGCAGACTGGTGTATGCGACTGTGAAGTTCAGGCAGCTGTTTTTCATTCACAGCAGACTGTGAGGTGCTCAGGTTCAGAGAGTTGTGTTTCATGTCTCCCATATGTCCAATTGGTATGACGTGGACAAATAAGAGTTCAGATGATGTGGTTTGTGGGGGATGGACATGTGCACTTGTCAGCTACAGAACTTGCATTCCCCATGACCTAGGATTGTGACACAGTGCAGACTGTTGTTGGCTGGCTGCCCTGCCCATGTGACTGGAGACAGTGATGTATGACTTTGCAGGCATGCCTGTGCCATGGCATTAAACTTCCTAAGAGTGATCCTGCAGGGGAGTGACATGTGCTACATACAGCCCATCGTGGCATTGACTATCAGGACATGGGTGCATCATGGTGTCTGGTGCTGGTATGCATCACATGCATTTCAAATTAGACTCTGGCCATCCCTTTATCCGGACACCTGTACTGACTCAGTGGCAAGAGATGTGATGTGTGCATGTTCACATACTTCACCGTGTTCTCTGCAATGTCCAACAACTGTGTAGGTGGTGCATGTGTCCACACTGGGGTATTACCATCCGACAGGCACCAGACAGATGGGTGCAAGGCCAGGAGGGATGTGAGTGCCATGGTTGACCATCAGACTGACAATTGCTTCTCCTAATCTGTGTGAGCACTTTTGGCAATGTTCAACTAAGGATGCCAGGGCTTGCTCTGTAATGTGCTGTACTAACTGTGGTGTGTGCGGTCAGTGCAGGTGACTGATGTTTGTCTGTTTCCCTAATTGTTTGCAGATACATCCACGGCCACAGGAGGGGACAGCTCCACGGACCAGGAGGAGCTGCAGAGCCAGACTGGGTCAGCAGCCGATGAGTGGTCGGAGGGACCCAGTGGCATGGAGGGCGAGGGGAGCCACACCGAGGAGTCCTCAGCACCATCCACCTCAGCTGAGGACCACAGCAGCTCGGAGGATGACTCCCTTGTGGAGGAGGGTGTCAGCAGCCACCACACCCCAGCTAGTATGGCTGGCCCCGCCACCACCACCACCACCGCCCTCCCATCGGCTCCCATTCCAGAGGTCAGTGGAGGCTCCCGTGTTTGGGAGCGTGTCTCCTTTGTGCCAGGCACCGCACCCCCTGCCCCTGTGACCCCTGCTGCCCTGAGTGAGGAGTCTGTGTACTTACTTCGCCAGCTCCATGTAGGGCAGACATCACTGATGAGTGTCCTCCATGCACACACCACTCTGTTGACACAGCTGGTGTCGTTCATGGAGGGCATCTCATCGGGCATGTATGCCCTACAGAGGAGCAATAAGTCCATGGCCTCCTCCCTGATGGCAGCAGTGTCCCTCCTCCAACAGTCCCTCACCCCTCCTACCTCTGCCCCATCCACACTTCCTGGCACCCTACCTGTCCCAAGCACATGCACACCTGCATAATAACCCAAACACACAGACACGAGCAGCACAGAAACACCCAAAACAAAGTCACAACGTGCATGCAAGCATCCTCAGGGGACTGATACCACACCCACAGGGGATGGGGAACAGACACACACACAGGCATCCACAGTCACTCCGCAGTCCTCCGATACCTCTCCCTCCAAGACCCCTTCCCTTGCCTCACCTGCAACCCCACCTACAAAGCAGCTCTTCCTCTGTGACCTCGGCCTCTTCCCCTCCGATCCAGCTGATCCAGCATACAGGGGGAAGAGGAAGTCCACCCACACAGAGGGGAGTGCCCCGGACACCCTCCCCCAGGCACAGACGAACTGAGGCCCCCACCCGCAAGTCCCCCCGGACCCGGAAGAGCAAGACCCCGCCACCGCCCTACAGCTCAACCACACAGTCTCCTTCCTACATCCCTCAGGCCCCCACAACACAGATTCCCCCACCACACCCTGCCCCAGGTTCCCCCACCCACAGATACACCATCCCCAAAATGATTCGGCCTTCTCCCCCTACCACTTGTTCTTCCAGCCCCACACCCACCGCTGCGCATGTTTGTGCCACTGGTGTGGAGACCATGGCCTCCCCCTCTGTCCTGCCCACCAGTCATCAGAGCTCGAGGCTGTTCTGTCCCGGCAACAGCATTCTTTCTTCAGCCTGTGACTTCAAGCCGTAGTAGTGAGCTTTCGTGGGAGTCTCGTGTCATCTCGCGAGATGACACGAGACTGGTGACTGCAGAGAACAGAAGGACAGAACAGGAACGCTGTTGCCGGGAAACTGCTTCAGCAAGTTAAGGCTCCACAGCAGTAATTGTTATTTGGCAGACAAAGGAGAAGAGTAGAGACCAATTTATCTCCGCTGCTTGCATGGAGTGAAGGAGAACAAAAAGAAACTGAGGAGCTCCCTCACTGGCCCACATCAACCTCCACCACCCGATGCTCCAGTCTTCTCTCTTGCTGCAGTCCCCAGAAAAGTACATTTTTAAATCTGTTGAGCGAGAGACAAGCTCTATACATGTCCTGATGAAGGTGGTTCTTCAATAATCCTCTACCACTGAAACGCGTCGACGCTTGTGTTCTTATATTGGGTTATATTTTGGAACAACCTCATGTCTAATGTAACCAATTAGTGAATAGACGGATGGTGTTATATACACTGGATTCCATTTGGAAATAACCTTTTGTCTGATGAATTTAAGCATTTCACATATGTTTTTTGTCTCTCATGATGTTTTTTAATGCTCTTAATGTTTTTAATATATGAATTTGTGTAAAATAATTTTCTTTTTGTGTTATTCTTTATTATTGATTTTTAATAAACCCTGAGTATGGTATATGTATGAGGTTTTGTTGTCGTGCAATATATGGTTGCTTTTTGGGTTCAGATTTGTGGTTTCATTGAGTTGAATATATATGTATGTATGATATAATGGATAATTGGGGTTGATTGTGCATTTGAACGTAGGTATAATTTGGCGGATGTCCAAGAGAGTTCTGTTTTTACGTTCATCTGTTGTGCTTGCCATTGTTCAATTTGTCTATTTCCCTGACCGTGTGACCATCTCCACTGGACATGCAAGTTTGGGCATCAATGGGGAAGGACTCATCTGTGTTATCAGTGCAACTTGCTATACATGTGTGTTGGATCTGTGCAGATGATTTTGGTGACACTCCCATGACCAGGCTGATGTGACGAGAGCCTTCATTTTGTGCTAATTGTTGACTGAGTGACCAAGTGTTCTGCTGACATGATAGAGCCCTGCAGAGACAACGTATGGCACAGCTTTCCTTACACAGGAGTGGAGTCCCCTGATGGCAGTGTGTAATTCCGTGACATTGCCTGAGCACAAGGTGTGTGTTGTGTGAGCATGTCTGTGTGTGTTCACTTCCATTTCGCTACGCAGGCTGGGATCCCTAGTGATGTTCCTGTTTGTGATGCTTGCTGAGTTGACCTATGTTCCCCCAAAATCTTCGCCCTGGGTTCTCTGGGATGTGGGTGCATGGCACATTACTGGTCATCAGGATGTCATCCACAGGTGTGTTTGCTGTCAGGGCTGAGTTTGTGGGCAAACGCAGATGAGACACAGTCAGGATTCCCCTTGGCACTTGTTGGTTACACAAGTCATGTAATTTACAGTTTGTGGTAGCTTTCAGTGATTGTGACACGTTGTGTGTGTGACTGCTGCCACTCCTCAGGGTCAGAGCTGCAATGTTGGAAGTTGTCTATGTGTGTTCTTTGTGGGTGACCTTGGCTTCTTCATTGGTGTGTGACTGTGGCCGGGATCCCATTGGTTGGTGTGGATTTGACGTCATGCCCATGTACAGCGTACTGTGCAGTGTGTCAGACATTCACGAGTCTTGTTGACTGGCCATGTGTGATGGGTTTCTGCACCTTAGTTCCCACCACCACTCCTGGGATTGTCATGGGTGCATGTGCAATGTCACCAGTCCATGTGAGCTTCACTGCTGCACATTGGTGGAGATCAAGGTGTGTGGTGTTGAGTGTGTGCAAATGAGAGTTGTTGCACGGCTAGACCCCTACCTCCATATTGGCCTTGGCTGACAGGCCGTGCTGGTTGATTTGTGCTTGTGTAGGTGTGATGGTAGTTTGTTGCTCAGGACACATGACTGTGGTTCACAGTGTGAACGACATCTAGCTTTGTCATCACAGTGGGATTATCATGGAGGCCAGTGTCACCACAATGTGGGGTCCCTGGGGGTAGTGCTGTGGTGGGTCTGTCTCTTGCTGTGTTAGTTGCTGTTCCTACAAGCTTGTGTGACATGTGTAATTTGGGCTTCCTCTCATCTAACAATGCCTGATTGCCCACATAGGGGAATCCGATCCATGAGTTAATTTTGTGTGGCACTGTATACACATCTGTGTAATTGGGATTCAGGCCTCCTCATGTGTTGTGTGGTTGCCTGGGGACACTGGCACACCCCCCATCACCTGTTGTGCTTGATATGCAGTGTGAGGCTGCCTGTTTGTGTTTGTGCATCTGCACCACTGCATTGGCATATCTTTAGTGTGCCATTGGCTGTATGTTGTTTGGTGGGTTTCCCCTGCTGTCCCTGGGACTCCTAGGTCATCAGTCAGCACACTAATCATGGTTTGTATGTCCCATTGCTGCCATGGTATGGTATTTGTTCACCTCACATCTACAGTCTCCACAGGGTATCTACATTTGTGTGTCCATTGGTGCAGATATGTGGGTCTGCATTATGATGGTCACTTCTGTCATTGTGTTATTGATGAATGTTGACAATGTCAGCCCCCATGGGTGATGTTTGTCTGCACATGGCCAAAGGTATGTCTTATTTGCACTGCACTGTTTGCCTCACCCAATCTATGTTGCTATGGGACACAAGCACTACTATGCCACTGATGTGTTTGTTGTTGTGTGACCAGGAATCATCCATGCTGTTTGGCATTTGCAGCTTTTTCCATGACAACACTTACATTTTGGTCACTGTGATGATGGGGGATTGGACCCCATTGCCACAATGTTCAAAATGTGCTTCAGCTATGGACCCCACACTTACCTTTTGGTCACTGTGATGATGGGGGTTTGGACCCCATTGCCACTATGTTCAAAATGTGCTTCAGCTATGGACCCCACACTTACCTTTTGGTCACTGTGATGATGGGGGTTTGGACCCCATTGCCACTATGTTCAAAATGTGCTTCAGCTATGGACCCCACACTTACCTTTTGGTCACTGTGATGATGGGGGTTTGGACCCCATTGCCACAATGTTCAAAATGTGCTTCAGCTATGGACCCCACACTTACATTTTGGTCACTGTGATGATGGGGGTTTGGACCCCATTGCCACAAAGTTCAAAATGTGCTTCAGCTATGGACCCCACACTTACCTTTTGGTCACTGTGATGATGGGGTGTTAGACCCCATTGCCACAGTGGTCATGGTCTGCTTGCATTGTGGAGGCCACACACATTTATGTGTGACACATGTGATAGGGGGTCACATTTTATGTTAAATGTCATGTTCAGTGTTGTAGGCATTTGACACAGACTACACACACTTGTCATTGTGTTGGGGGGATGTGTTTTTCTGACATTCCTTATGTTGGAGTGTGCTGGTTGTGTCATGCATTACCCGTCCTATGAGTAGGGGTGGTGTTGGTGGTAGGCATCCATCCCCCTATGAGTGGGGATGGTGGTAGTGACAGGCATCCAGCCCCCCCTGAGTAGGGGTGGTGGTAGTGACAGGCATCCAGCACCCCATGAGTAGGGGTGCTGGTGGTGATAGGCATCCAGCCCCCCCTGAGTAGGGGTGGTGGTAGTGACAGGCATCCAGCCCCCCCTGAGTAGGGGTGGTGGTAGTGGTAGGCATCCATCCCCCTATGAGTAGGGGTGGTGGTAGTGGTAGGCATCCAGCCCCCCTGAGTAGGGGTGGTGGTAGTGACAGGCATCCAGCCCCCCTGAGTAGGGGTGGTGGTAGTGGTAGGCATCCAGCCCCCATGAGTAGGGGTGGTGGTAGTGGTAGGCATCCAGCCCCCTGAGTAGGGGTGGTGGTAGTGGTAGGCATCCAGCCCCCTGAGTAGGGGTGGTGGTAGTGGTAGGCATCCATCCCCCTATGTGTGGGGATGGTAGTAGTGACAGGTATCCAGCCCCCCCTGAGTAGGGGTGGTGGTAGTGACAGGCATCCAGCCCCCCTGAGTAGGGGTGGTGGTAGTGGTAGGCATCCAGCCCCCCCTGAGTAGGGGTGGTGGTAGTGGTAGGCATCCATCCCCCTATGTGTGGGGATGGTAGTAGTGACAGGCATCCAGCCCCCCCTGAGTAAGGGTGGTAGTAGTGACAGGCATCCAACCCCCCCTGAGTAGGGGTGGTGGTAGTGGTAGGCATCCAGCCCCCGATGAGTAGGGGTGGTGGTAGTGGGAGGCATCCAGCCCCCCTGAGTAGGGGTGGTGGTAGTGGTAGGCATCCATCCCCCCATGAGTAGGGGTGGTGGTAGTGGTAGGCATCCAGCCCCCCCTGAGTAGGGGTGGTGGTAGTGGTAGGCATCCAGCCCCTGAGTAGGGGTGGTGGTAGTGACAGGCATCCAGCCCCCCTGAGTAGGGGTGGTGGTAGTGGTAGGCATCCAGCCCCCTGAGTAGGGGTGGTGGTAGTGGTAGGCATCCAGCCCCCCTGAGTAGGGGTGGTGGTAGTGGTAGGCATCCAGCCCCCTGAGTAGGGGTGGTGGTAGTGGTAGGCATCCATCCCCCCCTGAGTAGGGGTGGTGGTAGTGACAGGCATCCAGCCCCCCCTGAGTAGGGGTGGTGGTAGTGGTAGGCATCCATCCCCCCATGTGTGGGGATGGTAGTAGTGAGAGGCATCCAGCCCCCCCTGAGTAGGGGTGGTGGTAGTGAGAGGCATCCAGCCCCCCCTGAGTAGGGGTGGTGGTAGTGGTAGGCATCCAGCCCCCCCTGAGTAGGGGTGGTGGTAGTGGTAGGCCTCCAGCTCCCCCTGAGTAGGGGTGGTGGTAGTGGTAGGCATCCAGCCCCCCTGAGTAGGGGTGGTGGTAGTGGTAGGCATCCAGGCCCCTATGGGTGTGTATGGCATTGGTGTTAGCCATCCCGCCACTATGGTTCTGCTGTTGCTGGTGTGCGTCATTTCTGCATCCCTATGTGTGTGTGACATATGTCGGGTACGTGTCGTTTGTTTGTGTAGTGGGTGTTTGACTTACCGTATGCGCCGTACGCGTCCGTACCTGTTCCGGTAATAGATGTAGAGTATTGGTAGGACCTGCGCGATGGGATTCATGGTTGGTTCGTCTCGTTCGGGTTTCTCGTTGCTTCGACTCGTACTCGTCGCTGGCTTGTTCGTCTCGTAGCCGTGGATCGTCTTGTGGCGCTAATCGGAGCTTATGTGCAGCTCTCCCGGATGCGCATCGTACTAGTCCGGCCGGAAGGTGCTGTGTATTTGCTTCCGTGCGACTCGATTCGGCGTTTACGGATCCGGCTCGGGCGGGGAACTGGAGCTGGAATGGGTAAGTATGCTCGCTCGGAATCTGAGCAGTTATGCGCATCGTACTTGCTTGTTCGGACGACTGTTCGAATCGGTCGGGAAACACGCGTTAAGCTGGTATTTTTTCCGGACGAATAGTGTTAGGTGCGCTTCTGTCCGGGATCGGAATCGACCCCTATGTCGGGCGGTCCCCCATCTCCGTTACTGTGGCCCCGACATCCTAATGAGGCCATATATTATTAACAGCAATATTTTTGTGAACTATATTAATGATTTTGATATTGTTAAAATCAATATTACTTACCCCAAATCGATATTCTTGACAACGATATTCTTGCACACGATATTCTGTATGACAAAATTTCAAACTCAATATTTAAGTATGACGATATTTAATTTTCGATATTTTGTCTGAATACCGAATAGAACAGACTCCATATAAACCCTTGTGGAATTCAAACACTTCAGGATACTCCAGTCGATCTGTGTTCAGAATGTTGATTTTTTACATAATGTTAAGTCATTGGGCATTTTGGATTTTGCATTTTATGCATGATTTTTGCTGGGTGATTCTTTTCTTCATTTCCTGTGCTGTTTTTTTAAATTATATTCTTTCTTGCAGAGACAAAATATTATGTCACCATAATTCTTAGAGTTTCAGTTAGTAATTTCTTGATGACGAACATTTATAATATTGTAGACAATTCCTGTACCCCCTAATGGCCATTGTACAGACAGAGTAGTTACTACACTTACAATATGCACCTAAAGGTGGGACCCCACTCTTTGGTCATACTGATACTATAGATTTTATTTTTCCTATATTAGACCTAACAAGGTTGTACTTGATGTTTTACCATTATGGGATTTGTTAGTGAAGAGTTCATATTATTCGCTATTAGCTCATTCTTTCAGATGATCCATTTGATTTGACTCATGCAGGTCTTAAATGTTGTAACACTCACCAATTCAGCACTAGTTTTATTTTATTTTGACTGCAGAAGGCATTCTCCTGGTGTGTTTCATATCCTCTTGAAGGACCTTCATAAAGAATCTCTTAGGATAGTTGTGTTTTCACAGTTTTTATACTAATAAATGGCCTTTGTTAAATATTCTTCCTTTTTCTTGCAGTTTCTTCATATCCTTGCACCTCTCTTTTCTACTCTGGCTGGTTCTGACAGTGCTTTACAATCTTCTCTGACACCCCTGTTGTTCTGCTTTCTGGGTTCAACCCCTCCTGAGTAGAGAGAAACCTTTTCTTTTCCCTCTGACCTCCAGTTCCTTCCTAGCCTCTACCGTCCATAGAAAGCAAAGTCATCTTGGAAGGGTTTTTTTTCATTGATCAGGACTACCTCTTTCTAGGAAAGGAAATATGTACAGTTCTATAGAAACATTTATTCCTGCTCTTATGTATGTTACCTAAGTGGCTGAGAAATTAGGTTTTTACCATATGCCACTTTTACAGTCCTAAAACACCTGCACCATATATGATCTTATTGGGCTGAAATATTATTCCTGTGACAAAACAAGAATAGACTGAAGCTTGACCAAATTAACAGGCCTAATATGAGGGTAGAAATCCTATATGTACCTCAATTCACTTATATTGTATTGTACTACATATGTTTAAAATCCAGTGTTCTTACATTCCATTAGTTTCAAGTGTGTTCCAGGTGTTATAAGCAATATACTTAAGAGAACGTAGCAAGTATTAACATCAAGTTCCCTTATTCATCACCCCATCCCTTTGTTAAAACTTTTCTTTTATCTTTGCCCTATTGACAGAATTAGAACACACCTGACAGGTGAGCCTCACATTGTAATGAACCTATTGGCTCCTAAGCAGCAGACTTAAGGGTGTTAGCATTAAAATGACAATTTATTGGGACATCAGATTTGTACATTAGAGACCAAATTACTGTTCACTGCTTTAACAAATAAATTTAGGAATAGTCGTTCATACACAAACACACCACTCTCAAGGAAGCTATGAACATTGTCAAGACTTTAGAGATATTGATGTGTTCTGTGAGCGACCTAACAGATTTACAACCACCCAATAGTGGCATATGTGCTATTAAGAGCAAGATTAAGTTTGTTAATTCCAATCTCATATTCAGAGACAAACAAAAAAAATATTTCTAATGTCAAATCGACTTGCATAATTGTGGATCACGGTCACAGGCAGTCAAGAGTAAGAATTGTCTGCCATTTGGAAGGAGAGCTTTAAGGTCATAAATGTGGCCATTTTCCCACATGTTTTTATCTATGGATCCTATTTAGAGCATGACGGATGAAATATTCCACATCTGAAGCATGAGAGTCATGAATGTCCCTGCCAGCCAGTAGGCAAGAGCACGTTAAATTGTCCATACTGCCTTGAGCATTCAATGAAACAGTAGGCCTCATGCCCATCTAAAAAGTTTAGAGTTATCTCTCCTGTGAAGGCCACGAACCTCAGTTCACTGCTTTTCTGATAACCAAGTCACCAAGCCCCTGCTCTCCACCCCGTCCTCTGCATGTACATCCTTCTGAACATCGAGAAGATGTAGAAATAACCAGATGCATCTGTCATCTAGAAGAACAAAATGGGGTAAGAGTAGGGGTGAGGCATAACTGTAACTTTCCACAGCTTCCCATCTGATGTTTTGCTAGCTTCGAAAACTAAGACAGCAACATGGCTTAAAATAAAACAATAACCTTTCAATTTACCATGTAACTTATAAGGAGCTTCCACTTCAAAGCTTCTGAGAAGTGACGCAAATTGTTTTTAATAAAATGATCAACTTTTGTTATGTTCTGCGGTCAAACACCTGCTAAAAGTTAGACTTTGCGGTCAACGGTTTCTCATTTAAGATGTATAAAAGGACTGCTTACTGACCGACTCGTTGACCACCTCTCAAGTGTATTTCACGTGAGGTGTTCCCAGCTAGTTGATTTATTTAGTATTTGATAAGGTTATATTACTTCAATGTACTTTGATATTCAATTTCTCTCTCTCTCTCACTCTCTCTTCAATCAATCAATCAATCAATCATGTCACTTATAAATCGCACTACATACCCGCGAGGGTCTCAAGGCGCTGGGGGAAGAGGGGGGTGGTGCTGCTACTGATCGAAGAGCCAGGTCTTGAGGAGTCTTCTGAAGGCCAGTAGGTCTTGGGTCTGTCGGAGGTTGGTGGGGAGGGTGTTCCAGGTCTTGGCGGCGAGGTGGGAGAAGGATCTGCCACCGGCGGTCGTTTTCCGGATGCGGGGGACTGTGGCGAGGGCGAGGCTGGTCGAGTGGAGCTGGCGGGTGGGGGTGTAGAAGCTGAGTCGTCTGTTGAGGTAGGCTGGTCCGGAGTTGTGGAGTGCTTTGTGTGCGTGGGTGAGGAGCTTGAAGGTTATCCTCTTGTTGACAGGGAGCCAGTGCAGGTCTCTCAGGTGGGGTGTGATGTGGCTGCGTCGGGGGATGTCGAGGATAAGACGTGCAGAGGCGTTCTGGATGCGTTGCAGCCGTCTCAGGAGCTTAGCCGTCGTTCCTGCGTAGAGGGCGTTTCCGTAGTCGAGCCTGCTGGTGACGAGGGCCTGGGTGACTGTTTTTCTTGTTTCAGTGGGGATCCACTTGAAGATCCTGCGGAGCATTCGGAGGATGTTGAAGCAGGATGAGGAAACGGCGTTGACCTGCTTAGTCATGGAGAGGGTGGGGTCGAGGATGACCCCTAGGTTGCGTACGTGGTCGGTGGGTGGCGGGGCTGTTCCCAGTGATGTTGGCCACCAGGAGTCGTCCCAGGCTGAAGGGTTGGAACCAAGGATGAGGACCTCCGTCTTGTCCGAGTTCAGCTTCAGGCGGCTGGTCCTCATCCATTCGGCGACGGCCTTCATTCCTTCGTGGAGGTGGGCTTTGGCGGTGTGAGGGTCTTTGGTGAGGGAGAGGATCAGCTGGGTGTCGTCGGCGTAGGAGATGATGTTGAGGTTGTGCTGTCGGGCGACGTGGGCGAGGGGTGCCATGTAGATGTTGAACAGCGTTGGGCTGAGGGAGGAGCCTTGGGGTACGCCGCAGATGATCTTGGTGGCCTTGGATCGGAAGGGGGCGAGGCGGACGCTTTGTGTTCTGCCGGAAAGGAAGGATGTGCTCCAGTCCAGGGCCTTCTCTTGGATCCCGGCGTCGTGAAGGCGTGTTTGTAGTGTGTGGTGGCAGACCGTGTCGAAGGCGGCTGATAGGTCCAGGAGGATGAGGGCTGCTGTTTCTCCGTTGTCTAGCAGGGTCCTGATGTCATCGGTGGCGGCGATGAGGGCGGTTTCGGTGCTGTGGTTGCTGCGGAAGCCGGACTGGGAAGGGTCCAGGATGTTGTTCTCCTCGAGGTAGCGGGTCAGTTGTTTGTTGACGATTTTCTCGGTGACCTTCGCGGGGAACGGGAGCAGAGAGATGGGTCGGAAGTTCTTGAGGTCCTTGGGGTCTGCCTTGGGTTTCTTGAGTAAGGCGGTGATCTCGGCGTGCTTCCAGCTTTCCGGGAAGGTTGCTGTCTCGAAGGAGATGTTGATTATTTTCCGGAGATGGGGCGCGATGGCTGTACTGGCTTTGTTGAAGATGTGGTGAGGGCACGGGTCTAGCGGTGAACCGGAGTGGATGGTGTTCATGATCTCGCTGGTGTCCTCGTCGTTGATGTTGGTCCAGGAGAGCAGGCGGTTGGTGGTTGTGGGGGCAGTGGTCTCGGTGGTTGCCGGGGCGGTCGTGGTGTTGAAGCTGTCGTGGATGTCGGCGATTTTGCGGTGGAAGAAGGTGGCCAGTGAGTCGCACAGGTCTCGCGACGGCTGGATGTCGTTGGTGTTGGAGCTGGGGTTGGAGAGTTCCTTCACGATGTTGAAGAGCTCTTTGCTGTTGTGTGTGTTGTTGTCTAGGCGGTCTTTGAGTGAGGCCCTTTTGGCGGATCTGATGAAGTGATGGTGACTGCGGGTGGCGCTCTTGTGGGCGGCGTAGCTGTCCGCTGTCCGTTCGTGGAGCCAGATCTTCTCCAGTTTTCGGCATGTTCGTTTGGAGGCCTGGAGGTCTTCGGTGAACCAGGTGGCTTTCTTGCTGGTGTGGCTGTTGGGCGGATTCTTGAGCGGGGCGAGGGTGTTGGCGCAGTCGTCAATCCACTGTCTGAGGTTGCGGGCGGCGGTGTCGGGGTCGGAGGGTTCGGCGGGTGGGCTCAGGGCGAGGGTTGTGGTTAGCTGGTCTTCCGTGACTCTGCTCCAGCAGCGGCGAGGCATTTGTTCGGTGCGGTGGTGCGTGGTGGGCTTCCTGTAGATGAAGTGGATGCAGTGGTGGTCAGTCCAGTGGGGTTCGGAGGTGTGGTTGAAGGAGACGTGTGGGCTTGCGGAAAAGATGGAGTCGAGCGTGTGGCCGGCAGCGTGGGTGGGTGTAGTCACGAGCTGTCTGAGTCTGAGGGTGGCGAGGTTGTCGATCAGGGTGGTGGAGTTGGTGTCCTTGTTGTTCTCGAGGTGGAAGTTCAGGTCCCCGAGGAGGATGTAGTCCGTGGAGGCGATGGCGTGTGTGCTGACGAAGTCAGCGATGGAATCGCTGAACTGTGGTCGGGGTCCGGGGGTCTGTAGATGAGGGTTCCTCTGAGGGTGGTGTTGGGATCGGTGTGGATCTGGAAGTGCATGTGTTCGGGCGGTGCTGAGGGTGTCGTCGGTGTTGGTTGAGACTCTGAGGGTGTTCCTGTGGACGATGGCGATGCCTCCTCCGACTCCGTTGGTGCGGTCCCTGCGGGTGATCTTGTATCCGTCCGGGATGGCAATGGCGATGTCGGGGGCTGAAGCGGGATTCAGCCAGGTCTCCGTCAGGAATGCGACGTCTGGGGAGGTTGAGTCGAGAAGGTCCCAGAGTTCGATGGCGTGTTTGCGGGCGGAGCGGGTGTTGAGGAGGATGCATCTGAGGTAGTTGGGTTCTTTCCTGGGCGGTGGTTTGGCGGGGCGGGTGCTGGCGAAGCTGCAGTTCCGGCAGGTGAAGGGCCCTTGGGTGCGCTTCGGGGTGGCCTGGTAGCAGGCGTGATCTTTTCCGGGGTTGAGTGCGTGGAGGGTGCTGGCGTCGTATCAGCGTCTGTTGATGTGGCGGGTGTGGGGGATGCCCGGACCAGGGGGTCTGGCGCTGGGCGCGGTCACGGCGCGGACGGGCGCAGACGGGCTTGCCTTAGGCGCGCCTTCGGCGCGCCAGCGGCACGCCCGCTGCGCACGTCCGCTGCGCGGCCGCACAGCGGCCGCCATAAATGGGGAGGTGGGAGGGAGGAGCAGGGAATGGGGCAGCGAATGGGCAGTGAGGGGGCAGGGCCGCAGGGGCGCAGCGGCGGGAAACAGGCACAGAAGGGAAAACGAGCACAATCAGGGGCAGCAAGGGGGGCACAGAAAGGAAAAAACTAGCACAATGAGGGGCAGCAAGGGGGCACAGAAAGGAAAAACGAGCACAATCAGGGGCAGCAAGGGGGGCACAGAAAGGAAAAAACGAGCACAATCAGGCAGGGCCGGTCCTATGATTTGCGAGGCCCTGGGCCAAAATGGAATGCGCGAGGCCCCTCTAATTTACTTAAGGAAATGCCCGAGGCCCCTCTAATTTACGTAAGTGACCCCTTGCAAGGAGACCATTCAGAGACACCGCAGGAGGCCCATTGTACAGGATTTTAGCGGCCCCACAGTTTTAACTTTCAGCCCACAAGCAATTCTCACACCTTCAACCTGATAGGTGTAAGAATTGCTTGTGGGCTGAAAGTTAACACTGTGGGGGCGCTAAAATCCTGTACAATGGGCCTCCCGCAGTGTCTCTGAATGGGTCTCCTTGCAATTGGAACAAGGGGAAGCTTCTCCCTCCCCCCCAGGCCTCCAGACACCATCCCTGAGAGGCCCAGGGAGGGATCCCTCCGATCCCCTCCCATGGACCCTAATTGCAAGGAGACAGGGAAACAACAGGGCACACGATCGGTTCGGGGCCCCTTGCTGGTGGGCTGAGTGCGAGGCCCTGGGCAGCTGCCCACGCTGCCCATGCCTAGCGCCGGCCCTGCAATCAGGGGCAGCAAGGGGGCACAGAAAGGAAAAACGAGCACAATCAAGGGCAGCAAGGGGGGCACAGAAGGAAAAAACGAGCACAATCAGGGGCAGCAAGGGGGCACAGAAAGGAAAAACGAGCACAATCAGGGGCAGCAAGGGGGGCACAGAAAGGGAAAAAACGAGCACAATCAGGGGCAGCAAGGGGGCACAGAAAGGAAAAACGAGCACAATCAGGGGCAGCAAGGGGGCACAGAAAGGAAAAACGAGCACAATCAGGGGCAGCAGCAGGGCACACAGACGGAGCTGTGTGGTGGGGGAGCGACCTACCAGTCAAGGTCAGGGGTCTCTTTGAATTGCCATGATTTTAAACTTGCCAAGATTGCATGTTTTTGCTCCTGATCAGTGAAGTGTCTTTGATACCTGTTGCTAGATTGTATGGTGTAATTTTTGGTTAACAATGTGTCTTTTGACACTTGTTACCTGCTTGTTTTAAATTAATAGTGTCACTCCGGACTCGATTCCTGCTTCTCACAAGTGTGTCTTGTTATTTCAGATAACACATCTCAGTGATGGTTTTGTGGTGAATAAACGACCCTCGAACAGTTGGCGACCAATGAAGGGACGTGCATGAGGATTTACAGACTGTAGAGAACAGGACTTCCCCTGTTGCTGTGGCTGGAGTTTGCTCCTCGCCGGCTCTTCCTGACTGAACCACCGGACACACACGGGTAAGTCAAAGAGCTTTTGTCTTTTCTCTTTGCCTTGCCTTAGTGCAGTGTCTGGGTGCGGTTGGTTGGGGGCTTGTGGGTGTCGTGCTTCGGCCCCGGTCCCCTGTCTTCCTGCAGACAGTTACCTTGCCACTGCAAAAATCTCTTTTCAAATAAAGCACACAAGCAGGCACCGAGCCGGGATTTATTGTAGGACCTCGACCTTTGAGGCTTATGGTTTTTGGATTTCCTGTGAAAGATTGCACCTAGCATTTTAGTATTTTATACTTTTCTTCATATCGCCTGTCTAGTAAAGATAGGGATCACCTGTCACACGTCTATCCGTGAGCAGGGCATGCGAGTAGCCAGCCAGGACAGGAAAGGTCAAGTCAGATCACTCATGCGCCAGGGTATGCGCGTGTCTTTTCTTGAGTAAGCACTGATGCGACAAAGTCATGTGCCTATCTAATTAGTTACAGATAGGAAAAGGAGAGTTGGGTCTGGCGTCTCTCAGCGTCCCTCTGTGTTGTTTCTTTTTATTGAAGTTACACCTATGGTGCCGGTTGCAGCGGCTTCATGCTCTTCCTAGACAGTCATTGATTAAATCTTTTTCAAGAATAATAGAGGTGATAGGCAGTTATAATAGCCATTTATAAGGCTATTCTCATAGTGAGTGACAACTCAATTGATAAGTTGGGTTTTGTGATTTCTAGTATCCCAATAAGAACAATGGAATTCTAGTTCAATAATACATAGCATTGAAAAGGCAGCACCTCTTAGGGTGGCTTCTCGTGTTTGGGATTGTTCACGAGATTTTGAAGAAACTCTAGCAAATTACAAAAAGTGTCTAGCAGTAAATTAGGTAAAGGAAAGGTTTTCATCACAAGATCAATTTGAAGGAAAATTCCAATAAAGTCAGCAATCACTTGCGTAGTGTTCTGCTTGGTTTGAGACAGGTATTGCCTAACTTCCTAAAAGTCATGTTTGACCAGGGTCATAGAGCCTGTTGAGTCTTCAGAGAGGATAACACATATTGTCCTGATTCAGAATGAATCTGTTGTTTTGAAATTGTGCGCTAATATGCCACCTTTTAATAATCAAATCTATTCTTCTGTCCTCCCTCCCCAAAATCCAAGAACTGTTTACCAAAGTAGGGAAAACCCAATGTCTACGTATTTTAGATTTGCGGGCAGCATATCATCAATTTTTTAAACAGATAATTGTAAGCATCTCGCCGCGGTCAGAAGTCCTGAGTGTGTGCATTTTGCTAATGCGACAAGCCATATGGTTTGGCCTCAACTGTGCCCGTACTTAGGAGACTTATGGATATGTTGCTTGATAGCACAAACAGAGCTGAGGTATTCCAAGACGATACCTTGATTTTTGCAGAGCTGCAAGATTCTCTGCAAAGTGTTAGATATTATCCACAGCAGAGGCATTACTCTACAGTGGATGGGTGCCATCCTTATCAAAGTGCTGATAACAATGTTCAATGTTGCTACAATGATTAAGTATGACCCAAGAGCTTTGACTGACACTGAAAAGAAGCATTCTACAATCGAACATGAGGATCTTGGGTTTATGTATGCAGTTGTACATTTTTAATGGCTTCTTTGGGGGAGGCATTTCACCCTAAAAACTGATCATGGACCTCTCATATTCCTGCTATCTGGAAATGTCCTAGCAAGGCCTGCTCAAGGCTAGTAAGAATTTTAGTTAATTGTTAGGGTTTAATTTTGATATTGATTATATTTCTTAGAGCAGTAATTTTAGGGCTGATTATCTGTCAAGCGTGTCCTGTGTAATACACAAAAATATAGCTTTAGATTTCCTTCGACCATATCAATTGTTTGTGATAAAGAAATACATTAGCACCTGTTGGACTTGGCTCTTTTTGCAGGGTCATCCCTGAACTTTTTGCTTTCCTCCAAGCCTTTTTTCTGACATGGTGTTGGTGGTTCTAGGACTCTGGGCACTTTAGCACTGCTGTCCAGTGTAAAGTGCGTGTGCTCTCTGTGGTAAACATGGGAAGATTGGTCTATACCTGTTTTGGCATATTTAATTTACCTGTCAGTCCCCAGTAATGTGGTATCTCAGATACCCGGGGCCGGTAAATTAAATGCTACTGGTGGGATTGCAGCGCTGATTGCGCCACCCACCAAAGTAGCCTTTCAAACCTGTCTCAGGCCTCTGCCATTGCAGGGCCTGTGCGCGCAGTGTTACTGCAGCTGTGACGTGACACCTGAAGTGTGTGCCACGTCTGTGACCCCCCTTTTACTGCATGTCAGTCACCCCTAAGATAGGCCCTAGCTAGCCCTATGGGCAGGGTGCATTGTAGGCAAAAGGTAGGACATGTACCTTAAGTGTGTGACATGTCCTGGTAGTGACAAACAGCCATTTTGGTTTCTCACTGCTGTGAGGCTGCCCTCCCATAGGAATGCATTGGGGATTCCCTGATAAGTGTTTCAGTGGTAATTCCTGAAATGAGAGGAGCAGCGTGGTCAAGTTTGGTATGGTTGGCATAGTCATAATAAATGCTGCGCAATGGTGTGCGCAGATTTATTATCACTATTGTAGAAATGCCACTTTTAGAAGTTGGCATTTCTGTGTGCTTTCTGGTGCTGTTTGGAGTGCTGGAACTGCTGGGCCCCAGGAGGAACCGTCACATGGGACTGCCCCTCTGCTGGAGGGCCCCGTGAGCTGGCCTGCCTGGGCCCAGCTTTGCTTTTTGGGACTCTGGCTGCTAGCGTCTCGTGAGCGCTATATTCTGATTACTGGAGCCCCAGAGGGGGGGACTCCAATCCTGCCAGGAGAAGAAGGAGCGCGTGGGTCCTGCAGCGCTGGGCTGCAAATGTGCCTCGAGGGGATCCCGGAGTGGGGATTCCCCTACACTGCACCTGAGAAAAGCGGGAGCCCACCCCGCTGTTGTGTGCCTTTCTGAGTGGGAGCCCACCCCGCATTGGTGTTTATTTTCTGGCAGGAGCCCACCCCGCACTCTGCCACGGAGAGGAGAAGCCACCGAGACCGGCGAACCGGAAGTCAGGCTGGCCGCCTGACCGAGGGCGGAGCCACCCCCCAGGAAGCCCGGTGGAGGGTTTCTGGGGCAACAGGAAGCCCCACGGAGGCAGCGCCGAGTGGAGAGGAGGCGCGGTGACCTCATTGGTGAGGGCGGTGTGAGAAGTTGGCCTGGTATATGCTGTCCACTAATTATAGTGGGCACCTTGCACCAGTCCAAACAACCCCTTATTGGAGATAGGTTAAAGACAACCTTTCTTGAAAGCTATCCTAGTGGTAGCTATGGAGAGCAGCCTTCAGGCTAAGTCTTGAAGGAATGTAAAGCAGCTTGTTTTACCAGTCTATAATCTCTTGAGTGACCAAAGGAAAGAGGACCACACCAGGTATATATTCAAAATATATGTATTTATTGCTAAACACACCCCTCTAGTCTCTTTATGAGGCTAGAGTTCGAGCTACATAAGTTATAAGTTAGTTATCAACAGTAATAGCACAAATACACGTTTGAGCCCTAGGGGCGTACCAAACCATATACCAATAAAGTGGTATAAGAACCACGACTGAGCTAGACACAAGGCCTAGAGCCTGTAGAAGTGCTTGGACCACAAGGAACCACTCAAGATAGTGACACAGGGGACCCACGGGGGACGCGTGCAGTGTGAGAACACAGCCGCGAATCGCCATTGACTTCTATGAGGAAAGTCGCAGTTGGAATTTTAAAGAAAAGGGACACTTAGAGGAGGACTTGGAGCAAACCCCTTTAGAACTGGGTTGTTCTAGAGTCTATACCCACGGGAGCACCGGAGTACTCGAGTTACCTCACCCAGGGAAGCCGGGTGCAAAGGTGTCTTTCGGGGTCGGGTTTCGTCGTCGTTTTCAATGGCGATCTGCTGCAAAGTGCTGCTAGCGGCCAAGTCGAAAGTGTTCGGGTGGATCCAAAGGTGGATCGAAGATCTGAAGAACCTGAAAGCAGAGGGGACAGAGTCTGGGTCACTAGCCAGTGACCAGGAAGGCGATGAGCGGATGCCCACCGATGTCAGGTGCTTCAGGTAAGTTGACAGTCATCTTGACTCTTCAGCCATGAGGTCCAGGAGGCGTCAACGATGACCAGGAGCTGGATTCGAGCTGTCCCACGATGTCTGTCGATTACAGGGGTGTCGGTGACTGGATTGGACCCAACAAGCCTTGGCAACAGCAAGTCTCATGGAAATAGAAGAAGGATGGTGGTGCAGACCAGCAAGGTCTGGGGGACTCACCCAGCAAGGATAAGTCAGGGCACGCCTGGAGCAACCAGAGAAGCCCAATTAGAATAAGAGTTGCCTTCGGGAGTGCCCACTAGCCAACGGACTAGTGACCGCGAAGGAGCCTCAAGTGGACCCACTTGGAGCTGGCTCACAGGACACTCGTGGAGTGGAGGCCAGTGATCTTCGGTGCAGTCGGTGCTGGAGGTGGGGGCTACTCGGAGCCCAAAGCAAAACTTCGTGGGAGACCAGAAAGAGGATGCACTTGCAAATGTGCTCGGTGTCCAGGGGGCACGGTTCCACGTTACCCACGATAGCTACGGGCCTCAGCTTTGCTGGGGACTCAGGGCAGCCTCGGGGAAGTCTAGAAATCCACCTCTGGTGTTGCAAAGACTTCAGCGTCCGGCGGGAGCTTCAGCGATGCAGACTGGAAAATTGCTTCTTAGGTGCCTGCCAAGCAGGGGAGTCACTCCTTGACCCCAAGGGAGATTCTTCAGTCCTCTAATCTTGAAGTAGAGCGTCGAAGGTCCAGGATTCTGTATCAGAGTTTCGTCCAGGTAAATCTAAAGTCCTAAGGACTGGGGTCCCATACTTATACCAAGTTAGGGGTTGGACATACTCTGGGGACCCACCTATGGGAGGGTCAGGGCAGAGGGGTGGTTACACCCTTTCCCTTTGTCCAGTTTTGCACCAGAGCAGGGGCCGGAAGCCCCTGAGCCGGTTTGAACTGGGGTATGCACAGGGACACCAAATGTGCCCCCAGTGCAGGACTTCAAAGCACCAGAGAGTGCTCCTGCCCAGCCCCAATACACATCATCCTGTCTGGGGAGGTGGTTACACCTCCCTGGGACAGGAAACCTATTGTCCAGGCCTCCCCCGCCGGAGTTTCAGTCAGCAGCAGGAGGCCAGACCCGTGTCTGTGGCAGCGGCATCCATTTTGTGATGCCAGGGCTCTGGAAAGAAGTTACCGGGTATGCCGGTGGGTACATGTCTCTCCCTCTAGAAGGGTGGAATGCTACCCCCGCCGCCAGAACTGGCGGGGGGGTAGTATTCCAAGATGTTTGACACCAAACACGACATGTTTTGGTGCAGCCAGTCCAAAGTTAGCATTCTACCACGAGGATATAATGCACTTAAGAGTATATGGTCAGGCTGCACTACAAACAGCATCAGAGAAGGGTCTCCGACCGCTGCAGAGGGGCTCTGCTCATGCAGGGGCACCCTCTCACATAAGAACCAAGCACTCTGCCTTCAGGATTGATAAGGCCTGCCATAGGAGTGACTTATAGGTTTATATCTGTGCATATGCAGTGGTATAGGTAACCTATATCACAGTAAGGGGTGCATGCACCACCTTACCCAGGCTGCAGTAGCAGACCTGTTGTGTCATTTTGGATGGCCTTCCAGGGGTGGCACAATACATGCTGCAGCCCCTGGTAGGCCTCTGAGGTACCTATGCCCTGGGTACATAGTATACCATATACTAGGGACTTATAAGGGCACTCCAGATTCCAATCAGAGATGTGCCTAAGGCACATGGAAACCATTTTAGAGAGGAAGCAGCTAGGCTGGGGTTCTGATTAGCAGGGCCCCAGCCAGACTAAAGTCGAAAAACAGTGAAGCATCAGCAAAAAGTGGGGGTACCCATGTGAAGCAGATCCTACTCTCCTACAGGCGGGATATTGCGCCCTCCAGAAAGGAAGCTGTGCCAAGTACCGGAAGTCAGGCATCGGCTGCCTGGTGGTGGGCATGGTCAAGGAGCTACACGTGGAGTCCAGACGGACGGTTCCTGGTTCCCCATGCCGGCATTGAGAAGTACGGAGCCTCGCGGGCTCCCGTGATCCAGCTTCGTGCCTCCCCCCCACGGCTGGACGTGCAGCGCTGCAACAAGAAGCCCCAGTGAGTGGGGCTTGCAGGGGAGCATGTGCACGGGGTCCCTGTGAAAGGAATCCCGGTGAGTGGGGCTGAAGCTGAAGTGTTGGGCATTGTGGATGCCAGGGCTGATTTCTTTCTGGCCCCGTAGAGCCCCAGAGAGGGCCAGTGCATGTTCTCTTCAGCTGTCCCGCAGGAAAGCGGGCATCTGCAACGTTGGGGCACTTTTGTTTAGGAGTCCCAGTGGGGGCTGAGCGGAGAGCATTTTTAGTGCTCCCGAGGCACGTTTAGTGCCAGTGCCTTTATTGTTCTTCACAGCTGCACCGCAGTTGCGGGCAGCTGCAACGTGGGGGCAATTTTGTGTGTAGAGTCCCAGAGTGGGGCTCCCCCAGGCACAGTGGTGCCAGAGCCAATTTCCTACAGCTGCCCCAGCGGATAGAGGGCAGCTGCAACAAAGGGGGCATTTTTGATTTCTGCAAATGAGAAAGGAGTGAGTTACACTCCTCTGCCCCAGCGCGTTGCGCACTTTGCTTTTGCTGCATTGGCAGCCAGGGGGCCAGTGAAAGGCCCTACCTTACGCCCTGACATTCTGGACAAAGGGCATTGGGCCCCCTATAGAAGGCCAGTTGGCCTGGGGTCATTTCAGGGTATATACTAAGGTGCTGTGTGCACTTTATCTGTGGTACTGGGGTGCAGTACTCATGTTTTCTGCATAAAGTGTTTTATGCCTAATGTCATGCTATGATGTTTTAGGATGATGCCTGTTGCGTAATGTGTTTATGCTTATGAGGTTTACGCATAATGTGTTTATGCCTAATGTGCTGCAGATATAATGCGGTTATGTTGCTAATGCTAATGTGATATAATGCTGAGGTCATTATTGTGCCAGTAGTTACTGGTTGTGTTTTACATTTGCTACTTGTGCTTTGTGAAGGTTCTGACAGTGGCCCGATTGGCCCTGTCATGTGTACATAATCCCCTGTGAATATTGCCTAGTGCCAGTTGACACAGTGTATATGTGTGGTTATGATCTAATGTGTTTTGGATAATACAAAGGCTATTTTTATATAACCTTGTGTGGAGTTTCTTTTGTAGTGTGCCTAGTGTGTTGCTGCTGTGTGTGTGTGTTGCGCAAACGCTTTACACATTGCCTCTTGGATAAGCCTGACTGCTCGTGCCAAGCTACCAAGGGGATGAGCAGGGGTTATCTTCAGCGTGTAACTCCTTTGCCCTGACTAGAGTGGTGGTTCTGCCTGGCTTAGCCGCATGCCCTAGCCAACCAGAAATCCCATTTCTAACAGTACCCTTGTGGATTATTACTCCAAGTGAGTTGAATAGAACTTTGTCTCTTTTCCCACTACAGAATAGGTTCTACAATCTTTATAACAGTACTGTTTCAGTGAAGGTTTGCCTGTTTCTGTTACCACAAACACCGGCATGCAGTGTGTGTCTCATAAAAAGGAAGGACTTCATATGTGCTAATGGCATTTCTTACAAGTGCACACCCTTCTATTTTCCACAGAGGAACTGCTTATCAGAGATAATTAGCTGAGTTTTAACTGGAAGTGTACAATTTTCCATTGCCAATAGGGACGAGGTTAAGATATTCTTTCAAGAGAAGCTATGGTCATATATCCGCTCTACACACTTCCCTACTGAGTTTTTGGCTTTTCAGTTGTTGCGTAATTGTA
This sequence comes from Calotriton arnoldi, assembly GCA_963921515.1. Taxonomy (NCBI): domain Eukaryota; kingdom Metazoa; phylum Chordata; class Amphibia; order Caudata; family Salamandridae; genus Calotriton; species Calotriton arnoldi. The sequence goes on from CAWUFW010008153.1 coordinate 722,826, forward strand.
TTTCTTTTTCAGAATTGAGTACAGCTTTGTTGTTCAGGATCCAGAAAGAAACGTTTGAGACGAAATGCATGGAGTAGCAAACATAAATACCTGCAAAAGTCAAAGGAAGATGAAATAGTGGTAAGAACACAAGTTCTGGTGTTAGGGAGATTAAGGTAGTGGAAGGTGATTTTGTGAAGAACACCCAGTTAAAAGTTAAGGTTATGAAGATATTTTCTATTCCCAGGAAGGTGTTGATAAAGACGAGTTATGCAGTCAAACATGATGATGGAATACGGTCGAACCTTGAAAGGTTTGAAAAATGTCCACACAAAGCGGTGCACTCAGGAAACATGTCTGAGGATTTCTGGGTGGACCCGCTTGGCACCAAGGAATGTTTAAGGAGTCCCATGGTGAGACATGATGCTTATGATGCTAAATGTTGGAGACCCAGTTATGAACGCTAGCTCTCAGAATGGTGATAGTTGTGCTAATGATGTTTTCCAAAAACTTGGGAAGTATCAGACAATGTAAAAGACCCGCACATTGCAAGACTATTTATTTTCTCCTTTGCATTATTTATTTTATTTTATCATTTGAAAAAAAATGTGTTATGATTTAGTTTTTACCTGCCTTTCTTCCTTTTCCTGAATTTCAAAGTGTGTCCTTGTGTCCTCTCCGCGCTGATGATCTGGTATCTGTCGTCCTCATGCCTGCCCTTCAGTATTGTGTTTTGCAATCCAACAGTGTTTGTTTTGAATTTAAAGCGGTTGATCTGAGGGAATCCTTAGCTACGGGCTCCTGGCTGTTTCAAATAGCTTATCCACCATACATGGATGGATTCCTATTGTATAACAGGGCCCTCAGACCCCTTGGATGCAGCACTTCGGAGGTGGCCTTGTGCATTAAAAGCACAGCATAAGCCACTACAATGACATAACAGTCACAGACTTGCTAGGATATATATACCTCACAAGGTGGTTAAGCCACCTTTTCTGAAATTACATTACTCTTTTTTTCTTTTTTTTAAGATTAATTCTAATGTCGGAATACAAGAAGAAGACAATGTGTTAGGTTGTGGGAGGTTGTTTGTGGGCACAATATGGCCGCTCTTTCATGCTGCCACTTTCAGTTGATTAACTTGGATTCCATATCAATTAAAATAAAGCACGTGAGCGATTCTGGCAGAAGAGATGGAGAATTATTAGTATGAATACCCGACTTCCAATCACATTGGTGGAAAACAAATGTAAATATTGCCAGAGATGTTTAAAGACCCCTGTGTACCTTCCTAGTTACAGTCAATACCGGAACCAAGACTTCTATAGGGGCGGCACCCCGTGTGAAAGGCAAAAAAACGAAGCTATTGCAGCACAACCATTCAACCTAACTTGTTTAGTTAACAAAAAACAGTCTTGGTCATGGGTCAAAGTAATCACTTGATATAGTTTTGGATCTCTTGAGCAACAAAGATGATAAGGAAACACCAGTCCGTTCAAAGGAATCCAATCAGATCATCAAATAGAGTTTTCTTATATACTTTATTGAAGTCCAAAAATTAAAATTCCCAGCACACGATTAGCCGACACGTGTTTCGTCCGATACACAGACTTTTTCAAGGCACGATTTGGGAATATTTGCGAACTGTAATGTATACGCAATCCGTCACTGCAGTGCATCAGATGTGAGTAGAACCAGGTTCCAAATAAGGATACTTCGACCTATGTGATAGAACAATGATAAAAAGTCACACTGCTGGCGCTGGCCTTTCGCCACTCAGTAGAATCCCACAAAGCGCACAGCTGTACTAGGCCCCGATATGGCCCAACACTAAAATCCCAATCCTTCATATGTAGAAAGAGAAACAAGTATCATGTTGATGGTCACCGTAGCAATGATAAGCTTTATAATCCCCCAGTATTATCGGTCCTGAGTGGATAAATATCACCTGGACACTGTGAGGTACAACCCTGATAAGTTGACCCCTCCAAATACAAAACGTCTCCTCTGCAAACGGCCGTGTGGGTAATGGCGAAAAAGTAAAGGCTCCCCCACCCCGTGTGAAAGGCTTGGTTTTTCATAACAGATTTCTCAAGACGAAGAAGAATTGGTATTGATCTTTGACTCGGAGGTAGTTATTATCTCCATGTCCTTTCGCTGCTTTGCCTTCAAGGTGCCAGAGCAGAAAGTGAGACACTGACACCCAAAGACAATTGGAACAATTACAGAAAATCTTTCAAGCACACGGTTAACAGATTCCGTCGTTAAACTGTACAGATCCAATTAGTAACAGCTCCATATAGATGTAGAAGGAGAAAGATACATCCCTCATGGAGGCAGTTAATAACGAAGGACAACATGGCGGTGCCTCAGCAAGCAATCTTAATGTCTGCAACTAGACGGTAATTGGCAAAAACACAAGAGGAATGTTCCAGTGTGTGTGCAATGAGCTCAAACCTTAAGGAATTGAGCCAGAAACGCTGCAATGTGTGCTCTTTCTAAACACTTCTGTTTCAGCAGTTGTCCTGCACTTTTGTGGGCAACGCCTTGTTTGTATTCATCCTATGTGCCACCAGCAGCCAGGCGACAGCCAACTACTTCTTCCAAAATATTTGCCTAATGCGAAAATAAAATGTTTTCTTCAAATCATTTTATAGTTCCCTGTTCAAAATACCTGAAAGTTGAGTTTTTTCTAAAATGTTTATTGTTTCTCTGAGCTCTAGACAGGCATTCGTGTCACCAGCATTAAGACATTATTTTTGTCTTGTGGAAAGCAGTTGGATTGCGATCATTGTTTAGGACTGAAGGGTGTTCATTTTGTAGATGCATTAAATGTCCTCCTTTTCCGACACAAGCCACAGGGGAAAAGCCTGTACACAAGTAAGAAACATGTTTTTCAGCACATAGGCCATAATTACTCGTATGCTACCTTTCCTTGCTGGGCATTTCCCCTCAGGGAAACCATTATACTGGCAATCATTACCAGAAGCCAATTCTCCACCGGTGCACACTCTCAATCTAGTGGAATTTATATCAGCAAATACTCATTACCTGCAGGCAGTATTCTTCTCCTGCACACTGGCTTCACAGTATTAAAGTGGTAGTAAGCAATAGATTTGTAAGGAAACAGGCCTAATTTGGATGGGGACACTCCCTTGAAATAACACCTTCGCTTGCAATTGAGGTTTGTGTTCTGGAGATGGAGTTCCGACATAAAGATAGTTTCAACACACACTAGGCAGAAACTAAAAGCCCCAAATAGGTTAAAAAAAAAAAAAAGAAAGGTATGTATCTCTTCTGCGATAATATTTTGATTTTGTATCCATTATTTTCCTGAACTTTCCCCATGATGGTGAATAGGAAGCTATACGTTGTGCCAGCAACTACAGTCTTTGTTAGGACATGCATGAAGAAAGTGACTTAAAATGAGTACACTAAAAAATATAGCAGAAACACAAAAAACACCTCCTCGTCATTAGGAGAGTAGAGACCATATTTGCAAAGAAGTGGTGCAACACAGCACGGCAAACAAAGTTGCTGCACTGTGTTGCATCACTTCGACAGAGAAGAACTGCACTATATCTTTAAAGAAGTGGCGCAGTTCTGCTCTCTCCATGCACTGGTGCACGTTGGGCAGCCTAGCGCCAATACAGGCATCCTTGCGCTGTGGTGCAATGGTGCCCGTGTTATGGTCAGGATAGCTTTTGTGCAGGAAAGCACACATTCCATGCAGCGCACAAGCAAAGAGGGAATATCAAAGAGAAATAAAGATATTTCTCTTTGTCACGCTAGCCTCAAGCAAATGCACCATTTTTGTGCAAGCCTATATCTACATCTGTTTGTAAATATGGGCTTGCAACAAAATCCATGGGTGAATGCACGGGAAAGCCAATGTACCACTCATGGAACTCCTACCTGATGCAAAGTATGCAAGGCAGCAAAATGTGCTGCATTGAGTTACAAAGCCACACACATCAACATTTGCGTTTCTTTGTAAATACCCAAAAAGATTTTGCGTTAGGGCTACATCAAAAAAGTGATGCAACCCCGATGCAAAGTCTTTATAAACCGGGCCACTAGATCCTCATGTAGCTCTTCGTCAGTGCTTAATTTGTAACATAATGAGTGCTGGTGCCCAGAACCCTGCTCAAAAGACAGTGGCCAACGCTATTAAATGTCCTTGAGTCGAATACCGAGGCTGCATAGCCCAGATTCCACCTCAGACCTCTTTAATCCACTAAAAAAACACAGATAATAGAGAGGAGAAGGGTATGGAACGGTACGTCCCTTCACAAAGCTTAACACAACATAATGGTACGGTGACAATTATCAAAGAATGATAAGCGGTGTAAATAGATGCTCCAAGTTAATTGGCTATTACACGTAATCACACAGCACAGACCTTAGCTTCCTATCTATAAGAAGTCATCCTTAATGGAAGAGGAAACCTCACACACTAATAGGGTCATGCTTCATCATAGGGATCCTCTCCCCACCATGGTAGGACAGTGCCACCAGGGCGGACTCAACCTCCTCGAAGACTGACTAAATAGGAGGGAGTTCTTGCATAAATCTTACTGGACAACACCAAAGGGATGGGGATATAGATTTATATTTAAAAATACCTTAGTGTACCTGGGGGAATACCTTTATTCAATGGGACACTAGGTATGGTTAAAAATCAAAATTGGGTGGTTATCTGGAGTGCAATGACTCACACACAACCACTACCTGCCAACATGTTTCTGCCTGTTGGTAACTAGCCTAAAAGGTCTGGGGCATTCATCAGGGCGTTAGGATCCCTAAAGGTGGTATGTACATGAACAATCTCTATTTTAGACTGGCTAGATATGTTAGGGAAACTGATTTAGTTAAGCCCTACCCATATGTCCTACTTGTTTGTTTAGTGGAAGTTTGAGACCTATATTAGGAGAGTATAAAAAGGAGACAAGAAGAAAAACAAAACAGGGGGAGAAAATTACTCGATAAACCTAGGGTGAACAGTAATATCTAAAATAGAAATCTAAGGCGTGCTCATACATGTGCTCACAGCCAACAGACTCCAGAATATGGAGAAATCTATGTGAACTATAGTGCTATGGCTATTAGCCTGCTTGGGATTATATCCTTAGGGGCAGATTTACAAGCCCCTTGAGCCTCCTTGCGCCGCCATTGTGTCACTTTTTTTGACGCAACGGCGGCGTAAACTATGCGGCCTATTTACAACTTGACGCATCTAGGGAGATGCGTCACGTTGTAAAGCCCTGCATCACATTATACCTGCGTCAGGTATAATGTATGCAGGGTGGGCGTCCCCATGCTGGAAGGCCTCGTAAAAGTGACACAGTGAAATCTACAAGATTTCACTGCACCACTTTTAGGACTCCACTGCGTCAAATCCTTACGCCTGCTTGAAGCAGGCATAAGGAGTGACGCAGTACAGTAAGTATAGGCCTCAAAATACATTGCTGGAGTTGCATCGTGCTTGGACACAACTCCAGCAATGCGTGACTTTTGGGCCAACAGATGCGTCAGAATTTCTGATGCATCTGTTAATCCTTGCGCCATGGAGCACTGTATTGTAAATACAGTGCATCCATGGCGGCGCAAGGACATTTGACGCTGGCGCAAGGAAACTGACGCATCTATGCAGATGCGTCAGTTCCTTGTAAATCTGCCCCATAGTTTTTAAAGAAGTGAAAATTCCAAAATGTTTCAATATTCCTTACCCTAGATTTTAGGGGATACCAGCATCATGGTCACAGAGGGGGTGGGGTCTTTTGTAGTTACACACTACCAGGGAGAAAGTGAGGACAACAATGGAAGTTTTTACTTTAATTTATATTAAATGGAAATATGTGTTTTCTTTGAGTTCACATATGTACAAATATTGCTCTATACATGAGGTCTCTCACAGCGACGCTTGCGCATTTAATTCTCTAAACTTTTATTCTGCAGTGACAAAATTGCACTAGTCAATGAACCCCTGTAGTTTTTTCTGTCATCCACGCTCTTGGACATGTGTTCACGAGGGGTTCTATTAAAAGATAATATTCACATATTATGCTCATGGAAAGAAGCTCAAATCTTGCATACTTGTGCGAGGTCTAAGTGTCCTCTGTAAACAAGAACATCGTCCACAAGTGTGGTTGCTCTCAATCATATCTAAAATCTAGTGTGCTCTCTCTCATAGCAATTTGCAGTACATTTTTCATGCTAACATTGATTGAAAACAAACCGCAGTTACGAGCTGCCCACAGTTAAAAGGGAGGGTGTTGTACCGATCCTTCAAACAAGAGAACCCTAATGCCGATATCCCGATTGATAAGTAGATATGGCCTTGTCTGTTGGCATACGGCATTAACTGAACATTTGTATAGACATTGACGTGGTCTGATCGACAGTACAGGTAACAACGGCTCCCGAGGAGGTCCGCCCGCTGAGTATCTCACCCCCCACACATACTTCATCAAAAGGATCACCCGTCTGTATTACCTACTCCATTCCCCATCTCCGTGCCTGGGGTATGAAGAGCTGTTTGCACGGCAGGGATACTTAAGCTGTTCAGGCTACGTCCACTGTGTCGTATGCGTCAACCGGAACAGGAAGTGAATCTCGGGCCGGAGTGAGTCCCGGTCCCTAGTGCTCATGGGAGTTGTAGTAATCCTACTAAACTCTCGTTCCATACAACAATTAATTCTGGGATCTCATCATTTATTAGAAGTCGACCCAATGGGTTCGTTTTTTTCACAGAAGCGAGGTGATAATAGTTCTTTGCATTCTTTTGTCTTTGATATATAATTACACTCCTGGGGCATACCATAACTTGTGCAAGAGACATGTTCTTCTCCCTGAGTAAAACCAGGGTGGCTTATATTAATAATGTCACTGTAATTTTATGTATGGTGAAGGTGTATCCCTAAGGTGTATTTAGCAGAATATTGCCATCTATGCTAGTTTCATGTTTAAAACTGCCCCATGGGATGTCATCGTTTAGACCATGTAAGTCTGTACGTAATCTGCAGACCCATCTTTGTTCAAATAACTATAGAGGTTCACTCATATCAGGGCGTGTTTGTGTGAGTTTTTCCAACACATACCATTCCATCTCGTCATCGCTGTGGCCCTTTTCAATGTAGTGTTGTGTTAGTCTGGTGGCTTCTCTTTTACACCAAATTGTACTTTGGTGTTCTGTTATTCTGGTGCAGACTTGCCTTGTTGTCATTCCAACATACAGAAGGTTACATGGACATTTTATTATATAAACTACATTTTTTGGGTTGCAGTTTGTAAGATTTTTAAATCTCCAGGGTGTCCAAAGGCCAATGTCAACCTCTTTTACTCTCTTGGTCAGGGGACATACATTGCACTTGCCACAAGGTGAGTGTCCAGAGGGTGGCGGAAAGTTCCACAGGGTAGACTGTGTGTTCTTGGCAGGGTTTTTTTTGGGATGTGTGTGAACCAATAGATCCTTAATACTCATTCCTTTTCTGAATGAAAACATGTGCTTCTCGATCTTAAGGCCCACGGTTAGCAGTACCTTCCAATTTCGCTTGATTATTTCCTGGAAGGCATTTGATAACGTGTTGTAGGTTGAAACGCAGATTAGGCGATCTTGATCTTCTCTTTTCCAGGATTCCAAGAGTTGGTCTCTGTTGTTGTTGAGAGCTCTTTTGTCAGCTGCTTTAACTATTCTTTTTGGGTAGCTTTTTTCAATGAGTTTTGTCCGCAATTTGTTCGCATGTGTCCTATATTCTTTTTTCTCCGAACAGTTTCGTCGTAGTCGAAGAAACTGGCCCACAGGTAGGTTTTCTCGCAGGATGGAAGCTGTCAAAGCGTAACAGATTGTTACGATCCATGGGTTTGTAATACACCTCAGTCGTCAGTTTCCCATTTCCTGCTTGTATCAGAAGGTCCACAAAGGGCAGTTTATTACCTCCCATTGACATTGTGAATCATAGGTGTGGATCAAGAGCATTCAACCAGTTGGCAAAGGTTGAGGCTTCCGTTGGTGTGCCCTTACATATCACCAACACATCGTCATTATAGCCTCTCCAGAGTCGTATATTGTTGTTAAATGGATTGAGTTCACTTTGAATGTATTCTGCTTCAAAGCCATGGACATACAGACAGGCCAGGCTGGGAGCAAAAGTGCTCCCCATTGATGTGCCATGACCTGTAAGTAATATTGTCCCTCAAATTCAAAAAAGTTTCATGTGAGTGCTACATGTGCTAGATCCAATACAATGTCCCGAGGGGTAATGGAATTCCATTCCGTGGTATTGAGGATTTTTTCCACTACCTGTAATGTTGCTACTTGCAGGATATTTGTGTAAAGGGACTCAACATCAAAGCTAAGGAGTAGTTCTTTTGAGGTATCAAATGGGCAGTCTTTTAACAGGTTCAGAACATCCTTAGTATCCTGCAAGTATGTTGGCATTCATTTCACAAGTGGTCTCAGACAGAAATCACTAAATTTTGAGAGGAGCTCCAAGAGGGAGCCAATTCCTGAGACTATAGGTCTCCCTGGAGGAGGGAATTTCTGTTTATGCACCTTGGGTAAGATGTAGAAATAAGGAGTTTGTGCTTCTTTCTGGATTAGGAAATCTGCCTCGTGTTTTGTGATCCAACCATTCACTAGCCCATCATTCACTTTAAATGTTATTTCTGCTAGTATTTCATTAGTTGTATCCCTGCTTAGTTGTTTGTAATGTTGTGTGTCAGTTAGGAGTTTCATAGATTCATCGTGATACATTCCTTTAGGGAGGATCACGATGCCTCCTCCTTTATCAGCTGGTTTTATAACGATGGAGTCATCAGATCCCAGTGTGGTCAGTGCCCTTCTTTCGATATTGCTTAGGTTATTGAAACCTTTCCAGGTGCTGTCTGATAGGTTATCAACTTCTCTATTAACTGATTTTTCGAACGCTAGAACCTCTACCGGCATTGTGGATGTCAGAGGTATGAAGGTTGATTTTTGTCGTAAGCCTGTGTTGACCTCTTGCTCATTAGGGGGTCTATTTTCAAAAAAGACTTTCAGTCTAACTTTTCTCAGAAAAGTTGGCTGTTTCCATTTTTAGTCTAAAGACATCATCCTTGGGTGAGGGGACAAATCCCAGGCCTTTGTTCAGAACCAAGTTTTCTGTGCTAGTCAAAGTTTGTTGGCTGAGGTTCATCACCATATCTTGTAGGAGAGCTACGATTTGCTTGTGCTCGGTTGTTCCTCCCGCACTGGAGTGTTGTCTTTCCCCCCTTCCCGGTTCTGACAGAAGACTCTTTTTCTCTTCCCTTTGCCCCTTCCCGAACCTCGTTCTAAAAAAGGCATTGGTTCATTTGGGTAGTACCAAGGCATCGATTGTGGATGCAGGAATGCAGGGGGTCCATAATTCGAGGGAGCTCCATAGATCCCTGCCCAACCCCAGTTCCCTTCGCCAGGCACGAGTCGAAATTGTGGTACTGGAAGGGTGAACCTTTGTTGGCTTTGAAAACCTCGTTGGCTCCAACGTCTCCCTCTTCGCTGTCTGTCATAGCTCTGATGTTCACCATCTGACTCTGACAACGTACTACTCTGTGATGACCCCTCTGAGGTAGAAGCTGTTTCTTTGGGGACAAAGTCCTCCTTAGCAAAAGGGTAGGTGGTTTCATGGGAGAATTTTTTGAGGTCCCTCTGGAATTTCTTTAATCCACTGCCAGACGCTCCCTGACTCTCACTCTTGCATTCTCCTGCTTTCTCCCCTGTTGACATTTTTGTCCATTTTTGTCCATCTTCCCTACCTTCTTCTTTCCCCTTTGTGTGTTTTTTACTCTTTTGCTCTCTGGGACTGTCTGACAAGGAAACATAAGTGCCTGTCGGCCCCACCAGCCCCACAAATGAGTGCCAGTGGGCCCCAACAACAACCACCGGCTCAAATTAAGCAATGCGTCCTGTGCATGGACTGCCTGCTTAGGGCCTCTGGCTGAAGTTACAAGAGAAAAGATTTCCTATAAGGGCTGTTTGGCAGATATGGACAGATGGTTCTCTACATGGCTCTCTATTAAGGCATGGTTTAGTAGAAATCTCGCCCTACATTGCTCCAACAGATTAGGAGTGTTTCCCATTTGCAGAGTTGGCTATTTCCATCATAGTGAATTTTCTTATAATAGGAAACAACCCTCAAGCTTTAGAAAAGGTCAAAAGGTCTTTCAATTCCTGATCTTGTAAAAAAGGCTTGTTGAGGTGTCTGCACGTACACAGAGATTCACAGGATTAAATCCATGTGTGGTCTGTAAAAGTGCATTCTGCATTCTAGTTTCACTTTTAATACATGGTAGCACAGATTTTATTTTTTACCCATAATGCACTTACAACAGCTAGGAAACAATGAAAGAGGAGCTTTGGGATAGGGCAATTGCCGGACTGGGAACAAAAACCAGCCCTGGCAATTCCACGCGACCGACCCGGGAGGAGGGGGGTATTTGGTGGTGCTACTGAGAGAAGCGCCAGCCCAGAGGGAGGGGGGGTGCTAGTGTCAAACACCACTGCTGCTTTTGTTACAGGGGGCCGATATTGCAGCACTGCTGCAAAACTGGTCCCCACGGGTCAAAAACCGGCCCCCACCCTTCCAGGCCCACAGGGAAAATACCCGGTGCCCGCTACGGCCAGTCCTTCCCTGGGTAGAGCCATTATCGTTCCATTGCGATCTCTTCTCGGAAATACAAATCTTATCATAACTTAACATTGATTTCTCACATTGAAGAGTTGAAAAAGTTTTCAAAATGAGGCAATGGGAAGACCTCATTTGCTCATTTCTATTGTTTTCTTCTCTACACTTTTCTCCCTTTTCAGTTGCTCCTCTAAGATCCTTGCTTTATGTACCTCGAAATCCCTCAACATGTTGTACCAGGATTCACAAGAAAATGCAATGGCATTCTACAAATCGGTCACTCACTTCCAGCCAAATCTAACCACCATAATTCTCAAAATGTAAATTATAACAAACACATATCTCACACTTATCAGCATGATTTTTGTTCTGAAAGAAATGAGCTAATAAGGTGGAATGGATATTTCGTTTGAAACAAGTCTACTCTTCTTAAGGACAGGTATGGCATCATTTCAGGGTAGGCCCATCTGGTAAAGTTAGTAAATGCCGTCAATCCTGAACTCAGAAGATGCTCCTAGTTTCAGGTGTGTTAGACGGTGTTAGATTTGGGGGTCTCTAGTTGGCAGAGGTAGGTACCTTTGTCCAAATAGGGACCCTTGAGTCTAGTCAGGGAAAGTAGGTACACTCCGAAATAACCCCTGCTCACCCTCTTGGTAGCTTGGCACGAGCAGACAGGCTTAGTTCAGAGGCAGTGTGTAAAGCATTTGTGAACACATACAGTAATCAAGTGACAACACTACAAATGGACACCACACAGGTTATATATTTATAAAAATAGGTATACTTTATATAGATTTATCACAAGACCATAAACGACAAAAATAATCCACAATACTGTTAAGAATACTTAGTTCTGATCAAAAAGGCTTAATTCAAGGTTCTGTGCGAGTCGGTAGCCTCCTCCGGCTACGGCGGAGTCGAGAACAAACAGAGTCTAACAAATCCAGCTGACCGCGTCGAGACGGGCCAACCCAGCGGAGACAGACTCGGTCACAGTACCTTTACTTGAAGCGGCAGGCACGGGCGTGCGAGCCGGATGGCTGTCTGCCGCGGTCGCGATGCAAAAATGGAAGCGTTGCAGGACGCGTTGTCCCTCGATGCGGTGCAGGCAGCGGCTCGTTGACGTCGTCGAGACGGAGTCGGTGAGACCAGGGCCGTGCGTTGCAGGGCGAGACGGTGCTTCGATGCGGTGCTGGCAGGTTGCGGTGCGGCGACGGAGCCGGATTCAGGAGCTGGCGTCGATCAGTCCGGGACAGCGGTGCGAGTCGGGCGGTGCGTCGCAAAGCGTGCGAGCGGTGCCCAACTCCGGTGCGGTCACAGGACTCGAACTCAGCAGCAGTGACCGTGTCGGTCGGACCAGTTCGATTCGGCGTAGCGAAGCGTTGCAGGACGCGTTGTCCCTCGATGCGGTGCAGGCAGCGGCTCGTTGACGGAGTCGGTGAGACCAGGGCCGTGCGTTGCAGGGCGAGACGGTGCTTCGATGCGGTGCTTGCAGGACACCGAGTCGGTCGTGAGAGTCGGTCACAGCTCCCTACCTCTGTAGCCACTGAAACAGAGTTTCCAGCAGCAATTCACAAAGGGGGTGAAGTCCAATGGTCCTGGGACTTCGGTCAGGGGGCAAGCTCTCTTCCAAGCCCTTGGAGATCCTTCACAAGTTGATGAAAGTCACAGCAAAGCAAAAGTTCCTTTCTCCTCTCTTTGGCAGTCAGGCAAACCACTGCAGGCCAATCCCCCAAGCAGCACTTCAGGCTTAGGGATAGTTTCTCCTCAGTTTCTTCTTGGTTCCGCTCCTCAGTAAAGGTTTCTTCTTGTTCCCAAAAGTGATCTAATCTTCCTGGGGTCTGGGTGCCCCTCTTATACCCTGATTCTCTTTGTTCTCTGGAGGCAGAGAGGCCTCTGCCTAGTCCAAAACCAGTTCTGGTCAGTCCTGGAGCACTTTGTTTTTCTGACTCCTTCTTTCCTTTCAGAATGTGGGGCAGAGTGCTCAGCCGCCCGGCAGGAGGTGGAGCCAGCATTGTGGAAGGCAGGCACAGCCCTATTCAGACCCAGGTGCAACTCCTCCCTCCACTCTGGCTGCAGATCTTTCTATTCAGCCCTGCGCTGACTCACCCTGTCTCCGGTAGCCACCCCCAGCCCCTGTCACTCAATCTCCAGACAAGGAATACACAACCTAGCAGAGGCAGGCTTGGATAGTTAGGCAAGAAAATACCTACTTTCTAAAAGTGGTATTTTCGAAAACAGAATGTTAAAACCAACTTCACTAAAAGATGTATTTTATCATCCTGAGTTCAGGCATACTAAATTCGTTTTTCTACCAGGTTCCCTGGGTCAGTTCTGACTATAAGGTGTAATAGTCAGTCTGCCCATTCTGGCCTATGGGGAGCAGGTAGCCTTGCAATAGTGAAAACGAAAATGGCTGTAATTCACTATTAGGACATGCCACACACACCAGGGCATGTCCTACCTTATACTTACAATGCACCCTGCCCTAGGGCCTACTTTAGGGGTGACCAACATGCAGTAAAGGGAAGGTTTAGGGACTGGTAAGTGGGTGTACTCACCAAGTCGACATGGCAGCCCGAGGCTGCACACAGGCTCTGCGATGGCAGGCCCGAGACATATTTTACAGGCCGCTTCTGTGGGTGGCACAACCAGTGCTGCGAGCCCACCAGCGGCATTGGATTTACAAGCCCTGGGCACACTGAGTGCACTGTACTAGGGACTGACAAGTAAACCAATCATCCAATCATGGAGTCACTAATACCTGTATCAATTAACGATAGGGAGCACTTGCACTTTGGCACTGATTAGCAGCGGCAAAGTGCCCATGAGCATCTAGTCCAGCAAAAACATATCGGCAACCGTGGAGGCATTATGAAAAATGGAAGGGAGACCCACGCCAAGGATGCCAGGTCTAACACGTGTCCCCTCCAGCTGAAATGTGGGGAGAACTATCCTACCCCTAGGGAGTTCTCATCGCTAAGGCGGAAAAATCTGGACAGTCCATCAGCATTGGCGTGTTCTGTACCAGGGCGGTGTTCCACCGTAAAGTCCATCCCCTGTAGGGAAATGGACCACCTCAACAGCTTTGGATTCTCACCCTCATCTGCATCAACCATCTGAGGGGCCTGTGGTCTGTCTGAACCCGGAAGTGAGTCCCAAACAGGTATGGTCTCAGCTTCTTCAGTGCCCAGACCACAGCAAATGCCTCACGCTCAATAGCACTCCATCTCTGTTCCCGGGAAGTAACCTCCTACTGATGAAGGCTACAGGTTGGTCTAGGCCCTCCTCATTGATCTGTGATAGAACAGCCCCTACACCATGCTCTGAAGCGTCGGTTTGAACAATGAACTCATTGGAGAAGTTGGGTGCCTGGAGCACAGGCGCCGTGCACATGGCAGTCTTCAAGGTGTCAAAAGCTTTTTGACAGGCGTCAGTCCAAATCACTTTCCTGGGCTGCTTCTTGGAAGTCAGCTCGGTCAAGGGGGCAACAATGCTGCCATACCCCTTGACGAATCTCCGGTAATACCCGGTGAGTCCTAGGAAGGCTCTCACCTCTGTCTGGGTCTTGGGGGCTCCCAAGCCAGAATGGTATCAATTTTCGGTTGGAGGGGCGCCACCTGGCCGCTCCCAACCTGGTGTCCCAAGTACACCACAGAACCCTGCCCAATCTGGCACTTACTCGCCTTGATTGTGAGGCCTGCCCTCCGCAGCGCCATCAACACTTCCCAGAGGTGGCGCAGATGCTCTTCCCAACGGGCACTGAACACTGCGATGTCATCCAGGTAGGCGGCACTGAAATCCTCCAGTCCAACCAACACCTGGTTGACCAACCTCTGAAAGGTGGCAGGGGCATTCTTCATCCCAAAGGGCATCACCCGGAACTGGTAGTGCCCATCTGGTGTGGAGAATGCTGACCTCTCTTTTGCCCCATCAGTCAAGGCGATCTGCCAGTATCCAGACGTTAAGTCAAACGTGCTGAGGTACCGCGCAGCCCCTAACCGATCTATGAGCTCATCAGCTCTGGGGATGGGGTGGGCGTCAGTCCTGGTGACGGAATTGAGTCCCCTGTAGTCCACACAGAACCGGAGTTCTGGTGTGGCACCAGGCGCGGCAGCTTTTGGAACCAAGACCACGGGGCTGGCCCAAGGGCTGTTAGAGGACTCAATCACCCCTAGCGCAAACATCTTGGAGACCTCCTCCTTGATGCAGGCTCTGACCCTGTCAGTCACCCTGTAAGCCTTGTGCTTCACAGGAAGACTGTCCCCAGTGTCCACATCATGGACGCACCAATGAGTGACACTGGGAACCAGGGAGAACAGGTCAGGGAACTGTCCCAACAGTTGGCGACAGTCACCCTGCTGCTCAGGTGTCAGGGAGGTAGAGAGGTTTACTCCTCCACTGATCCATCTTGCTCTCGGGCTGACAGGAGGTCAGGAAGAGGCTCGGTCTCCTCCTCCATTCCATCATCTGTAGCTAAGAGCATGCCCACTTGGGACCTCTCCAAGTGGGGCTTCAGGCGGTTCACATGCAGGACCCGCAAGGGGTTCCTGGGAGACTGCAAGTCCACCAAATAGGTAACTGGACTCTTGCGCTCCACCACCGTAAAAGGGCCGGTCCACCTGTCCTGGAGCGCACAGGGCTCCACAGGGGCCATGACCCACACTTTCTGACCAGGCTGAAGCTCTACCAGAGTGGCATTCTGGTCGTACCACCGCTTCATCTCCTCCTGGCTGGCTTCCAGATTTGCCTCAGCAAGCTCTCTGAAACGCCTAGTCTGGTTCCTGAAGGCCAGCATGTAACTGTATACATCCTGGGAGGTTTCCTGGGAGATTGCTCCCAGCCTTCCTTGACCAAACTCAGAGGTCCTCGCACCGGGTGTCCATAGAGGAGCTCAAAGGGACTGAACCCTAGAGATTTCTGTGGCACCTCCCGGTATGCAAACAACAGGCATGGTAAGAGGACGTCCCATTTACGCCTCATGGGTTCTTCCAGACCCATAATCATGCCTCTTGAGGGTCCGGTTGAATCTCTCAACCAGACCATTTCCTTGAGGGTGGTAAGGAGTGGTGAACTTGTAAGTTACACCGCACTCCTGCCACAGGGACTTCATGTACTTGGACACGAAGTTGGTACCTCGGTCAGACACCACCTCTTGAGGGAATCCCACACGTGAGAAAATTCCCATCAGTGCCCGTCCCACCACGGGGGCCGTCACTGTCCTCAGAGGGATGGCTTCAGGGTACCGGGTGGCATGGTCCACCAAGACCAGGATAAACCTGTTGCCCATGGCTGTCTTGGGGTCCAGTGGCCCCACAATGTCAATACCCACCCGTTCAAAGGGGGTGCTGACCACAGGGAATGGCTGGAGAGGAGCCTTGTGCTTCCTCCCACTCTTTCCACTTGCCTGGCAAGTCTGGCATGTCCTGCAGTGAGTGGCGGCACTCCTGCGCATCTGGGGCCAATAGAAATGGGTAACAAGCCTGTCAAAGGTCTTGTCCTGCCCCAGATGTCCCGCTAACGGTACATCATGAGCCAACCCCAGTAGGAAGGCTCTGAAGCGCTGGGGTACCACCAGCACACGGGCTGACCCAGGCTCAGCAACCTTAGGCTCTGAATACAGGAGACCATTCTCCCAGTAAACCCAATGTGATCCAGACTGATCACCTGCTGCCTGGTCTGTGGCCTGTTGCCTCAGACCCACGAGAGAAGGGCATGTGTTCTGCTCCTTGCAGAACTCTTCCCTGGAGGGTCCTCCTTCTTGCTGCCAATGGGTCAGCTCAGGTAGGTCCCCCAGTTCAGCTACCTGTTCCCCTGTAGGCTCCAGGGCATCCCCCTCAGGGTCTGCCTCCTCCTGGACCGTGGGAACCTCGGGGCCGGTTTCCCGCGCCCCCTGCCTCCTCTCTCTCCGGCAGGCACCTGGGCCTCCCTCTCAGGCTCCAGGTCCTCTTGAACACCTTTAGCTGCCATTGACCGGGTGGTCACACATGCCCAGTCAGGCAAGCCCAACATTTCTAAATGCGCACTCCGCTCCACCTTAGCCCAAGGTGAGCTCTCCAAATCGTTCCCTAACAAACAGTCAACAGGCATGGCTGGCCTCACAGCTACTTGAAGAGTACCCGAGACCCCCCCACTCAAAGGGAACCTGAGCCACCTTGCAGTGACTCTCTGTGTTGTCAGCGGCAACAACCGGATAGAATGCATCAGGGATAACCTGCTCTTTAGACACCAGGTGACACTTGACAGCTGTCACACTGGCTCCTGTGTCTCTCAGAGCCTCCACCCTATGGCCATTGATGGTCACCCACTGCCTGTATTTCTTAGTGTTCTCAGGCAGCGGGGTCCTAGGGACCATCTCAGAGTCTCCTAATGAGACAAGGGAAAACACTGTGGGATCCCCCCACCTTGGGCACCCAACTCCTCCCCCAGGGCTACACTAGCCAACTGCCGGGGGACTGCACTGGTGGGTGCTGGTTTTCCATGCAAAGGGCAACGAGGATCGTTTGCCTTGTGGCCAGGGGCGCCACACTTGTAACATACCAGTGGTCCCTGGTGAACAGGGGGCCTGTCAGGGCCACTGGCTTCTTCTCAGGGGAGGCTGGGAACCTTTCCCTTGGTTCCCTTGGGGTCTACTTTGGGGCCCTTTATGGAACTCCTTCTGTTTACCCTTGTCCCCCCACTCTTCTGCTGGGGACCCTGCCCACCCTTGGCGGAGTCTCCCACGTGACCCTTGTGGACCCGGGTACTCACCCAGCGGTCCGCCTCCTCAGCAAGCTGCCTAGGGTTAGTCAGCTTACTATCAATCAGGTGCTGGCGTAGCTCAGGAAAACAATTACCGGACAAGTGCTCCCAGGCAATTAAATCAAAGAGCGCCTGAAAATCAGTCGCTTTGCTACCCTTTACCCAACCATCCAAGGCTCTGCAAAAGAAGGTCACATATTCAACCCAGGTACTGCTTTCAATCTTACTACAGTTCCTGAACCTTTGCCTATAAAGCTCAGGGGTCAAACCATACCTAGTCATTAAGGCATCCTTCATGTGGCTGTACGAATTATAGACTTCAGAGGGCAAATCCAACAAGGTATCCCGCCCTTCACTAAGGAACCGTCCCCACAACCCCGCTCCCCAATCCTTCTCAGGGACCCGGTGGGAAGACATGGCTACCTCATAGGCTTTGAACCACTGCCCTATGTCGTCATTTTTAAAAACTCCTTCACCACATCTTTGGGAATATACACCCTAGCTTCAACAGGCACAGGCGGTACACTGCCACCAGAGGGAGTAATCTCTAAGCTCTTGGCCTTCAATTCCAACTCCCTCAAAACTTTCTCATGTTCAAACTGCATTTTCTTTTCCTCTAGGGCTAATTTCCTTGTTTGCATTTCGAATTCTAACTGCTTATTCAGCTTGAGTTTGGTCAGCTCCATTTCGTGCACCCTACTCTCTTTCCTGTCCTCCAACTCCTCTGGAGACAGTCCTCTGGCAGAAACACTGCTACCTACTGGGGAAGGTGGTCTTCTAGCCCCTAGACCCAATAGCCCCTCCAGCTGCCCTTCTGCATTCTCAGCCCCCTCCACAGGGGCACTCCTTGATTCGACCCAGGCCCTCAGCGCCTTTTGGAGGTCCTCCTTCCTGGAGATCCCGGTCATGGACACTTTAAACTTTTTGCAGAATTGCTTGAGCTGCTTAAGGGTGTAGCATTCTAGCCTCTCTTCTTCCCAATCACATTCAACAGAGGCTACTGATGCTGGTTTCTCCATAGTGACTGAACTTGGCATTTGCAAAAATAGGAAATCCCAGAAAAAATGCTATTAAAGTATGTGGTTGCGTTTTGGTCTGCACTCACTAAGTAGTGTTCACCAATCACTGTACATGAGTCACAAATGCAAGTCCAGAATCCTCACCGCTGACCACCAATGTTAGATTTGGGGGTCTCTAGTTGGCAGAGGTAGGTACCTTTGTCCAAATAGGGACCCTTGAGTCTAGTCAGGGAAAGTAGGTACACTCCCGAAATAACCCCTGCTCACCCTCTTGGTAGCTTGGCACGAGCAGACAGGCTTAGTTCAGAGGCAGTGTGTAAAGCATTTGTGAACACATACAGTAATCAAGTGACAACACTACAAATGGACACCACACAGGTTATATATTTATAAAAATAGGTATACTTTATATAGATTTATCACAAGACCATAAACGACAAAAATAATCCACAATACTGTTAAGAATACTTAGTTCTGATCAAAAAGGCTTAATTCAAGGTTCTGTGCGAGTCGGTAGCCTCCTCCGGCTACGGCGGAGTCGAGAACAAACAGAGTCTAACAAATCCAGCTGACCGCGTCGAGACGGGCCAACCCAGCGGAGACAGACTCGGTCACAGTACCTTTTACTTGAAGCGGCAGGCACGGGCGTGCGAGCCGGATGGCTGTTCGTCGCGGTCGCGATGCAAAAATGGAAGCGTTGCAGGACGCGTTGTCCCTCGATGCGGTGCAGGCAGCGGCTCGTTGACGTCGTCGAGACGGAGTCGGTGAGACCAGGGCCGTGCGTTGCAGGGCGAGACGGTGCTTCGATGCGGTGCTGGCAGGTTGCGGTGCGGCGACGGAGCCGGATTCAGGAGCTGGCGTCGATCAGTCCGGACAGCGGTGCGAGTCGGGCGGTGCGTCGCAAAGCGTGCGAGCGGTGCCCAACTCCGGTGCGGTCACAGGACTCGAACTCAGCAGCAGTGACCGTGTCGGTCGGACCAGTTCGATTCGGGCGTAGCGAAGCGTTGCAGGACGCGTTGTCCCTCGATGCGGTGCAGGCAGCGGCTCGTTGACGGAGTCGGTGAGACCAGGGCCGTGCGTTGCAGGGCGAGACGGTGCTCGATGCGGTGCTTGCAGGACACCGAGTCGGTCGTGAGAGTCGGTCACAGCTCCCTACCTCTGTAGCCACTGAAACAGAGTTTCCAGCAGCAATTCACAAAGGGGGTGAAGTCCAATGGTCCTGGGACTTCGGTCAGGGGGCAAGCTCTCTTCCAAGCCCTTGGAGATCCTTCACAAGTTGATGAAAGTCACAGCAAAGCAAAAGTTCCTTTCTCCTCTCTTTGGCAGTCAGGCAAACCACTGCAGGCCAATCCCCCAAGCAGCACTTCAGGCTTAGGGATAGTTTCTCCTCAGTTTCTTCTTGGTTCCGCTCCTCAGTAAAGGTTTCTTCTTGTTCCCAAAAGTGATCTAATCTTCCTGGGGTCTGGGTGCCCCTCTTATACCCTGATTCTCTTTGTTCTCTGGAGGCAGAGAGGCCTCTGCCTAGTCCAAAACCAGTTCTGGTCAGTCCTGGAGCACTTTGTTTTTCTGACTCCTTCTTTCCTTTCAGAATGTGGGGCAGAGTGCTCAGCCGCCCGGCAGGAGGTGGAGCCAGCATTGTGGAAGGCAGGCACAGCCCTATTCAGACCCAGGTGCAACTCCTCCCTCCACTCTGGCTGCAGATCTTTCTATTCAGCCCTGCGCTGACTCACCCTGTCTCCGGTAGCCACCCCCAGCCCCTGTCACTCAATCTCCAGACAAGGAATACACAACCTAGCAGAGGCAGGCTTGGATAGTTAGGCAAGAAAATACCTACTTTCTAAAAGTGGTATTTTCGAAAACAGAATGTTAAAACCAACTTCACTAAAAGATGTATTTTATCATCCTGAGTTCAGGCATACTAAATTCGTTTTTCTACCAGGTTCCCTGGGTCAGTTCTGACTATAAGGTGTAATAGTCAGTCTGCCCATTCTGGCCTATGGGGAGCAGGTAGCCTTGCAATAGTGAAAAACGAAAATGGCTGTAATTCACTATTAGGACATGCCACACACACCAGGGCATGTCCTACCTTATACTTACAATGCACCCTGCCCTAGGGCCTACTTTAGGGGTGACCAACATGCAGTAAAGGGAAGGTTTAGGGACTGGTAAGTGGGTGTACTCACCAAGTCGACATGGCAGCCCGAGGCTGCACACAGGCTCTGCGATGGCAGGCCCGAGACATATTTTACAGGCCGCTTCTGTGGGTGGCACAACCAGTGCTGCGAGCCCACCAGCGGCATTGGATTTACAAGCCCTGGGCACACTGAGTGCACTGTACTAGGGACTGACAAGTAAACCAATCATCCAATCATGGAGTCACTAATACCTGTATCAATTAACGATAGGGAGCACTTGCACTTTGGCACTGATTAGCAGCGGCAAAGTGCCCATGAGCATCTAGTCCAGCAAAAACATATCGGCAACCGTGGAGGCATTATGAAAAAATGGAAGGGAGACCCACGCCAAGGATGCCAGGTCTAACAGACGGGATAAAAGCACATTCAGCATGCTAAAGAGGATAAAACAAAAATAGTTGCATAGAGAAGATGAAACTTTGCTCACATTTATGCGTGAAGAAAATTACACTGGCACACCTCTATGTTTCCTTATACCTAGATGGTTATGGATGTGATCACCCATAGAAATCTGTGACAGCAGCACTTCCCACGTGAATTACTTGTGTGTTAAATATGAGTCAGACATTTACTCTAAACATATATATAAACATGTAGATTTTTATGATTAAGGACCACCTCGATGACCTCAACGACACCAACACGGCAAACCTCTTGGAAAGCATGAGCAAAACTGTCCTCTCCCAGATTGTCACCAATCCCACACAGATAGCAGGACACACGCTCAACCCCATCTTCACGGCCAGTGACTGAGTCAAATACAGCCATGTAACCAAGCTCACCTGGACAGACCATGTAATCGTCCACTTCACCATCACGGGATCCCTCGTCTCCACATCATGTTGCCCAGCATCCACAACTGCAGCAGGAACAAAGTGTCTGGGGCCTAGTGGGCCGTCGTCCTCACCACTACCCACCCTGACACCTCCACCAGCCTAGAACAAGCTGTCAAGAACCTTTCCACCTGGATCACCGACTGCGCCAACAGAGACACCCCTGTCAAACCCTCCAAACCAAAGAAAGCCTCCAAACAAGCCAGATGGTACACAGCAGAACTGAGAACCACTGTGGGATGCTGGCTCTATATACAGTGCACTAAAATGAAATACACTGTGCAGAGATTCCAGTGAGACCCAGATTGGTATGCAGAGGCAAAAGTAGATATACCAACGCTCTATTTGGGGTAGTGTGGGTGAGCAGTTAGGCTTTTCAGAGAGTAGTGCTAAGCATTTGTTGTACTCACAGAGCCAATAAATGAGACATACACTCAAGAATGAATCTATGACCAATTTATAAAAATAACAGCGATTTTTATGTAATTTTTCAGACCAAGAACTTCATTCTACAGTAAGTACTTTTTAGGATGTGAATTTTCAAAGTTCGCAAAATGAATTACTTTTGTGCGCAATTACACACCATTGAAATCAATGGGAAGAAATAAGAAAATGCATATAAAATCACACATTTGGATCTCAAGCTTCACCGTCGGGATTTAGGCAAGTAGCACGGCCAGGCCAAAAGTTCCACCAGCGGATTCTCAGGAGCATTCCAGATTCGGCCGGGTCAGGGTGCTGAGGTCGTTGGTAGCTTGTGCACTACAGAGAAGGGGACCACTTGAAAGCACACTTCACAAGGGGACTTAAAGATAAGTCTGAGGGGTCCCACTTGAGGTAGCAGGTTGCAAGGGCCTCAGGACCATGGGAGCACAGCTGGTTCATCAGTATCCAGGCGGGGTGGGCTGGGTGCAAAGCAAATAGGTCAGCCAGGCGACGCGTGTCAAGAAATCCTTGTGGTCATGAGCAGGCAGCTTGGAGAGGAGATTTTGGGGCAGCTGGGCCACTCACAAAGTGGGTCCCAAAAGTCTTGACATTCCTCGACAAGTGCTTGCTTCCTGGGTGGTTGGAGTCCAGATTGGACTCTTCGTACTGGTGAATGCTTAGAGGGTCCTTGGACCCTCCCCCTCTGCGAGGGACAACACCTGGTGGCCCTCCACCCTCGGCAGCCCCCAAACCCCCACGGACCATGCCCAAAACCTCATCTTCGTACTCGACTCCTCCCTCTCCATGACGCGACAGGTCAACGCCATCGCCTCCACCTGCTTCAACACCCTCCGCATCCTCCAAAAGATCTTCAAATGGATCCCCCGGGAATCAAGAAAGACCATCACCCACGCACTCATAACCAGCAGACTGGACTACGGAAATGCCCTCTACGCCGGGATCAACAAGTCTCTGCTCCGCAAACTCCAGACCATACAGAACACCGCAGCCAGACTCATCCTCGGCATCCCTCGACACGAACACATCTCCCAACACCTGCGCAGCCTCCACTGGCCCCCCGTCGGAAAGTGAGTAACTTTAAAGATACTCACCCATGCCTATAAATGCCTACACAACACCGGACCCCAATAACTCAACGACAGAATCTCCTTCCAGGTACCCAAGAGGAACCTCTGATCTGCCAACCTTGCCCTCACTGAAACCCTGCACATCCACAGAGCAAGAACGGGTGGAAGATCCTCCTCCTACATTGCGGCCAAGACCTGGAACGAGCTCCCGATAGACATCAGATGTGCCCCCACCCTGCACATCTTCAGGAACACCCTCAATACCTGGTTCTTTGACTGTCTGGCTCTTCGACTGACCAGAGCTGCCCCCCCCAGCGCCTTGAGACCATCGCGGTTTAGTAGCATGCTTAAAACCCCTGATTGATAGATTGATTGAGGGTCCGGTACCCCAGGTATTGTTATGGCACTGCTCCTGTTGGTCCTGGTGTTTCCAAACTTGGTGGGGAGACCGATCTTTCCCTCTGGAGCTGGTTTACCACTTTTGGTTTGCTGCTGCCTTGGAGTTGCCGGGGAACAGCAAGGCGGTAATACCAGAATCTGCAGTTCGGTACCTGCGGGATGGCAAGAGAGTAGTACCTCTACTCCCAGGGAGTTCTTTGGTGATTTGAAGAAGGCTGGAGCAGCTCCGGGGATCTTGGAGGCCTCACAGTTGCAGGACAAGACAGCACACCATGATTGTCGAGTCCTTAGGGCAGTAGGCGGGGTTTGGCACCAATATTCTGCAGCAGGGCTTCAGTCCTCGGGTCAGCAGCTCTTCTTTGTCCTTCTCTTCTCTGTGTCCATCAACTCTAAGTTCAGGGTCGCCACTTAAGACTACATTTAGGGGTGCTAAAGGGGATGACAGGTAGTAGCCAATGCGGTTCCTTCCTTTAGGGTGTCTACACTCTCTAAGTGACCACTTCCTGTGGGAAAGGGCACTACCTTGACCGTAATTAGCTAATTCCCTCACAAACCAAGATGGAGGAAAATTAAAAGTGGACTCCACATCACCTGCCCCACCTTAGGGGTGGTGCTGGCTGAATGTGGACCCACCTACTAATTAAACAAATGTTCCTGCCTGTCCTCACACGAATTGTGGAGCAAGAAAGGGGGGTTGGCATCCTCAACTGGCTGGAGCTGTCTGTCCCGCCTTAAAAGGCCATACTGGCCTTGGGGAGGTGTTATGCACCTCTGCCCAGAGAAGGCTGTGTGTCTGTCCTCTGAGAGCGCTGTCTCTCATACCATGAGGTCAGAAACATGTCTGATTGTGGCAGACTGGCAAAGACTAACCAGAGACCACACAAGTGTTTGGTAAGGTTTCAGGGGATCCTCTAAAGGGTCCTCTGTGTGCATATAATAATAAATCCAACACTGGCATCAGTAAAGATTTATTAAAACAAGATGTGTTTGGTACCAAACATCTTAGGGTACAGTGAAGACATAATGGAGCTAGGAAACTTGTAATGACAAGTATCAAGCCCATGCACTCTCTTTGGCTTCCCTGTGCACTTACAATATCCAAGAATGGCTCAGATATTGCAAGGTCAAGTCTGCTCATGCAGATATGTCCACACATGGGATATAGTGCACCCTGCCATAGGGCTGTAAGGCTTGCAGTGGGGGTCACTAACCTATACTTCATGAAGTGTATTGGGGCATGGCACACAGGGCTGTGCGCCATGTCGACTCTTCGGTTTTTTCTGCACCAAGACATGCAGCCTGCAATGGCCGCTTGCATAGTCTTGGTGAGGGATCTCTGGGGTGGCATAATTTGTGCTGCAGTCCCAGTGGACCCTCTTCAGTACCAATGCCCTAGGTACCAAGGTATACCATTTACTATGGACTTATAGGGGTTTCTGAAGCTGTACCAATCGTGGTACAGTTTCAGGAAAGAGATCTGGCACTGAGAACCTGGTTGGCAGGGACCCAGTGGACTTTCAATTCGAAATCACATCACTCACCAGGCAAAAAGTGAGGGATAACCATGTCAAACGAGGCATTTTTCTACAACCACTAAATGCACATGCAAGCCTCTTGAAAGAAGATGGTGCACTACCAAGAAGGACACCGACCGAGACACTTTCACATCATCCCTTAACCAATACCACCAACTCCTGAAAAATACTAAAAGGAATGCGCTCACCAACCACATCGAAGCCTGCTCCAACCAAAGCAAATAACTCTTCAACATCATCAGAGGGGTCTTTAACCCCTCAGCCACCAAAACTCTTATCATCCCCTTCCAGGAACTCTGTGAGACCCTGGCAAACATCTTCCAAAACAAGATTGCCACCATCTACAGACAATCCGAACCCCAACCCACCTCCGCTGACACCCTCAACCGCCTCGTGGCCACAAGTTCTAACCCCACCCACAAGCTCAGCACCTGGGACCAGCTCACCACTCAAGACACCACCACCATCACAAACTCCATCCACTCAGGAGAACCCTCTGACCCCTGTCCCCACCACATCTTCAAACTGGAGCAAGATAATCAGCAATGAGCTCAAAACCGTCTTCAATGCATCCATCTCCAGTACCATCTTCCCCAAAGAATGGAAAAACTCAGAAGTCAAGCTCCTTCTCAGAAACCATTCGCCGACCCCAGCGACCCAACAACTACTGTCCTATCTCCCTGCTCCCCTTCCCTGCCAAGGTCTTCGAAAAGGCCATCAACCTCCAACTCATGGAACGCCTGGAGAACAACAATCTTCTGGACAATACCCAATCCAGATTTCCCACCAACAACAGCACCAAAACTGCCCTGATCACTGCATTTGGAAACATGAGAACCCTTCTGGACTGGGGAGAAACAGCAGCCCTGATCCTCCTCGACCTCTCGGCCGACACAATATTTCACCACACCCTCATCAAGAGACTCCACCACATAGGAATCCAAGGAAGCTCCCTCAAATGGATCACCTCCTTCCTCACCGGAAGAGCACAGAGAGTCCACCTACCTCCGTTCACCTTAGAACCCTAGTATATCATCTGCGGCATCCCCCAAAGCTCTTCCCTCAGCTCTACTCTATTCAACGTCTATATGACCTCATCGGCCAACATCATCAAAACCCATAGACTAAATATATCCTACGCCAACAACACCCAGCTCATCCTCACGCTGTTGGAATACTCCTATACCACTATGGACAGTTTCTGAAGATGCATGACAAGCATTGCAGCCTGGATGAAAGACAACTGCTTAAAACTCAACACAGACAAAACAGAAGTGCTGATCTTTGCGAACAACACCTCGTTGTGGAACGACTCCTGGTGGCCTGCCAAAAATGGACGCTTGCCTACCCCAGCAGAAAATACCCGCAACCTAGGCATCAACCAGAAGACTAAGCTCACCATAAAAAAAACAGATCAATGCAGCCTCCTCCGCCTGCTTCCTCGCCCCTCGCATGCTCCGTAAGATCTTCAAATTGCTCTCCTTCAAATTAAGAAGAACCGTCACTCAAGCCCTAGTTACCTGCCGGCTGGACTACGGCAATGCACTCTACACAGGAATCACCCTACACCTCCTGAAAAGACTGCATACCATACAGATTTCAGTAGCCAGACTCATCCTCGACCGCCTCACACATACCCACATCACCCTCCTCCCCAGGAAGCTTCACTGGCTGCTGATTCAGAAGAAGAGACAAGTTGCTGATCCACTCTAGCAAAACTCTGCCAAGGACCAGCTTACATCAACCACCACTTGAACTTCCACCAACCCACCCGACAAGTTTGCTCTGCCTTCCTCTTTCACGCTCACCCCCCTCCGCATCCCCCAAAGCAACAGTGAAGTTCACTCCTCCTACCTCTCTGCCAAGTCCTGGAATGACCTCCCCCTCCACCTCTAAACCTCATCCTCCCTGCTGGATTCCAGGAAAGGACTCAAGTCCAGGCTGCTCAACTGAACCCCCCTCCCATAGGGTTCACCCCACCTGGAGACTCTTCTGTGTGATTAGCCACACTCTACAAATCCTGATTGATTGATTTATGAATCAGGATCACAGTTCATGCTTTATACTGGACAGCCAAGTTCTAAGAGAGCACATTGATAGGTGCTTGGATTGAAGCACAATGGTCATTCTTAAAGTAGTTACCGGTAATGGCTTTACTTTCAATCCTGCTCCCTCACTTTCATTCGTTACATATGAGGCCTCCTCAGACAAATCACATGCCAATCTTTAAAATAAAACTCCCCTTCGCCTGACACAC
Source organism: Calotriton arnoldi (assembly GCA_963921515.1). Classification (NCBI taxonomy): domain Eukaryota; kingdom Metazoa; phylum Chordata; class Amphibia; order Caudata; family Salamandridae; genus Calotriton; species Calotriton arnoldi. The sequence continues at coordinate 749,941 of CAWUFW010008153.1, forward strand.
TTCCTGTCAGTAATCAAGTTCTCGAACAACCTATAGGTCAGTTGTTTATACTGGGAGACTGGGAGGGAATGTGAATGAAAGCAAAGGAGTAGGACTCAAAGTAATGCCATTACCGGTAAGTAATTTAAGTATTACCTTATCTTCTCTCCTTCACTTTCATTCGTTATGAATGAGATGTTCCAAGTTCTCAAATAACAAAAAACTGACAACCTGTCACAGATGGCATATCAAACATGGTTTATTTGAAACAGAATCCCTGTCCCCTTATTCTTTCTTAGAGGACAAGACCTTATAAACAAAGACAAAAAGCAATATTATCATTTTCAGCTAACCTACAGTGCTTTGTAAAGGTAGATGAGTCAGATCATGTTGCTGCTCTACAAATTTCTTGAAGGGAAGCACCCTGCAATTCTGCAACCATAGAAGCCATGCTACAGGTTAATCTGCCCTGTATCTGCACAGGGGGAGGCGTTCTCCCTATCTCATAAGCTTTACCAATCAAGGCTTTGATCCACCTACTCAAAGTGGCCGGCTTTTTACTCTTCTTACCTGCCCGAAAATTCACAAAAATGGACTCCACTTTCCTAAAGGCCTGCAGTCTTCCAAGACATACAAGCAGCACCCTTCCCACATCCAACAATTGTAGACTGAATTCCTCTTCCGAGGCATGGGAAGGGCAGAAGCCTGGCAAATTACCTCTTGATCTCTGTGAAAAGGGGAATTTATTTTCGGAATGAAGGAAGGCACTGGCACTAACCCCACCCTGTCCTGAAAGACTTAACAAAAAGGAAACCTACATGATAAGTACAGGCGCACATGTGATAGAGGGGAAACATCAATTACAACGCAGTCATTACAACGCACTACCTTTACAACGCGGCTGTTACAACGCAACAGCCTTTACATTGCATGCCATTACAGCGCAGCCATTACAACGCATGTCACTACAATGCATGCCATTACAAAGCATGTCACTACAACGCATGCCATTACAACGCATTATAAGGTAAGTAATGGGGATTTGTAAAGTTTTAGGGTGGCTATGGGTTTGGGGTACATCGGAATAGTAATTTTTACCCCTACACTATCCAACACTTACCCTACTGTTGCACTCACTGGAGTGGGAATAGTATTTTTACCCCTACACTATCCAACACTTACCCTACTGTTGCACTCACTGGAGTGGTAATAGTAATTTTACCCCTACACTATCCAACACATACCCTACTTTTGCCCGAAAAGTAGTATGCGTGGTAATGGTATGCATTGTAATGGTATGCGTTGTTATGGAATGTGTTGTAAGTGTAGTTTCTAAAAATGCGTTGTGATGGCATGCGTTGTAAAATCATGCATTGTAATGGATGCTGCGATGTAAAAACCGCTTTGTAAAAGCATGCATTGTAAATGTTTGCGTTGTAATGTCATACATTCATGATAGAGTGTCCCACACCTCCTCTCTCCTGAGGAATTTTACTGTTGATGTGGAAGGTTTTTCTGAATCCGATGAGAAGCAACACCACTCCTCCCTATTTTTAGAATGCTTGGGATCTCACTTATCTCTTCCAGAAGGCAAAGATCATGACACCACTTCCTCAATCATGTCCTGTACTTCTGATTTCGACTTGAGAGGTGTATTGACAGTGTTGGCATCCAGTGTTCTGACTAGCCCTGCTGGGACGTTTTGTCATAATAGGCCCTTTATCCTCAGGGGATTAGGAATAAATGATCCGCTTTCTCTTAGCCTGACATTTCCCAGACATACTGCAACCACAGAAGCTATACACACAGTCAGTCCCCCCTTAAATAGAAATGAACAGCAAAACAGTAATCCATCAGCAAGGGAGTCAACTCCACCAATCCCTTACTCACAAAATGAAGGCACCTAAATGTATAAATAAACCCCTTGAAAATGGGGAAACTCTTGAATCCTTCCTGTCTCCATTGCTCCTGCACCGTCATTGCTGGCAGAATGCATCACACACCATGATCTGGAAGCATTGCCCCAGCTGCAGCAGATCCACCCGACCCCATCAGGACAAACTACACTGCTCCAAAAAAGCTGCTGCATCGAAAGCAGTACATCGGGTAGTACGGCCAACAGAATTCTCCAGGCACCACCGCCAACTGAGAAAACACTTGAACAATCAATATTCTTCTCCCTATAAATGCCGCACTGGTCAGTGAGATCCCGCCATCGCTGGCGGCGTGTAAGGTATGTACACAAACAAAAAACAGGAGGTGTGGAGGAGGTGGCGGATTGGTATGTGATTGGTCTGAGGAGGCAGGGAAGCCTCGTACTTAACAAATAAAAGTGAGGGAAGGACGATATGGTAAGGGAACTGATACCACTGAGCAATGATTGGTGGATAAGCAACATCTCTTGACAAGGTAAGTAATTCTTCTGCTGTAAGTCACAGGTGTCTGGACTATATTGTAGGGTCCCTTGAAAAAGATACCTTGGACTTTCTTGCTGAGTATTTAAAAAAAAAAAAAAAAACTATTCAACAAGGGCAACTAAGGGAATCTCTTTCTTGGGATGTGATGCAATATATACCCAGGTTGTGAAAGATATTCTCTAAAACCTCAATAGGTTTTATGAAATGTTTTAAATGCTTTGAGAAAGAAATGCCAAAATAAAAATCCTACGAAATGTGGTTTGCCTGAAGGTCTGAAAAAACCCCCCATAGAATTGGAGAATGTTTCCTCAAGACAAGACTTAACTGAAACTGTTTCCCCAAAAATATGTATAGAGAGGCAGTCCCTGCTCACTGTTTCCAATGTGCCTCCTGCATTTTATGCAGTATTTAGTAGAAAGTTTGAGTTATATCTATTAACTTTAGATATTTCAAACATAAGTAAAAGAGTTGCTTGGCTCTGTGCTGAGCCTCCACAGCTCTTCATGAACTCCCCCTGCTTTACTAATGCTCTACTAATACAACTGAAAGCTCTGAGAACAGATACAGTTTAATCTGACTACCGACCAATTTATACCACTCTGCTGCCTTAGTTTGTCACTGTAGAGCTGACATATTTAACTTTTTAATGCATTGAAATAAAATTATTGATGCAAATTTTTAAGTACATTTTCATCAAACTAATATGACACAGGTGTGATTATTTTTCTCATCCTACTTAAGTCACTGATGAGGAATACATTTTGCTTAGAAATCAACCATGGTATGAAAATCATTTTGAAAACTAAACATTAATATTTCCAACAGAACCTAAAAGAGGCCCCTTTTTGATTTTTTTAATAACACCTTTAAGAAATGGAACTAATGGCAATGTATTTATTTAAATTCGCTATCCAGAAATAAAGTCTCAAACAGTTGTCTGATCAAATGACAGATAAAAATATTGGTGACAAAAACGTTGGTGAAAAAATATCGAAGACACAAATATTGACTTGATATAGATTGCATGTAAAGTCAAATAATAAAACTAATGAAAATTAATAGGCAAACTGCTGGAGTTTGGCGGTGTCAGTTTTACTATTCCCTCTCTAATGTAAGCAACTGGAGGGAAAGAGTTGAACTTAGGATGAGTTAGATTTACTGTTCCCACTGCAACATAAGCAGCAGGAAGTAAAAGGTTGGGCTTTGTAGGGGTTACATCAACTATTTCCAGCCCAAAATAAGCAACAGTAAGGATAGTTTTGGACTTCAAAGATGTTAGACCTGCTATTCCCACTTCAATCTCAGCAAGATTAGAGAAAGTGCTGGACTTTTGAGGGGTAAGATTCACTATTCCCCCTCCAATGGGAGCAACAGTAGAGAAAGTGTTTGTTGGACTTTCAAGTAGTTTGATTCCTATTCCCACTCCAAAGTAATCAACAGGAGGGAAAGTACTGGACTTTGAAGGTTATTAAATTTACTATTTTTCTCCAACCTGAGCAACAGAAGGGAAAGTGTTGGGCTTTGGAGGGGTTAAATTTGCTATTCCCGCTCCAATGCAAGCAACAGTCGGGTAACTATTGGACTTTGGAGAGGTGATGTTAGACCACACATCCTTTCGTGGTATTCCCCCCAACCCTTCACCCATCTGGTTTCATTTTTGTTTTGAAGTTTGGACTCTGTGCACTTTACTGCTACCAACCACTGTTAAAGTGCTTGTTCTCTCTTCCTAAACCATGGGAAAATTGGTCTACACCTGTTTCGCACCTTTAATTTACTTACACATCTCTAGTATATGATACTAAATGTACCCAGGGCATGTAATCAAATGAATTGTTCCACCTATTTAAGTAGCACTTTAAAACATGTCTCAGGCCTGTCATTGCAGCCTGTAGTGCAGTTTTAAGCTGCCAGTTTAACCTGGCAAAATGAACCTGCCAGGCCTGAACCTTCCTTTTTGATACATATGTCATCCCTAAAGTAGGCCCTAAAGTCCCATAGGGCAGGGTGCCCTGTATTTAAAAAGTAGGACATTTAGGATTAAGTTTTACATGTCCTGGTAGTGAAAAACTCCTACATTTATTTTTCTCTACAGTAAGAAAAATCTCTCCCATTCACCAACACTTGCTTACCTGATTACAATTAATACATGCCCACTTTGGATTGGTAGCAGGTGGAGACGTCATGTTTAGACTAAAATGAATTGGAATTTAAAATCCTCTTTATTGGTAAGTCAGATTTTAAGTCACAATTCTGAAAATGCCACTTTTAGAAAGTTAACATTTTCTTGTCCTAATCGCTTGTTCCTTCTGCCAGTAACCTAGGTCAAATGACTGTAAATGTCTTTGCTGTTGAGCTTTGTATATTCCTCCCGTGCAGTAACACAAAGGAGATTAGAAGTGGACAGAATGAGCCATTCTGCCAGGATGGCTCAGGGTGGAGCTGTTCCCTGCCCTACTTGTTCTTTAAAGGGGCTTGCATATAGCAGAACCCAACACGGGTCTTTTGTCACCCCAGACTTCTTGGAACTTTGACAGGGGAAGGGAAGAACTTTCAAAGACAAGGTGTGGGGCTTGGAGAGGGTGTCCTCTCACACAAAGGCTGGCACCAGGTATAAATAATTGACCCTCAGAATTCCTCTTCAGTACACTACTGGACCCCTGGAAGACTGCAGAAGGACTTCCCTGCCACCAGAGGACTGCCTTGCTGTTACCAGAGGTCTCAACCTGCTACTTGAAGGACTGCCTTGCTGCTTGAAGTGGAAGTGGACCATATCCTTGAACCTAGTACCACCAGAAGTGACTCCAATGACTAGTTGTTTGGTCTCCTGTGTGAGCTACAGAGACATAACAAACTCCTGAGGTCTTTAATCCTTCTATTGACCTCTGTTGGAGTCAGTCTTAACCCCCTCAGGTCATGGACCCTTGGCAGTTGTATTGGTGGTACTGCTCCAAAAACCTGGGACTTAGAACATTTTTCACGAAAAAGGTGCTCTGAGAACTGACAGAAGACCGGGACTTAATGCCAGCCCATTCACCCAAGGTGCATCGCCGTTCGGTCTGACTTCACAGTAGCTCCTACTACATTTTTCTTCACAGCATCAAATCCTGTTCAGAGGGACCTCTGGCTAATGTATCTGGTCTTGTGGAACCCACCTTGGCTACAGCGTTCAGCTTCATCCCGCTGGAGAATTTCAACTTCCAAAACATTGACTAAGTCCGAAGGTGAAACTTTTCACTGAGACTTCGTCCAGTGACTTCCTGACAATGACGTCTCCTCCTCGAACAGCGTCTACCTCCTTGCCCCACTTAACTCTACCCTCCCAGGATCTTTTCCTCAAAAAATTTTCTAAGTCTGAAGGTAAGCTAGACCGGGCCCAATCAACCCCTTGTATCCAACCTGCGCTCCATCATGGTTGGCCATACCATTTGCGTTTGACCCAGTTCACTTGAGCAGACCCCTGTGGTTGGCACTTTGATACTTTAGGCGCCATTTTACACACAAAAAACTTTAAAAATTCATAACTCCAGTTCTACTGATTGGATTTGATAAATTTTTGGGTCAATTTATTTTTTAGAATGTACTTGGTTTGAGGTTTTCTTGTGTTGTGTTTTCACTTTATTACTGTCTGTGTGCTGCATAAATACCTTACACATTGCCTCTAAGTTAATCATGACTGCTGATGTATCAAGCTACCTCAGGGTTCAGCACAGGTTAATTTAGTGATGTTTTGACAAGGATTGTTGTTGTTGCCTGAATGGGGATTCCCACCCCTCAACTAATAACAGAATTTCTTACAGGTAAGATTTACTATTCCCACACCAACATAAACAACATTAGGTAATGTTTTGGACTTTGGCGGAGTCAAATTTGTATTCAAATTTCAACACAAACAACAGTAGGGGAAGTCTCGGACTTTAGAGAGGTCAAGTTTACTATTCACATTTCAACCTGAGCAAAAGTAGGGAAAGTATTGGACTTTGGAGGGATCAGATTTTCTATCCCCACTCCAATGTGAGCAACAGTAAGGAAAATGTTTGATTTTCGAGGGGTGAGAACTAATATTCCAACTCCAATGTAAGCAACAGTATGTGAAATAATGTATTTTAAAAAGTGCTGAATGAGTTTTCACTTTCCTAAAGTAACACACAATAAATCACGTGTTTATGACACAATAAAATAAAATGTATTTTGATAAACAAATTAAAGAATATTTATCATTCTCTCATTTGTATAAATTATTAAACTCTAAAACAAGAAACAAACAAATACAATTAAACAGAAAATAATATTTGAAAATTAAATCCATTAAAAAAATAAAAGATATATTTAAAGTACTTATACATCTTACTGCCCAAATTCCAAGTACCACAAAAACAAATTAAAATAATAAAAGAAAAAATAACAATACACATTATTATAAATTATAAGAAAAACATACAATTCATTATTAAATCAAAAACATAATCATAATGTAATCAGTTAATATCCAAATTATTTAAAACAATTACAAAATTAACACAAACAACTAATTAGCAAGTACAAAACATATTGTTGAAATAATCAAATAAATAACTAACAAATATTTCCATAATTGTTTAAGAAACAAATTAAAACTCAATGAAAAGTGCATAATCAATAATTTCTATTCTAATTCCTTCAAAGCCAACAGCATAGCAAATAAAAAAATCCTTTAAAATGTGTTACCAAATCAAAAAACAAAACTACACTAAAAAGTAATTAAAAGTTACTTAACATTAAAATGATAACTTATTACATACAACGTAATAAAACTCAACTAAATAAATAAATAAAACCTATTTTGTGTACAACTACATTGAAGTAAATGATGTAAAATCTAAAATAAACAATATTTTTACCTTCTATATTCTGTCTCACAAGATTTTTGACTTCAGCATATTTTTGACACAATATTTATGACATATTTTCTGTTCAATATTTTGTCAGAACACCTCTCACATACATAAATATAATATTGCATTTCACATCTCAATGTCTTTATCCTACCTGTGTGATTTTAAATGTTTTAATGAGTGCAAAATGTCAGACAAATGAGCTAACACTAATGTACTGCTGCAAGTATTGGACTTGTATCAGTATGTTGCTGATTCAAGGCCTTTAAGATCGGAACTCAAGGAACCTTCAGGCTTTTGCTTTTTCACCTCTCATACTCCCGCAGCATTTATTTTTTTCTTATTTTTGTGCACACAGAAGCTTACTTTGTGTTGTCTGAAAAATATAAAGTAGTCCAGATAAGATAATAAGTTATATATTTTGTTCATTTTCAGAGTATATGGAAGCACTACAGTTTCACTTTGCTGCCACTTCGGAGCACTAGAACTGCATGATAATTAATAGACTCTGGCCCTGTTCACAGTGGTAATGTCAGCCATAAATGGAAGTTTCGACACAAAATAGCATTTTAATGCCTACCAGGAATCAACAGAGGGAATACTGGCTGGTGTAAACTCACGTGTTACTGTAGATTTCTCTGCCACAAGTGTGGAGAAACACACAGCAGTAAATCACACTCAAGAGGTTGGAAGAGGGCAGTCGAAGGCAATGTTAACCCTGGAAGTGTGGAAACGCAACCAAACATAAACATTTTTGGGCAGTGCTAAACTCCTCTGAGATTAACTGCACCCTATTGCTAGATTAACTCTCCTTTCAGGATGGGAAAGGCTACAGATCACCCCCCATATTTGGTAAGGGTGTATAGGAAGGGCTTTCTCCAAGGAAAAAAAAGGTTTTCCCCAAGAAGAAATAAAACTGAGCTTTTGAACTTGAGGCCCCATTCCCACTGTGCATTGCAGCCCTTTACTCCGCATACACATATTAGTGAAGCACTAAGTTAGCAAAGAAATGCTTCATCACCCCTGAAGATGAAGAGATCCCACCCATGACCCATTCCCTTCCCACCAACTAACCCAGCAGCACCTCTGCCAAGCCTGTTGTTTTGCTAGCCCTTCCTATAAGTCTTATGTCAGCAACCTTCTCTCCACTGCAAACCACAACCTTAATTCTGTATCTCAGTCACATCCCCTCCTCAGAAATCTGGAGGTTATTGCATAAAACACCATCATGCACAGTGCTCCATTGCATTATAGATATTTTGTGGTATATAAGTCACACACATGCATATTGTTGCAAGTAGGGTCCACACACTTAGACCTCCAGAAATCTTTGCTTTTGATCACCCAGCTTTTAGGCCTTTACAGTGAGCAAGTTTCACTACCTGAATCTCACACACAGTAATTTCATGGCAATTGGACTGAGTGTGGTAACTACCAGTGTCTGCCTGTTAAGATAAAGTTGCTGCAGCACAGCTAGCATAAGGGGCACTAGGCTGATTACATGTGAACCCACATGCACTGAAATGTACGGAAGTGTGCGGGCTGCGTATGAGACTACTGCAGTGCGTGACCTGGTAGATGCACAGAGGTAACATGTCTGTGACATTTTTAAACTGTGATTGCAACCTGTCAAAATAACCCTATTTTTGACAGGCCTAAACCTTTTTTTTAACATTAAAAAGTGACTCCTAAGAAGGTCTTATAATGTATAAAGGCAGGGTCCATGATATTTAAAAGCAGGACATGTATAAGTTATTGTTGACCGTGTCCTTAAAGCAAAATCTCCCCAAAAGCAATTTTCACTGGAGCAAGGCAGGCTTCTTCCATGGGATAACACTTGGGTACATTGATACAATTAATAAATGCTAAATTCTGATTGGTAGCAAGTAGCGAATAATTCAAGGACTCACTTATTCATAATCCAATTTAACAGTGAAAATAATTTTTTTCTACCAGGGGCCCTATTACACATAGGGTGCACTTTCCCTGTTTGCGCCATGGCATACCCTAAAACAGGTGCGCCTCACGCAAACAGGGAAAGTGAACCCTATTGTATTGAATGCACTGCCCCCAGGGCAGCCGCAAAGATGTGCTGGCCTGGAGGCAGCGCATTCAAATGAAAAACAGAGTGGCTTTGAAACAGCCGTTCCGTGTTTCACTGTGCAGGCATCAACCCGCCTGCACTTTTTACGAGGGGAGAGAGATCTTCTTGCAGGCGGGTGCAGTGAGTGACTGCACCTGCCTGCAAAGGGATGTCTGGGGGATCCATAGGACCCTCTTTCTCCCTCCAGAAAGCTGCCATTAGGTGGCGCACTGTAAGTGGCCTCCTGACAGCTTCTTTGACTCTGCGCCAGTGACTATAATACTTTGCGAGTGCAGAAGCAAACGGATTCCCTCATTTGCGTGGGGCTGCGCCTCCACACAAATGAGGGAACGCCCTCTTATGATAGCACTGCACCAGCTCTATCTATATCACTCATTTGAGCTAGAAATACATTTTTAGGGTAAAATCTTTACTGCAGATTATAAAGCAGATGATGGATTAAGTGGCAAATACGGCAAATCCATAAATATGTGAAAAGCAGTGACCACAGAATTGCATAATTCCAGTGGCCCTGCATATATTGATTGCCAGATTATTAGATACATGTTATTAGAAGCTGGTGAAGTTGAATACATAAAACAGGGTTTCAGGAGAAAGACAGGGACTTCTGACAAGTATTTGTGTGATTTTTGTTGATTAATTCCTACTTACAGTGACCAATGCAGAGGCCAAATTGGGTAAGGGAAACGTGTCTTTTTTTTTAGTGAATGGCCCTGGGACAGGGGCGGCTCCTCCATGTGGGCGGAGGAGCATCGCCCCACTGCTTTCTTGCAGTGCGAGAAGCAGAGACATAAAATGGTATAAATATCATTTTATGGTTCTGCTTCTCGCACTGCGAGAAAGCAGAAGAAGGGTTTGGTTGGGGGTGGGCGAGTGGGCGGATCTGCTAGAGTGGCTAACCCAATGTTGTGGGCGCTGACACGTTTGGTCGGCCCCGCCGACCAAACCAGTCATGCACATGCTCCCTTTTCTCCATGTAGGCTGCAAGCAGCCTACATGGAGAAAACGGCCTCCCCATAGACGCATGTGTGGTCGGCGACCCAGTCAATCACAACGCTGCTATTGCAGCTTTGTGATTGGCTTAGTGGAGGGGAGGGAGGCTGCCTGCGGCTGATTCCTGTGGGGACGACACAACATGGGACGGGACTGCCGAAGGTAAGTTTCCCCGCGCGAACCCCGCCCCCCACCTGCGAGTCTTGCCGGCTGCTACTGCCATAGGACCACCAGAATCTCATACCACCGAAGAACAGAACAGTTCTCTCAATCTCGTCTGTACTTTAGATCAGACACAAAGACATTTTTGCTGAAATGAAAGTGTGATGCAACCCCACGGCTCCGGAAATGTACATCAATGTATCATTCAGAAACATTCCAGTAGGGTGACCCACCACAGATACACAAAGATGAGTGAGAGAACTTTAATCTTCCTGAGGAGTAACCTTCATTTCTTAAACATTGGGTCAATGACACACAAATCACTCAGTACCCCTACATCCTCCCACAGACAAATCACAGGCGCTTCAATAAAACATCAACTCAAGGCTCCGTCAGTGCATCCCGCTGAAATGTTGACACATCTGCCTCTCCAAACATATGTTTTAAGCTCATGGATTCATCAGTGCCCCCCAGTCAGGCTTAAGGAGTTCTTGTCAGTAAAAAAAAAGTACTGCAAAGATGCAGTTCCGACAGTGCATCAATCTAGCATTCCTCAATCTAACATTTGGAAATCTGTTATTCTAAAGATGTAATATCAAAGGACAGCTCCGTCAGTGCACCTCAAATGGGCATGCCACATGTGGAAACCCCTGCCACACCAAACATGTAATATTAGTTTACTGTTCATCAATGTACCCTCATCCTGGAATGTGGGAATCTCTGGCATTTAAACATGCTGTGTCGACTCAGCTCTGTCAATATGCCTCAGCCTGGGAGATAGAAATCTCTGGTAGTTCAACAAGCATTAGTAAAGGAAACACATCTTTGCTAACCTTAACAACACCGGCTCGCCAGACGTGGCCACACCCCCCATGTCATCACATCTACATTTTTAATTAAATGACCACAGTAGAGTTTAATGAAAAACAAAGTGCAAAAGTGAATATTAAACAACATTTAAAGAGCAAGGCATGTTTGAGCAAGGGTTGAGACAAGGGAAGGTAAAGGATGTAGCATTAAGGCCAGCGTTGCTGACTTTGTACTGGGGTACCTGGTTCGAGTCTCAGCAGCAGTTAAACCTCTTATGATTTGGGGCAAATCACTTAGTCTCCCCATACCTTAAAAAACACAGGGGCATATTCTCAAGGACCCATCGCCGAGTCAGCGGCACTTTACCGCCACAAAAGTGGCGATAGACCCATCGCCATATTCACAAGCCTGTCCTAACAGCCCACATCGTCAGTTTTCCTGCGATAGCTGCCGCTAAAAACATCTCCAAGGCTGACAGTGACAACTAACGCTAATCATATGCAGAGTAGGCGTTCCCGTGCAAAAACTCACGATAACACCACCTCGCGATATTCTCAACGACCAGCCAGATCGGCGATGCGGTCCAAAAACAGGCGATAAGGCACGTTAGCAGCAGGGACTTAAGACCTGCTCTCACCTGGACTTAAGTAGGATGAAAACCTGCAGCATAAAGGGAGCCCAGCCCAGAGCCACATCTGAAGACCAACAGATGCCATGGAGCTACTAATCATGCAGCTTGGAGACCCAAGAGGGCCACAACACCCACTGCCACCACCCCCAGGACCACCCCCACCCCCAGGACCACCCCCCCCCGGACTGCCACCGAGGCAGCGCAGAACAAGACAGCGGACCTTCCGAAAACGCACCAGCCTCAGAGACTCAACGCCAGACGATGTCATTGCCAACTACAGGCTCAAAAGGACAACCATTCTCCACATCCTGACCCACATTGCCCACAGGCTGACGGTACCAACACAGCGGACAACCAATATCCCTCCGCAGACAAAGCTGCTGGCTGTGCTGCACTTGTTGGCCTCTGGCACCTTCCAACCAACAACTGCCAGAGTCGGAGGAGTCTCATAGCCAGCCCTATCAAAGTTCCACACACCTGTTTTGGATGCCATCATCAGCTTGATACCCCAGCACCTTCACTTCCCCCACACTGCACAGGAACAGCTGGAGACCAGCAAGGCTCTGACGCCATAGCTGGCTTCCCGCACGTGTTGGGGGCAATTGACTGCACACATGTCCTACTTGTGCCCCCTGCCGTCACTGCACACAATTACCGCAATTACCGCTACAGAAAGCACACGCATCCCATAAATGTGCAGGCAAAAGTGGACCACTGGGGACTGTTCACCAATGCCGCCGCCAACTTCCCAGGCAGTATGCATGACTCCCACATCTTCCGACAGTCCATCATCAACCAGCGCTTTCAGGATGGCACCTATGGAAATGCACTGCTCGTTGGTAAGTACCAACGGAACACACCACACACCTAAACTCCACAATCATACAAATCACAACTGTGGGAATGCACACGTAACAAAATCACATACAACATGCCAACAAACATGCCCACCTACCAGATACGACAACACAAGTAACTGTGGCAACAGGGGCCAGACATGTAGACAAACCATCCACAAAGGAATAGCCCCTCTGCCACACAATTGCAGAAGGTGGGGAGAGGTGGAAACCAAGAATGTGCGAAGGAGGCAATGGACCCATGAATAAGAATGTACACAATGCCAAGTATGGCGGTGATGTGCCGGACAGTCTTGAGTATGCAGAGCACAGACATGTCCATGTGGACATATACTGCTGGTGACTGTAGTGTTGCGGACAGTGGACGCAACCATGTCACCTCAGGCAGTGGGGAAGACCTTGGACATGTAGCTATGTCGCTCCCCCTGTAAGCGTAACGCCAGTCCAGTGCAGGAGTGTGAATAAACAGCCTGGGGCTCTGGGCGTGGTTCACTTCCGGGATGGCCACCCAAGCAACTATGGCGTGTGTCTCTGTTGTGGTGTCGGTGCCACCCGGCCCCAAATCGACAATGTCGCAATGTAGTGTTGTCGGGATTCTGCACATACACAGAAGTATGCACAGCAATGCGGGACTCCGGTATATAGGGGCTACGCCTTCCTACAGCCTCAGTACCTACAAGCCCACGACCGGCTAGCTATAGTGTCCCACCTGCCCTCCCATACACAGATAGAGAAACAGGCGTTTAGACAACCCAGAACACAACACTCCCCCAATCACTCAGGGATCGTGGTAACAGGTTATTCCCTATCGCTCAGACTCCCGTACTCATCCACAACAAGAGGTTGACAGAGTCACTGAGTTAGTGTAAAATGTTTATTTCAACTAATGTGCTCTGAAATGCAGTATACGAGCCACAACTAAAATTAGAATGCATAATACAAACATTGTCAGCATTGTAGCAAGTCCATACAAAATAAAAGGAGAAATCATTGTATATTGATTCTGGAGACAGGACTATAAAACCTACGGGCCCGATTCACAGAACTAATCTGAGACAAAATCCTAAACTTACTACTTTTGGTATTCACAGAAGGCATTTAGTAGTAGTAAAGTTAGGATTTTGTCTTAAGTTTGTCTTAAGTCTGTCTTAAGTCTGTCTTAAGTCTGTCTTAAGTTTGTCTTAAGTCAAACTTAAGTCAAACTTAAGTCAAACTTAAGACAAATCCTAACTTTACTACTACTAAATGCCTTCTGTGAATACCAAAAGTAGTAAGTTTAGGATTTTGTCTCAGATTAGTTCTGTGAATCAGGCCCTACACTCCCTCCCCATGGACGGGAAAACCAAGATGACATCATAGAAGATCTCTGGGTTTGCATAGCAGAGCCCATACCTCTAAGACATAGATTGTGTCTCTACATCACAGCTCCATACAGCTCTTCATTCTTAAAAAGTCTCTTCTCAAGTGTGTCTGCGTGTAACATGTATTCTCCTAATATAAAAAAAAAGGTGTGTGTCCCACAAACAGCAGCTGCAGGGTATGTTTTGTCTATGTGCCAGGGCCTGACCAGATCAAAATAATAAGGGACGGTGTTGTTTGACCTTGCTCACGATGATCAGACTAAACTCTCGGAACAAGCAGGGAACCAGCGCAGCCAGGGGCTCGCAAGTGACCAGCGAAAACATTCTTGCATAAGAATAAGCCTGTAGTGTTGTGTGCAAAACCAGCATCATGGCCTCCGGACCCATTCTAACCTAAAGATGTCAACGGGGTCCCTTAAATCCACATGACACCCTCCCCCTGGCCAGGTTGCAGAAGAATAGAAGAAACAAGGTCCAAGTCGCAAGCAGAGTCAAAGCACTGTGCATAGCAGGGGCAAAGTTCAATGAAATCAAAATCAAAATAAGGTTGATTAGCGGTAAAATACGAGAAGAAGAATAAAATAAAAATGTCTTGTTGAACATTAATCATCGGAATCATATGAGATCCGTTGAACCTTGGAATGCAAGGTGTTCCAAAGATGGTCCCCTCCTCAAAGACAAGGAGGGACAACACTCAATTCAACAACTCGAAGGAGCATACGTGCTCATCATAATCCATAGCTTCAAAAGCATGGTCGGACATCCTGTATCGTACTCAATGTAGCTGTGGTGCAGCAGGCGCGACGCCCCTTCACAGATGTCCCATTGTCCCAGCACTCCATTCACGGACGCCATTAGCATGCGAGTACCAGTTGCACATGATTGATCATGACGCAATAGGGGCCAGAGCAACAGGTCGTAATCAGGGCAAGGCCGTATGGTGTTTGAGAGGCACAAATCAAAAGCCCAGGAGAAAGGACAGTCGCGGCACCAAAAAACTGGATGAATGCATGTAAAGTATGCGTATCTGTAAGTCACATATTAGAAGGCACCCACAACAGCCATAGGCAGGCAACCAAGGAATTCCTGCAATCGGCTACGGTACAGCTCCAGCTGGACCGGATGATTGAGTACCACATGAAGGGCAGCCATTACGTAGTAGTAAAATAAGTACCAGGACAGCACCAGCGAGCAAGAGGATCAACGGCAACCCACCAAAAGCGCAGGAAAAAAGTGGAATGAATAAAAGCCAGAATTACACCAAATATCCTTTGAAACGAGGACACAAAACCTGAGCCCAACAATTTAAAAAAAGGTGCAAGGCCTCCTGTGTCAGAAACATTGAATAATTGGTGTATCAACTCCCCAAAATGTAGTGGGAGATTGGTATTTCATAGGGGTTGTATTTCACTTGATGTCCGAGCCACCTGTAGCTCGAATGTGTCACGGGCCGAGGTCAAGGCAACTTCATGTTGGAATAACAGTGCTTTGAGCCTACTTAATTTGTTGAATCTTGCTTTCATAGTGGGAACAGAAGGCCACAGAGAGCTATCAGCAATGCCATGCGGAGGTGGAAACAGGACAAAGCTGCAAAAGGGACACCGGGGCCGATACACCAGCGTGCGCCGAAGCCATGCCCTCATGTGCAGCTGTGATCAACGCATGTCTGCGGTCCTCGTATGAAATTAGCAGATCCCCAACGGAAGGAATTGTTACTGTCGGAACTTGTTCCGGGGACAATTGGTATTCATATTTGGACGGAAACCCCTGTGGGTATTACTTCCCGTCTCTGGTAGCCGCTACGCTGCCAGTATGTTGGTATCGACTTTTGTCATAGACCTCGTGACTGCTGCTACTGAACAAGTGGCTACTGCATTTCTGGCTGCCTCGTCAGCCAGAGTGTTGCCTACAGCATGTGGTCCCAAGCGCTGATGGCCAAGAGCATGTATAACATGTGTAAGTGGCAAGCCCTCTTTGAGAGCAGCCACTCGTACCCAAAGCGTTTTATGCTTGATCGTGTTACCCACATGACATGACATGACATGACAGTAGCATGCACCCGGAGGGCGGGCTCGCCCGAATGGAAAAATGAAGGAGCGCTCGGGGTCTTGGCTCATACATGCCAACTGTTGTGTGTGTACCTTCATTGCCGCAGCATAAGCCAAAGGCCTAGCCTCAATCGCAGCGCGAGTTCAGCCAGGCCTGAACTCCACATCTGTGTCCGCCCTATCCTTACCAAGGCCTACACACACGTGGCCGCCCACCTTCAACGGCCAACATTACAGTGTTGTTGTCAGGCTTGCGGACATGCACAGACAAGCATGACAAAGGTGTGCCGTATGGGGGGAAGTGATGCAACCGCGCAGCGCACACAAGGAATAGGCCTGGGGGAGGGAGGAGCAGCTGTGAGGCTACGTAACACACATTGACCCCGCACATTTGCCTGGAGCAATACATGGCAAACATGAATCCCAAAGTCACACAAATCACACACCACAAAACTTGTAAGTCTGCCAACACAGCATGCAGAACCACCAGTTTACACTGATCTCACTTACCTGTCACAGGTGATCAAGGATATGCACTCTGCCCGTGGATGATGATACCCCTCTGAGCCCCGAACACCCCGGCCAAGAGGCAGTACAATGTGGCCCACAAACGCACCAGGGGCATTGTTGAGCGCACATTTGGCGTGTTAAAGTCACATTTCAGGTGCCTGGACATCACAGGTGGTAGACTCCTGTACAGCCCAGAAATAGTGTGCAAGATGATCATTGTTGCATGTTGTGTATTGCACAGCATATGTGTACGCAGCAATGCCCCATGGATCCAAGTGCCAGATGCACCGGACGGTGACAAGGAAGATGAGGCAGGTGGACCACACCCCACTGCAGCTGCAGCAGGAATAGCCCGAAGGAACACAATCATTGACAATTTCTTCGCATGAGCACGTCACATTGTGACAGTCCTTAGCAATCATGGAACAGTACAAAATGACCACATGACCAGCATGTGCAAATAAATTCATTGCAACACACATTCCCTGTGTGCATGTCAGTCCTCTGCATTAGCACATCACTCTGATAAATGTAAGTGCAACATTAAGTGCTAACAATCTCACAAATGGCAAATAGATGGTGGGTATGTCACCTCTGTACAGAGAGGCTGTTCAGGGTGTCACGTATTCGGAATGCCATTTCAGGGTGTCAAATGTGGTACGTAATCCCACTCATCAGCGTATCGCATGTGTACAAAAACATGACATGAAGGCTGTCATTGGTGTTCCAAAAAAGACAACAGGGTGTCATTCGGGGTCAGATATGAATTTGCGGTGTCGTTTGGGGTCAGATATGAGATTGCGGGTGTCATTTGGGGTCAAATATGAACCACCCTGATGCAGAGATGCACCCTGTGACTCAAGTCCCACAACATGGGCAACATGGACGTAAGGGGAATGGGGGCACAGTGAACACCTCAGCAACATGGGAGATGCACACCAGCTAACAAGCCAGCAGGAATACCGTGCCGGAAGGCGAAGCAGTGACAACCCCCCGCCCCCAAACCACAACACTTTTCCAGAATGCAAGCAGATGACAAACTAACATTAGGGATGAAAGCTCCTTTGTCTGAACTAGAAGGCGGTAGCACATCTGCACCTCCGACCTTGGAATTGCATGCGCCCGGCACCCCCTGAGAGATCTATAGCAGCTGATGACGACTCCCACACAACGCACAGCGCTAACCAATGACCAACATATACACAACCCACACACAGAGGTCCTTGCTCGCAGTTCTCTTGCATGGAATGACCTTCACACTTACGCACATACCATCCCAGGAGTCCAACCGCTGCACACTCAAACAAATCATTGCTCCGATCTGTGGCATCCACATAACTTAGACTTAGGCATTTTTACACACAGCCCTATTTCCTACATTGACGTGGGGCTAAGTTGGGAAATTGCAAGATTGTTGTTTAGGAGCACTGAGGCCACAGGTAGTTCACACATTCCCAGTCACCTCACTGCCTGACTGGGTCACGGTCAAACATGCGCATTGATATCAGTTCACAGGGAGTACCTTTTTCTGGTATCAATGCCCCTACATTCATCTATGATTTCATACTTGCTTGCTAATAGACATGGCACATCTGTGTGAATTAGAATGTTTTGGTAACATTCGGTGGAGTGTTGAAGCTGGACCAGTACATGGCCATTCATACCCCACGCCTACAAATGCCTACACAACAATGGACCCAAATACCTCAACGACAGAATCAACTTCCACGTACCCAAAAGAAACCTCCGATCTTCCAACCTCACACTGGCCGAAACCCCGCGCATCCACAGAGCCAGAGCAGGTGGAAGATCCTTCTCTCACATTGCAGCCAAGACCTGGAACGAGCTACCGGCAGACATCAGACACGCCCCCTCCCTGAACACCTTCAGGAAGACCCTCAAGACCTGGCTCTTTGGCTAAACAGTTCTGCGGACCCCCCCCCCCTCAGCGCCTTGAGACCCTCACGGGTGAGTAGCGCGCTTACAATTCCCTGATTGATTGATTGATTGATTGTTGCCCCGTGGAGGGCCAGCCTTGTGCATGTGCATGGGTTTGCACATGCATGGGTTTCGTGTGAGATTGGTGATGTGTGGGGAGGGCCCCCTCTGGGCACATTGTCGGCGGGGGCCTACTTGCTGTTTCTGTGTGTGCTGCAGTAGGCCAGGGAGATCAGGGACATGATCCATAGTCATTGTGGGTGTGCACTGTGCTATACTTAATTGTGCATGTGTGCCGTTGTGCCCATCTCCCCCGGTCTCCCCAGTCCCTGGTCATTACTCACCCTGTTGGGTCAGGTCATGTTGAGCAGTGTCCGGTCCCCCTACTCCTGCCACCGTCTCCCAACTGATGACTGTGGACACCATTTCCTCCATCTCACCCAGCTCCTGCTGTGGCGGCAGACTCCCACCTCCAGTCTGCAATGCTGCCTTCCGTTTGTTAGCGAGTTTTAGCTTGGTTTTGCGCTTCACTTCATTCCAGCGCTTCTTGCAGTCATCCACTTCCCTTCTCTTCACTCCGACTGCATTCACCTTGGCCAAGATGGACTGCCATATTGCATTTTTAATTGCCAATGACACAGTGGAGGTGATGGACAGTTGTTTGTGGTGTTCTGTCACCTCCGTGTTCAGGATCTTATTTTCCTGCGGACTGAATCACGGGTTCCTCTTCTTCTACTCCTTGCCCTTCTCCTTCCCTGAGGTCCCTGTCTGGTCCTCCGGGGGGTTTGTGGGGTTCTGGTTGGGCTCTGTAGTTGCTCCAGCTTCCTCCATGGTGCTTCTCAGGTGTTTGGGTTTGGGTATTGATTTCTCTTTTTTTTTTTTTGCAGCTTTTATGGTGATTTTTCCCTCCTGACTTGGGGATTGCAGGCCTGGCGCTACTTATCGCTGATGTTTTTATCGCTGTTGGGCCCATCGCCACTTTTTTCACGTTCGGGTTTCCTTTTTTATCAGCCTCCCGGTAATTTTTTCGTAGACATTTGACGCGTTATCGGGACACTATTGCCTGTTGCCGGCGTGTTGTGAATACGCCGTTAACTCGGCATTAGTTTCCCGTGATGGACGGCGTTATGTTAAATTGCGTTAGCCTACGTTGGCGACAATTATCGCCAGTTCTTGAGAATATCCCCCACAGATTGTGAACTTGTGTAATGAGCGGTATGTCTGGGTTCAAAAAGCACTAGACAAAATCTCACCAAATACGGGCAAATAAGTTCAGCGTAAGGAAGGAACAATGGCACTGTGAAACTCTTGATGTTTTTGATAGAGGGCAAAGGGTAATGGCTCCTCTCTGAAAATGAAGGGTATGCACAACCAGAAAAGACACACAGTTGAGCAAAGTCAAAAAACAAGTATTTTTCAGACTGTCCGCTTATAAAAACAGTTCATTGCAAATTGCATGTACCCCTGAGAGTAACCTAGAGACAGTTCCATGGGAAACACTGAAGAACCAGGCCTGCTCACTGGCCCTGGCAGCTGTGACAGTTCTCTGCGCTGCAGGGCCCAGCCTGGTGCTCGGAAGCAGTGCTGTAGAGGTCATGGTAAATGGCTGTGCTGAACACAAATTGCTTTGAATCTTGATATTAGCATCCTGCTCAGCATTCCTTGGGGCTCGGTAGCGTGGCACTACAAAATAAGTATCCAACTGGGGGAAGAGAAGAGCAGTTGAAGGTAATGAGGGGAGCAGCAGAAATGTCGGATGCCAGGGTCCAAGATTGAAATGCATCTGTCTGGTCAAAAAGAGCAGAGGATGTAGCATTACAGCCAGCACTGCTGACTTTGTAATTGGGGAAGCAGGTTTGTGTCTCAGCATTCTGGATAAATCTCTACGGGTATGATCAGGAGTTTTGGCTGTGCGGGAGCGGGTGGAATGCCACCGCCATGCTTCTGTACCGCCAAACCCGTGGGCCCACCGCCTGCCAGATTACAAGTTTCCTCGTATCTGGCGGGCTCTTTTGGCAGTCCCACAGCAGTGCCTCTGAAAATAGGCACCGCAATGGGAACGCCAAAAAAAGTTGCTGCACACAGTCGAGCACATGTTGTGCGCCCTGCATGCATCCCCATGAACAGGGCCCCCTTTCTTTGAGGACCGCCAGCCTTTTCATGGAGGAAAAACCTCCAAGACACCTCTGGCGGTCTTGAAACTCAGAATATGCATGGCGGTGCCGCAGCAGCACCAACAACATATTACTGAGGCACTCACTGTCTCGCCACTGCGATGGAACAGCGGTTCCCTGGTGGCTGCAGCGATGCAATGGCGGTCCTACTGCCCAACTCACAATGGGGCGGTCGGACCGCTGGTGCAGCGGTGACCAGACTGCCACCGCCACGCCCCCCACGTGTCTGGCGCTACTCGGACCCCCAGACTTGTAATTAGGCCCTTAGTCTCCCCATGCCTAGAAAAAAATTCTGACCTTGTGTAATGTAACTGGTGCTCATGTAAAGCACTTGAATACATTCGGGTTTGTTCTATATAAAAGTTCAAATCTGAGAAATGGGGGATGTGGAAGCACACGTAGGAGACTGAAAATCATGGGGGTGGCAGAAACCACACAGGTAAAAGAGAGAAATATGGGTGGGGGACCGAAGCCCGAAGGTGAGACAAAACCCTGAAGCACCGGAGTGAGAATGAGGAGTTCCACAGAAGCAACAGTGTTTACCAGTGCAAGAGTGAACATCAGTTTAAAATATTTATGGTTTTTCGTCTCATGTACAGAGCAGATCCTTTCTCTATATTTCCTCAAATGTGTGACAGAGCTTGGCCGCTGTGTTCGAGAATATGGAGCTAACATTTCATAAGCCACAATTTTGATTCTTAATGCTACATTTTTGTCAATAAAGGTAGTTTGAATTAGTTTTAAAAGGGTTTTATTTTAAGTATAAGTTTAGTATATTCTCTTTATTCAGTTAGTTCAATATTTCAGTATTGAACAATGGACTATTATCGTGAGGTGTAAAACAAAATTTGCAATTGTGACTACATATGAGGCCTTTCGATTTCAGTCCTTATTTCCCATGATCAAGTTCACATTTCTTTCCTTCTAATAAAGCAAATTGAATGTTAACTAACCAATGAACTATGTGAAATGGAAACATCAGCTGCAACTAAATATTAATTGGCACCATATCTTTTCTTAATAAAACGAGAAAAATATGTTAAAAGGGTCAACATTTCTTATTCATGCATTGTATTCTTATGTAAACAACTTTCATTATTTCACCTAACGATAACGTTTTTCTAGCAAACAGTTTCAAAACGTTAATTGTTATTCAAAAACATTCGGCACTGTCATGGGAAGTTTTCATTTGGGCATGTTTTTTTTCCACCAAAAATAACCATTATTTATTCAGGTAATGCTATAAATATGTAAAAAAGATAAATTAATTTCTTCACAGGTAATATTGTTCCATAACCAATCGCGTTCATACACATTTTAGAACCAGGATAGACAAAATCCACAAATGAAGTTTAAAAACCGAGAAATAGCTTTAACGATTTAAATTAATTATGCAGTATAAGTTAATAACTTAAAACCTGGTACTAGTCCAGGCAGTTTTAGGCACGTTTCATTAAAAAATAAGTATATGGTTTCTTGTTAAAAATGCCTTTGGATATTGGGGATTTTATAATGGAAGCAATTATATAGGAGTTAATTTAAAAGCAGGAGGAGAAAAAACAGCTCAATATTCTTGGCCGAACAGTTTTACCTGTTCTGAACCTCCTAAAATCGAGGACAGACTACAGCAGCCTGCTGCACCAGCAACCGGGTTTCAATTAATTGTGCTTTAATGTCCAAAACCAACCCCCCACCCCAAAAAAAAATTAGGGCATGTTGAGGTAAGGTTAACGTTTAAACATTTTATGCATGTCTTTGCACATTTGGTTAAGCCACTTATAAAGCAAAGCTGCTTTAGGCATTTTAAGGCCTAGAAGTAATAAGTCTAGCTATATACTGCATTTTTGCACATTTTTAATGTTGTATCAGTTCAATATAAATAGCACGTTAACGTTGCACATATGACTTTAACTATTTTCTTTTTTTTATTTTAGTACAACTCTTTCAAAAGTGACATGGAGCGTAAAAAGGAAAGCGAAGCATTCACAGAGAGATGGCTGGAAAACAAATACACTCCCACTGAGTGCTTTACAACAAAGAAAAACATAAGTTCCGCAACAGGGAGCATTCACGGAAGAATAGAAGGAGGCAATCAAAAGATTGTAAACAACCTATGCTCCACAGGAGGCACTAAAGTATGCTGTAGGTGTGTTAAAGTGAGACGCAAATCTGGATAACGTAAGTTCAATTTCTCATTTATTCTCACACAGCCTCCACTGCCACGGCCGATACAAAGAGAGGACAACTGTCAACCTAACTGGCACATGGAACGTTGGTAATTCGCGAGGCTGGCACGCGGCCAGGATGTAGGAAGAATCCATAAGGAGGTGGGTAAGAGGGGAAGGAGACAAGTGGGACAAGATTCAAGGGTGTACATAGGAACAAAGACCTTACAACACAGTGCTAAAACAAATAAAGTCAACTGATTGAAAGCACTCAAATGTAGTGAAAAAAACACCATGCCAATGGTTTGGCACTGGGTGGAATGCATTCCACTGTCAACTTTCAGAATATCCCCAAGATGACTTTTCACAACCAGACAGCTGCACTGTCTAGTATGCCTTGACCTAAATAGGGCCTGTCCCTGTTCTTCTACCTACCCACAATGCACTCGCTTACTACTTTGACAAGAGCGATTGTGTGTTTTTCAAGAATTGAAAACTACTTTGAAGCACTTTGTACATATCCCTCTTTAAATGAATTTGTGGGAGTGCGCCTACTTCGGTGTGGGGTCCCATTCATAAAATGGCCACAATTCTTCCCCTAATAAAAAAAAGTATTGCCAATCCATCACATCCTGTAGTCTTGCAAACAAATCTGTATCGGTTAGGGTGCACTATAAATGAAACATTCAGGTTGCAAAATGTGTGGTAGCGAGATGCTTATTATTTTTTTATTTTCCTTACAGAAATTACACTTAGGGGCTCATTACGATGTCGGGGGGACACCGGCTCGGGATCGGGACGACCGACTCGTGGTGGGCGGTTCCACCCACCTGATTACGATGCGACCAAATACTGTTCGGTCGTATTCCCATTGTTTCCTATGGGAGCTTGTGTTCTGCGCAACAACCTGCCGTAACACAGGCTCCTATGGGGAAATGGGGTGTGTGTGTAAAACCCTGCACCCTGACATGGGCACCCCATGGTGCATGCCACACAGTGCAGTGTTTTACAGGTGGGTCCCTTAGGTACCCCCTCGACCCTCAACTGGAAGTCGCAGGATGAAGGGGTCCCTGCTATGGGCCCCCAAAGTCATTTTCCGACAACCTTTTTGTCTCAGACAGGCCAACGTGGAAAGGCTGTTGGAAATCGACATTGTAATTCCGAGGTCGGAAACGCTGTCCATAGGGGTGTACTATGCGGTTCCGACTGACACAAATACTCCAAAGCCGGTCAGAACCGATTTGGAAGGACCTTGCGGTTTACCTTCCGACACAAACATTATAATCGGTCAGGCGGACTGTAAACTGACCGAGTTGGTCGGAAGGGCTCTGACACGGTCGAGGAGAATCTAACTGTCTGGAGGAGGCATTCCACCGACATCGTAAACTGCTCCTTAGTGCTACACTTAGATGCACCAAATCATTTTTGATTGTGACCCTCATTTCACCAAGGTGCATTACACACGCATCAACTTGCAGCATCCTTGGAGCATCACTGGAGTATCCTTGCAAAGCCATTTCTGACTTGCCTCCTGCCTTTTGGTACAGAAGTATCACAGTTATAGGTACTTTTATTAGTCAATATGTACAGCATCACAAGCATCAAGACTTTGGCAGCAAGCACGGAACAGAATGCATTAATATTTCATATTATCTATACTCAGTGCCTTACTTCACATACTTTGCAGGCACTGCTCTGTTTAACTCCATTTCTAAATACCTACATTTTGCATAACTAAGATGTTAATTTAAAATAGGTTCTCTAGTCACTTTTATTACATCAACAAACACACCTTCTTCAGCTGTAGCAAATTACCTACACTGCTGGTCCCACAATTTTGAGTTCATCACTTCAGTTTTGCCTCAAAGGGAGTGCTACCAACATTTGAACATATTTAAAATAGCTCATCAGTCCCCTTCATCACCAAACAATTGTTTTAAATGATTTTTGACCTGAACAGTTTAGAAACGCAATGAACTTCTGTATGTCTATTGCCATTAGAGAGCTATATTCAATTTGAGAAACAGCATTTTTTCTTCTATTTTGTTTGGATCTGCCTGAGGAACTCATGGACCTCCAGCAGTAAACACTAGATTTTTCTAAGAACCAAATAATGTATTCATATCATCCATAATAACACTAGACTTAACTGACAAAGTCATCGGTTAGGCAAGACATCCTCTGTGGAGACGTTTTTGTGAAGACATGCGGCATAGATCTTTTGCACAATGCAACATTATGCTAGCTTTCTAGCTAGTGCACAAACCAAGTACCCATTATATAATAAAGTGCAGATTCTGAGGATAATTGTTCCAATAGTACTGCAAGCTTGCAGAACATTTCTTGGAAATATTATCAGCAGCAAGGCATATCAGCATAAGATCCTTGATAAACAGGAACCTTACTGTTGATAGGCAGTGACACGAGTTCCAAATTCCTTGTGATCTATCTGTAAAGGGAGACTTGCAGAAGCTGTGAAACCCTGATCCCTACATTGGATTTTTGTACCTTTGTAGCACACTGGGAAAGCAGGTCACCACATGTAAGCATGACATTTTTTAGTCAAATATTTAAACTTGGGGCTATCTTATGGAAAGTGGCTCACCAGTGCAACAGTTGTACATGCACTTGTTTCGGCCAGGGTACTTTGGTATTGCAGAAGGGGCCACAAAATCTTTCGTACCATCTTATGGAATATGGCTCATATGCCACAAAATATGGCCCAGTGTGATCATCAAGGGGCTGTTCCCTCATTTGATGGAGATGTGGTCACAAGCAAATTAGGGAACTCTTTGCCATTGTGCCCACAGCGTATTACAGATGCAGGCACAATGACAAAGAAGCTGTCATGTACAGATAGCACACAGTCAGTGCACCCCTTCTCAGCATACCTTGGATAGAGGGTCTCAAGGACCCTCCAGACAAACCCTACAGGCTGGTTCATTCACTCCATACACCTTCCTTTGGCGTATTCCCACCTCCCTTTTTAACTGATACTGAGTCTCTACTTGCAGTGAAAGATAGACTGGTAGCTTCAAACAGCCAGTTCACTGTAATAGGGTGCAAAATTCCAATCAGCACCTGGCCAATTCATTGCTGTGCTAAGCGGGACAGCTCTAACACACACAATAAGCATAAATAAAATATTGCCCGCTGCTAGAATAATAGGATAACTGCAGCATGTTGTCGTTTTTTCTTCGATCTTAACCATATGATGGAGAATTAAGCAAAATGAATGGCAGGAGAAATACAACTCAGAAAAACTAAGGTATATTAGTTGCCTTCCAGCAGAACAAAAATGTTCTGATGCAGCAACAGCCTAAAGGAAAAATACTGACCGGCACATATCTGATCCTGAACAAACAAGGGATGCTGGAAGGTATGTTGGGAGTTCCAGGCCTTATGAAAATGTGAAAATTCAAATCACAGAAAAGCATCTGCAAAGATAGAGAATTCAAAGTTAAAAGGTTCAAAGTTAGAGAAATTTGTAAAGAGAACAATCTGACAATCTTGCTGGGGTACAGGGAGTGTGAAAGAAAGGGCTGTAGGGTGTCAGTTTTTTCTAACACGTACCATTTAAATACCTGTAAATTAACTGTACAAATATTTCAAAATTGATCAGCTATATGTAAAGTACAACTGAAGTACATTTTATTTGTGATTCTGAAGCATGATGGAAACTAATAGGATCAAAATAAATCAAAACACTTTACTTGGTGATGTGCTAATGATAAATATTTGTGGAAATCGTATTTGTGCCCTATATAGTTTTATCAGTAAAACTGCATGTGAGTGTGAAATTTGTGCCCATTTCAGTGGAAAATGGCCTGTCTGTAAATGACAGTGCCCTTCCACACCATGCTTTAGTAATATTATTTGCAACAATGTGCTCCAAAATTCAGCAGCGGCACATACAACACCCTTACCACTCTCCTGTTGAATGGGCATGGCTAAATTGCCATACTTATTCTTTCTGTGACACTTGGATGTATAACAATCCCTATTTCTTCAGTGATATGACATTGGTGGTAGCACTCCTCACTCAGAAAAAAGTTTCAGCACCACTAGATAGAACTCTAGTCAATTACTAGAGGTTACATAGGTATCCACAGTAGAAGCAGACACCACTATCCCCTCAGTCTCAGAATACCAGAGAATTGGTTCAATGACACAATATCTTGGTAAACAATATCATTCACAAAAATACTGTGTCAAAAATATTTTTTACCACATTATTGTGTTCATACTATTGAAAAATAAATTGTGGATGGTAATATCACCCAAAAACATGCAAAAATATATTTTTTCTAATATATATAACATTTAAAGTAGTATATGTTAAATATTATAATATATAAAAATTAATGGAACATAAAGTAAATACATTCCACTAAATATTTCATGCTATATATAAATATATATTTATATAAATGCACATACATATACATATGTGTGTGTGTTTATATAGATATAAATATATATATACATTGTATGACATAATTAATTACAAATATTTATTTTGCATTATATTATTTGTTTTTTAAATAGTCCCAATTTACTACTATAAAAAGCATACAAAATATATATCATATGAATTGCATGCACAAATAATAAAACAGTATATCCCCCAAAAACACAATTACTAAAAACTATTTAAATATTTTAAAAAACTTAACACGCTAAAAAGAAACAATAATGAATTTAAAAATAAGCAAATAATAATATATATCCAATTTCACCAATATAAGGGAAAAAAAACTCCAGAAAGATTAGATATACTAGTCTAGATATAATATTCTAGATATGCTATTCTAAAAGAAGAAGCCAGGCAAGAGGACTTTATTTCCCTTCAGCACAGAAAGTGGCATCTCTGGATCTCCCATCATCCGCTTGCAGAGGAAGTGACATCACTGAATTTCACTATTATCCATCTACACAGGAAGTAACATACTGGTTTTCCTGCCAAAACCAGCGGTGGCTCCTCCGCAATGGGAGAGGAGTGTCGCCCCACTGTCTGGCTCAGAGCCAGCAAATGTAAAATAAAACGATCTTCTTTCATCTTTTTATTTTACATTTGAAGGCTCTTAGCTAGCACTGTAGGGAGGGGTGGGGCCTAGGCATGGGAGGGGGAGGAGGAGTGCTACATGCACTCCACTCCCTAAGTGCTAATATGTGTTTGGCTGGCCGTCCCAGGCCGATGAAAACACACATGTGCACTTAGGTTTTTCTCCAGCCCAGTTGCATTGAGCAGCTGGGCTGGAAAAACCCCCACAGACTCCCTGGTCTGAGCAGGGCGTCTTTTGAGCCTGCTCAGACCAATCCCCGGGGATTGGATGGGAGTCTGTCCCAGGGGCTGCTGTCCCAAGATGAAGAGGAGAGGCGGCGCAACGCTGGAGGCGGCTGGCAGCGGCTGGCGGCGGCTGGCGGCTGAATGTAAGTTTTAAAACATTTTTCAAAATCAATTATTTCTAACCCCCCTCCCGCATAACCCCCCCACCTCCTGTGCTCTCCCTCCTGCCCCACCACCCTTTATTTGTGGCGCCCGTCACTGGCCAAAACTGTCTGTAAAAGAACAAGCCAAGCAAGAGGACTTCATTTCCCAGCACCCATCAGCACAGAAAGGTACATCACTGGAGATCCCATCATCCACCTGCGCAGGAAGTGGCATCACTATATTTTCCATCATCATTCTGGACGAGAAGTGACATTACTGGTTTTCCAGTGAAAGATGTCTTTAAAAGAAGAAACCAAGGAAGAAGACTTCATTTCCCATCACCCATCAGCATAGAAAATAACATCACAGCACCCTGCACTCCTTTCCCCTCCTAGTACCTACTTAATGGCAGCTGCAACATGGACGGGTGGGCGGGCGGGCTCAATGCTGGCACCCCAAAGGCACACCAAAAGTAAGACTGTGTGTGCCCATCCACACCTGGACCACGCCCAGCACCAGGAACCACCAGGAACCCTGGTCCAGTCACTGCTGAGCAATACTCTGAAGCACTCCTTAGGTTGCTAGACCTTGGACATTATTCCCACAACTGCTGCCGCACCATGCCTCACACCATGGTAGGAGCTTTCACCTGCACCCATTGCCAGATCTCCAGCAGCCACCTACCCACAAACCCCATGCACATACTAACAATGCCTTCAACAACCCCTCCAAACACACATGCCACACAAGCACAACAATGCCTACACCCCACACCAGATGCCACAGCAAACCCACATGTCAATACCCACTCGGATGCATGCTTCTCAATACATCAGTCAGAAAAGACACAACTGAAATATGGGACATGCTGAGCAGCGACGCACCTGACATACTCTTCATCACAGAGACCTGGCTCAACCCTTCATTGGTTCCTGACATCGCCATGGCAATCCCAGCGAGCTACAAGATCGCTCGATAGGACCACCTTCACATGCCAGGAGGATAACTCAATATTACCTACAAGGAAAGCATCAAATGCACAGCATCCACTGAGAACATCACCCCATTCATGGAACACCTGCACTTCAAACTGCAAATCTCCAAAAGCTTCACCCTAAATGGAACGCTCACCTACCTACCACATGGACCTCGAGCCACCTCTCCCAACCTCATTACCAACTTTGTTGATCAACTCACCATTGAATCCAGAGCCTACATTCTCCTCAGTGACCTCAACTTTCACCTGGAAGACCAATACAACCCCTGCTCCACAGCACTCCTTGAAAGCTTGAGAAACATCGGACTCACCCAGCTTGTCTGAGAACCAACACACACTGCAGGACACACACTAGGCCCCATCTTCACCACAAGTGATAGCATCAAATACAACTCCACCACACTGCTCACATGGACTGACCACTCCATCATCCACTTCCAAATCAATGCACCTCAAGTCTACACCGATACCAGGTTCAGCATTTCAAGCTGCAGCTAGGGTGCATCGCCCTCAGCACGGATCAACCTATTCCCACAGACAATCTTGACAAGGACATTAACCACTTCAACAACTGGATCAAGAAATGTGTGGATTCCCTCACACACATCAAGCCTAATAAGCATAGTAGACAAAAAGCAGGCCAGGTGGTACACAGAAGACCTCTGAGACACCAAACAACTCTGTAAACATCTGGAAAGAAAATGGGGAGCCTGCCACAACACCACAGACAGAACTACCTACAAGGCTGCAATCAGGCTCTACCACCAACAAATAAAAGACACCAAGAAAAAAGAACTAGTGGACCACATCGAAGGAAGCTCCAACAGCTGCCAGAAGATCTTCTTGATTGTCAAGGATTTCACCTCAACCACTTCCAATGACATCACTGCCTCCCAATAACTCTGCAGCTACCAATCTGATTTCTTCCACAGCAAATTCACAAAGATATACAGCAACGTCGCACATCAACCCAACTCCAGAGAACTCATTGCTAACTTACCCATCACCTACCAAGATGGCCATCTGACCGAATGGACAACCCTCACCAGAAATGACACAGTGACAATTATGCATACCATTAATTCAGGGGCCTCAAAGGACCCATGGCACCACTACATCTACAACCTGGGAACATCGCCAATCAGCACCACCCTGGCCCACATCCTCAACACCTCCATCACGTTCCCCACTTTCCTGGATAAATGAAAACAGTGCCCTCCTCAAGAAGCCCACAGATGGCCCGAATCAACTGAGCAACTTCCCACCCATCTGCCTGCTGCTCTGGCCAGTCAAAGTGACTGAGAAGACCATTAACAAGCAACACACAACTCACCTCGAACTTCACCATCTTCTAGACAACATTCAATCAGGATTCAGAAAGGACCACAGCACCAAAACAGCACTCATTGCAGCCATTAATAGCATCCTGGACCGAGGAGGAACAGTAGCCCTATTACTGCTCAATCTCTCCGTGGCCTTTAATATTCTTTTCCACAACACCTGCACCAGAAGACTCCACAAGATTGGCATACAAAGATCTGCTTTCACATGGATCTGTTGTTTCCCCACGGGAAGAACTCAGAGGGTCAGGCTGCCACCATTCACATCAGAGACCAAGAAACTGATATGCACCGTCCCACAGGGATCGTATGTAGAAAGCTGGCTCTCTATTTGGAGCACTAAAATGAAGTACACAGTGCAGAGAGTCCAGTGAGTCCCCAATTGGTATACAGAGGCAAAAGTAAATAATATTAACTCTCTATTTGTTGTAGTGTGGACGAACAGTTCTGCTTATCAGAGGGTAGTGCTAAGCATTTGTTGTACTCACAGAGGCAATAAATGAGACACACACTCAAAAACAAATCTGAGACCAATGTGCAAAAATTACACATATTTTTATATAATTTTCAAGATCAAGAACTTCGTTCACAGATCGGTAAATTTTTAGTTATGAACTTTCAAAGTTCATAAAATTGCTCACAATGAAAGTCTATGGAGAAAAACACAAAAATGCATATAAAATCATACAGTCATTGCTAAGGTTTCACCTTCGAGGTTTATGGCAGCAGCAGGCCAAGGTCCAATATTCCACCAATGGATCATCGGGGGCGTCCCGGATTCGGCCGGAGGTAGGGTGCTGAGGTCATTGGTAGCTGGTGTGCTACAAAGAAGGGGGACACCCAAAACAGGCTGCACAAGGGAACTTACAGGTAAATCTGGGGGCCTCCAAATGAGGGATCTGGTCACAAGAGCCTCAGGACCATGGGAACAGAGCTGGTTCATCGGCACCCATGCTGGTCGGTCTGGATGTATATCAGAAAGGTCAGCCGGGCTGTGTGCATTTAGATGGTCTTCTCGGTCAGGGGCAGGCAGGTTGCAGAGGCGCTTTCCGGACAGCTGTGCCACTCATGAAGTGAGTCTCAGGGGTCTCAATGTCCCTCAACTAGTGCTTGCTTTTTGGGCATTTTGAATCCAGATTGGACTATTTGTCTCGGTGTCGGTTGCAGGTGGTCTGGTACCTTGGGTATTCTTTTTTTCTTTTTGACCCCGCCTTCCTCACCCCACCCCTGCCCACCCTAGGGAACCCTCCCTGTGTCCAAACGGGGTAGTTAATTTAGACCCCTTGAGCTCTCACTCTCCGGCTTACCTTTTTATAAACTTTATTGCGCTTTTATCTGAATCCCTCTACCTCAGATACCTCTTTCAAATTGTACATTTTGTTGTTCCACATGACCCTCAGTGATTCTAGAAATTTTAACTGTGCATTTGCCCCCAATGCTTTCAATTCTTGGATATATTTCCCTAACTCCCAGTGCCGATTTTATGTCGCTTTCGCAATGTCTGACCTTATAATAAAGGTCCAATCATTCTTCTGGAAGCATTTCACCTTAAGAACTGCTGTGAGAATTGACTCTTTTATTACATAAGTGCGGACATTTATTAAGATTTTCCACATTTTTTCTCTTTTGGGATTTCTCTTGAATGGGTCCTGATGAACCGTTCCAAGTCAAAAGCTATAGTTTCCGGGATGTATTCTTTGAGCAAATCAATGATAAAGCTTTTTAAATTTCTACCTTCTGCTCCGTCAGTGATATTAAGAAGCCTTAAGTTACTCCTTCTGGAGTTATTCTCAAACAACTCCAGTTTTTCTCTGAGTTCATTTTCTCTAGTTTTTAAAACTGGGATCTCTCTATGGTTGGACTTAACTTCCTCTCACAATACCCCGAGTGAGATTTCCATAGTTGATAACCTTTTTGTAATGTCTGCCATTTTAGCCTCGAGATTTTCACAGGCCTCCTGGATTTTCGCGTATTTTCCGAGATTGCAAATTTTTCCTTGATCTTTCTAGATAGTGAGATAGGTAAAGAACCGGTGTTCTAAAGGTTCTACAGTATTGGAACCTTTTATGTGGGTGGTCGTTCGTACCCCCCCCCCACTACCTAATAGTCTGCTGTGAGGTCTTCAGAGAGAACCGAAAGTCTTGAGAGACCTTAGGTGGGTCCATATTCTGGGGAGGGTTGATGTGACTCAGCTTAGGCAAATTATTCTGGAGTACAGTTTCTCTGACTTTGAAATAAGACCTTCATGATGGTGTATTTTTGACTTTCCCCCTTAGTATATTAGTAGAGTCTGATATCATTTTGGTGTCTCTCTAGTCCCCTATTTGATTCCCTGTTTGGGATAAAATTGGGGGTAGTGAGTTTATTGGGCAAGATGTTGTATGTAGAGCAACAGTGGTAGAGATAGTTACCCTGCCCAATTGCTGATCCTTATTATTTTTCCCTAAACCCTGTGATTGTAGTATCCCAAACCCAGCGTTCCACAATGAATATCTATTTTTACTTGCGACAGTAACTGTGGGGATGGCTTCATTAGGTGCTGCTTCTATCAAGCTGGCCACTTGTCTTTCTTTAATGTGGGCTCAAGCTTTTCCTGTCGAGGCGGATGGCTTCAACACCGTTTGTCTCTTTGTTTTTTTGCAGGCCCTGGCACTCTTCTTGGGGGTCATATGCTTACGCAGTGTTGTTTCCCGAGCAGCTTCAAATCCTTCAGTCAAGCAGCATGGTTCCAGACGACTTGTGCTGAAGCTGCAGATTGCGACAGTCAAGCCCTGGAAGCCGATGCGGACAACTGCATGCCGATCCAGGCATATCTGTGGAGCGGCGAGTAACCAGTATAAGACTGAGGCTGCCACTGCATAGGCTCGGTGTGCATCCGAGAGGTCCAACAAAAAGCCCATGCGACCCGGGCCAAGGTAAGTTCCTGAAAGTAGAGGGTTCAAACCATGGAATAGGATAGTTCTGTTTGTTTACATGCCGGAGAGGAGGAGAGCTCGCGGCCAACACGTTAGCTGGCCACCATTTTCTCCCTCTGATACCTCAGGTATTGCTATGGCATGGCTCTGATTGGTCATGGTGTCAGATCTGACCCTCCGGAGCAGGTGTACCTCTTCTTGCTTGGGTGCTGCGTCGGAGTCACCAGGGAGCAGCAAGTCAGTAAACCTGACTCTGCGGGTTTGATGTCTGTCGACTGCAGGGGAGTAGTTTGTCTACTCCAAGGGAGTTCTCTGGCAATTGGCGAAGGGCTGGAGCTGATCTGGGGTTCTGGGAGGCCTCACAGCAGCAGGACAAGACCGCACACAATGATGATGGAGTCCTTGAGGCAGCAGGCTGGGATTCGTGCCAAAAATTCTGCAGGAGGTACAAGGGTCAGCAGCTCTTATTTGTTTGTTTAGTTCTACTGTCCATTGAATCTAAAGTTCAGGGTCCAGGGAGCCACCTAAATACTAAATTTAGGGGTGTTACAGGGGGAGACAGGTAGCAGCCAATGGGCTACCAACCCGTAGGGTGTCTAGACCGTTTATGTGACCACTTCCTTTGGGGAGTGGGCACAACCCTAACCAATGTTCCCTCTAATTTTTTCCCTCTGTGTGCGGCAGTGGAGGGTCTCTGTGCGCTGCAACCATGGCTATGTGCGCCAGGAACCAGACTGCGCGCGTGTGCAGCGCCAAATGTCACTCCTAACGTTTACTTAAAAAAGTGAAAAGATGGTGCATTTTTACACATACAGCGCCACGTTAAGGGTCTTAAGGCCGGTTTGCAAATTGGATAAACACGCCATGACATGAATTGGTTACACAGGCAAGTACACTTCAGGTTTAGAAAAGCACAAGACTCCAACGGTGGTACCATCATAAGATTTTACTAAATATTCTTAACTGGAGCACTGTTCATTGGGTGGGGAAATGTTGAGAGCTTTCTGAATGTCTCCAAAATGTCTTTAGCAAACCAGACAGCGTAAGGCTTTCAGCTAAAAATGAAAGCTGGCCGGAAAACGACACATTGCTGCAGGTAGGCAGGGACGAAGTTCAGTGACAGACCAGGGGATGACAGGAACGGGCAACATTGCTACAAGTGGGTAGGGGGTAGGGAAGTAGTGCAGTAACAGATCAGGAGGTGGCAGAAATGGAAAACCTTGGTGCAGGGGGCAGGGAAGAAAAAAACTTGCTGGGGTAGAGAACAACAACAGCAGTGAAAGTGGCTGGGAAGGGCCCATAGTTAGCACTGAGCACTCAGGCTACCTTAAAGCAATTCATGTTACCACCGGGTGCTGGCTTCCTGGGGGCGCCGTATTTGCAAGTTTATTATGTTCTTTAAAGCACCTGCTGCCATGTTACTTTCCTCCAGCAATTACCAGGCCGCACAAAAATGTCAAGTTAACTCCTGTGATTAATGTTCTTCCAGGAGAGAGATTGGAGTTTTGTATAGTTGATGTTTTGACTTATGTGAAGGTAGTGCAGAGGGTTAATATGCCTGCTGCAAAGAATGTGTACCATGTAGATTACAGAGTGCATATAATGTAAATAGATCAGCAGGTTACTGCTTTTAAAAGAGACATCCTTTTGTTACTTGCAATTTATAACCTAAAGTCGTAATATAGAATAGTGAGGCATTAACTTTCATCATAGAACTGCATACACACTGCAAAGTATACATTAGAGCATAGATTAATGTTGCAAAAAGGGTTAATTTGGATAGAAATCGATTCTTATTATTAAACCAAACTCCCAACTATGCTGTTTCTTTTTTTATCGACTCTGAGTTTGTGCTTCTCCACACCAAGCACTCCTAAACTATACGGCCTACCAGTATGGATGACATGTGACTCCTACACTTTTAGTCCTTTGGCTTATGTAGCATTTCCTATAAACTGATTTACACACGTATGTTTGATTGTCTATGTGTAATGTGTGTGTGATGCAAAGTGCCTCTGACATCCTTTAATGGTATGAGTGGCGCGATACAACTAATTCAATGTATCTGAGAGAGAGTGGTTTATGGGACTTGGTCACTGTTAAAGGGTGCTAGTGAGAGAATCCATGGTGGAGGTGGTCATTGGGGGGCGCCAACTAACATTGTCGCACTGGGCGCCACCAGCGCTAAAGCCGGCCCTGGTCTTTCTGTATTGTTTTATTAGTAAAGCGAGGTTGCGGGGAGATTGTGTGCTTTTATTTAAGTATCCATGGTAATTGCAGCCCTTTCACGAGCTGCGATTAACATGGATACTTAAACAAAAGAACACAAAGTCGCTTTCTTCAATGCCTTTATTTAGGGAATCCGGGGCAAGTCAAGGCCACAAGAAAAGTGGCAATAAGAATACTATTCTATGGAGAATTGTTCAGCGCATCCCAAAAAGATACCACAAAATATGTTGACATCAAAAGGGGGCAAATTTAATACAGCAAAAGCTATTCACCAGCAGTTTTAAACGTGTTCACTTTGAGATTTGTGATTCTGTTGGGTGTCTTGTGTCATTTTCAGAAATTGAGTGGGTGATGACGGGGATAAAGTCAGGTTTAGTAGAATGCTCATGTATTTAAATAAAGCTTTATGTGTGTTCACTTTATTCAATACTCCCCCCATCCCGACACCTTCTCAAAGCAAAGAACTCTTTCGGTCCAGGGGGAAATAGAACGGACTAAGATTAATAGATGAGCAAATTACACTCGACAACTAAGCTTTAAAGAGCTATCTAAGCAGCTATTGGACCTAAACCTACCCCCTCGCTGAAAGGCAAACTTCTGCCTCCTCTCTCAGAACCTTTCTTAACTAGATATAATAAAACAGGCAATGACAAAGGCAGGACTTCCCACCAGCATTTCGACAAACCTTTTCGGTGGTCTTTATCAGTGGTTTTGAAAAATGTAATTCAAAAGTATTTGAATGTTTAACATGAAAATGTGGATTTGCATTATTTTGGTAGAATGTGTGTTGACTTGGTAAGAGTTTGACATCCGTTACAAAACCAGTGCAGTGCATTTGCTAAGAGTGCAATGCTCGCTAAAGTGTCTATCTTTCAAAAAAATTAAACAGTCCATTTTAACAGCTTCATGTGGATGCACTTTTCTTCACCAACTATTAGTCTATTCTAGGTACTTGTAAATTACCACATAAGCACTGAAGAGCAGAGGCGACAGTGATTATTCTAAGATTATACAATATGTGGAAATAGAAGATAATAATTTGAATTCAACACACAAAAAGACTGCAACGAAGAGGGGAACCAGTATGATGGCACAGGACAAGCTTGCAATGAGAACTGCTGGCTGGCAGATTAAAGAACAAGCTGCTACTGATCTAATAAGTCAAATGTTTGAGACCTGTAGGCATGCAATCCACAGAGGGTAGCCAGAAGGAAACACTGAAGCAAAGGAGTGCGGAGGATAACGGCTGGCTAAGTAGTGACGAAACAGGAGCATGGAGCCTTAAACTGCACCAGAGACTCTTGTGCACACATCGGTGACTCCAGGGTCTTCTGTTAGAGTGAGGAGGGTAAGTGCTACAAATTCTGGTGCTGAACCACCTTTGGAGCTAATGACCAACAATATGAGATCTAGAAATAAACAGGACAAACATTTGGTCCTTGCTGGTACTTTTCAGTTAGTACTCGATTCTGTTTTAGGCGGCGCTAACAGGGGACATGGCCTGGTGCAAGCTGCTTCCTGAGCTTTACTAACAAAACAATACAGCAAGTTTAAAAACACTGCGTGTATTTCTAGGTTAATCTGCCTTGTTTGCAGACTTGCTGTATTGTTTTGGTAGGACTGAGAGGCTTCGGGGAGATTGTGTGCTTTTATTTAAGTATCCATGTTAATTGCAGCCCCTTCACGAGCGGCGATTAACATGGATACTTAAACAAAAGCACTCAATCTGTCCCGCAGCCTCGCGTTACTACCAAACCAATACAGCAAGTCTGCAAACAAGGCAGATTAGCCTAAAAACACACGCCGTGTTTTTAAACTTGCTGTATTGTTTTGTTAGTAAAGTGAGGCTGCGGGGAGATTGTGTGCTTTTATTTAAGTATTCATGTTAATCGCAGCTCGTGAAGGGGCTGCAATTAACATGAATACTTAAATAAAAGCACACAATCTCCCCCGCAGCCTCGCTTTACTAAAAGAACAATACAGCAAACAAACAGTGCGTGCGCTTCAGGGCAATACAAAAAGCACACGCAAGTGGCCACATCAAAACACTTACCTCCGCTCCTTTCGCCGCCGTCCTCAGCAATCTG
The DNA here is from genome assembly GCA_963921515.1 of Calotriton arnoldi. NCBI lineage: Eukaryota > Metazoa > Chordata > Amphibia > Caudata > Salamandridae > Calotriton > Calotriton arnoldi. Next base: position 787,963 of record CAWUFW010008153.1, read on the forward strand.
GAAATGCCAGTTTTTCGCGCCGCGCGCCGGCGTGAATACTGTCGTGGGATGTGCCCTCTGTGCGCGCTCCACACATGGCACTGCGCGCTCGGGGGTAGACAAGTGCGCGGGCGCGCGGCCGCGCGCCTTATTGGGAACAGTGATTGCAAGTCACCTCAGATTTTCATAACATCATAAAGGAACTCGACCTTAGGTCTCGTTCCTCTATATGGTATGGAACTCCTCTGTAACTTGCAATAATGTACGGCAGTGTGTAATCTATCCCATATGTAGTAAACAAATGATACTGTATGCAAATGGGTTTTTAACATATATTTATGATTTGCACATCACCAAGAAAAGTGTCTTGATTTCTTTTGATCCTATTACAATCTGTGTTTCCATCACACTTCAGAATTACAAAAATTGTGCTTCATTTCTGCTTTCCAAACTAACAATATATTTTAAAATATTTGTACAGGTATTTTACAGGTATTTAAATGTTGTGTGTTAGAAAACAAACTGACATCCTACATCATTTTGTTTCACACTCCTAGCATGATTGCCAAATAGTTCACTTTACAAAATCATCTAATTTTGCAGAGAAAGAAAAGTAAACACCAATTTCCATGCTTTAATTTTTCAGAAGACATAGACTCACATGTCGTTTGTCCTTGCATGTGCGGCAACTGTGACCTTTAAAAATAAAGGGCCTTATATACGAAGAATTGACATAGGGCATCAATCTTAACAACAATAGGAAACCTGTTGTACCTCGGAGGGATTAGATTTACTATTCCTACTCCAGTCTAGTCAACAGTAAGGAAAGTGTTGGACTTCAGAGTGGTTACATTTACTATTCCCATGCCATTTTAAGCAACAGTAGGGAAAGTATTGGATTTCGGAGGATTGAAATTTACTATTCCTATCCTAGTCTAAGCCACAGTAGGAAAGGTTTTGGACTTCGGAGGCATTACATTTTCTATTCCCACTCAAGTCTAAACAACAGTAGTGAAAGTGTTGGACTTCGGAGGGGATACATTTACTACTCACACTGCACTATAAGCAACAGATTGGAAAGTGTTGGACTTTGCAGAGATTATATTTACTATTCCTACTCCAGTCAAAGAACAGTAGGGAACGTGTTGGACTTTGGAGGGGTTAGATTTACTATTTGCACTCCAGTCTAAGCCACTCAAAGGAGAGTGTTTGACTTCTAAAGTATTGTATATATATATATAAATACAAGTCATATTGATTTAGTAAACATTTTTGAACACTCAATATTAAACATTTTTATTTAACAAAAAGAAAAAGAAATATATAATTTAAAAAAGAAAGAAAGGACCAAATAAAATTACATGTGATAATATGAACTTCCCTAGCTATTAAAAAAACAAATTAAGAAATCCCTACCTATTTCATTTAATTTAATAGATACTAAGCAAAGAAAATGTAAGTAACAAATATCATTGCACAAAGCAAATTTTAAAAACCATTAGCATTAAATAAATTAAAAATAATTAAAAATAAAAAGATTATACATAATTAATTCCAAATGTAGAATTTACATATAAATATCAGTTAATGTAAAAATATTATGTATGTTTTCCTTCCCAACCTAGCGGTAACAGGACCGGCCGCCAGACATGCGGCGGTCTCGCCACCCTAATCATGATGCGACCGCCACCGCGGGGGTCGCATCCGACGTTTTAACGTTGCGGCGGGTGCTGCTGGCTGCTGCACCCTCCGCAGTGGTGAAATGCCATGTTGTGCATTTCCATGCACAACGTGGCAGGCACCGCGCGGTGCCTGCCACCTTGTGCATGGACATGCAGGGGGGTACCATGGGTACCCCAAAGTGCACCCCCCACCCCCCTGGGGGCCCGCAATGGGCCCCCAAAGCAAATCCCTCCAGCCTTTCCATGGCGGCATCGCCGCCATGGAAAGGTCCTGGAAATCAACCATCATAATATTGATGGCGGTGCCTGCTAGGCACCGCCACCATATTGTGCCCCAGCTCCGCCCGGCCGGCAATCGTAACGATTGCCGACCGGCAGTAAAGCGGCGGACGGACTTTCCATCCGCCGCGATACCCACCGCTATCGTAATATGGCTGTGGGTAATTCACGTTACGTGGCGTAATGGTCGCCACCGCCGACCCGCCAGTGGCGATCGTTACGCCATCGTAATGACCCCCCTAGTAGTTTAAAAAAAAACGCAGCATTAAAGGTACATGTGTAATAAACATAAAAAACCTAAAATACTTATTAAAATAAATGAAATAGTACAACATGTACACATTAGTTAATAAATTAAATAACTTTAACAACAAATAATAATTTGTTTAAAATAATTAGCATTAAATCAAAATAAATTAAATGTTATTTACCTTCAAATCCAATTCCCTACAAACCAAGCAACTCAAAACTAAAATATAAATTAAATAAATCAGTATTTAACTATTTACATAATTAACAATCATTTAAATAATTAGTTAAAAATAATTAACAATATTTTGTTATTATTTATAGCGTAATTAACTTCCCACCCTGTACACCTACACACCCAACAACCCACTACTAAAATATAACTTATTATTACTAATAATAAAAATAAAATTTCTATTTTAAATTCAAAATATAATCTGCACTTGAAACTTTACATAATTAATAATCAATCAACAAATAATTAACAATAAAAAGCAAACTAACATTAAATTAAAAATATTTCTAATTTAAATAACATCCCAACCTATCCCCCCACAAACCCACCAACCCATTTTAATACTATAAATTACTGACATTTGAAAAAAATACTAAATCACTTAAAATTGCAAACTATGGGGCATCTTTGCAAGGGCATTGCGCCACCAGAGAATCACTTTTTATGACACTGCAATGGCGCGATGCCCTGCTCCATATTTACAATGTGGCACTAAGCTACTTTGCGTGGCTTAATGACGCATTGTAAATATTGTATCCTTCGACGTCAAAGGGGAGTGCGATGGGTGTTGCTGTGGCCGTACCCATTTAAAACCCATTGCTTTTTGACACTGCCACAGATTTACAAAGATGTGTAACTCTGAGGCAGCTCCAAAAACTAACACTATTCAAGAAGAGGTGTTAGAGTGATGCAACAAGGAGAAATAATTTTATTTCTCCTTATTTTTGCTCTTTCTATGGGGCCGATTACAATGTAGGTCGGAAAGCATTCCGACTGAATAAGTCTCAGAATGGTTTCCGACCAAATCGGATTCGGGGAGTCCAACCAACTGATTACGATGCTTACGAATACAATTTGGTCGGACTCTCATTGACTTCAATGGGAGCCTGTGTTCCGACCAAATACACAGGCTCCCAATGAAGAAAGGGGTGGCTGGGGAAAATCGCGCACCCTGTGGCGGGCACCCCTTGGTGCCTGTCACACTGTGCATGGTTGGAAAAGGGGGGTCCCTTGGGTACCCCCACGGGCCCCATTTGGAAGGCTCCGGGTGAAGGGGGGGCCTGCTACTGGCCCCCAAAGTCAGATTCCGACAGCCGATCCATGTCAGAAAAACTAATTTGGAAAGACAGTCCGAATCCGATATCGTAATCGCTCAGTCTGAAACGCGTTCCGTAGACCTGTACGAGTCGGCTCCGACCGACTCCGTTCCACCGAATGCCATTCGGAACCGAGTCGGACCCGACTTGGAAAGTCCGAACGCTTTCCGACTATCGTAATCGGTCAGTCGGAAAGCTTTCCGAATCGGTCGGAAAGATGGGTTCCGGATCGGATTCAGCAGACCTGAATCCAATTCGGAGCCTTTCCGACCGATATCGTAATCTGCACCTATGTGTGCTGCATTCTGTAGCATGCATAGAAGGATCAGATTGCCATTAATGATTGTTTATGTGCATGAAGGTCTCCCTTCCTGCACATAAACAATCATCCATACAATGCAAGCACCTTTGGCCCATGGCATAAGGTTGCCTGCATTGGGTCTAAACTGGGGTGGCATGGTGAGCAAAAGAATGATGGATTTAACCCAGATCTCTTGACTGGAGGTGAATGTTTTGATTTGTCACGCATTCCGTCCATCAATGGTGTGTCGTTTGTTTTCTCACCCTAAGTGCGCCGGGTATGCCCAGACATGGGTCCCGGGCTCACTGTGCCACTGGATTCAAGCTATCCTAGTTGATGAGGGGTGAAACCCCGAAACTGGTCCTAGGATGCTTGTTTCCAGTCCAGGGATGACCTGACTTGGCAGTTCGGGCTGGACTGTTCCCATGAGGCACAGGGTCAAGACTGATTTGCATATGGCCAGGTCTAAACTGAGGTGGCATGGTGAGCAAAAGAATGATGGCTTTAACCCAGATCTCTTGACTGGGGGTGAATGTTTTGATTTGTTCTGCATTCCGTCCAACAATTGTGTGTCTTTTGCATTTGGTCTAGGCAGCTTTTTTAGCACCAGCGCAGGGGTGAGTGCAGGGATGCATCATATTCTTGTTTATATGGCGCATCCCTGCGTTTTTTAAATGACACAGTTGGCGCAGCAGATTTGCTTGTAGCTCCGTACTTCACCATTTCATTGTAAATATACTCCTATGGGGGCATATTATCAAGGGCTTTATCGCCGCTTTAGCGGCACTTTTGCCGCTAAAGCGGCGATAATTTTATCGCCCTATTAGCAAGCTGTCGCTAACAGGCGTTAGCGACAGCTTTCAGGCGTTAGAGGCCGCGTTTTCCATCGCCTTGCATGTCAGCGATAATTATCGCTAATGACATGCAAGGAAGGCGTTCCCTACTAAAAGCGACTGAAAACAGTCGCTAACACCACTACCCCCTATTAGCAAGGCAGGCGAAGCGATAAAATAATTCGTGCTAAGCGTGTTTATCGCTAGATTTTAACACCTGCTAGTGAGGATGACTTACCTGTTTGAAGTATAGGAGGTGGATTCTAATGCTGAATCCACCTTAGCGTTAATGCAAGAATATCGCTGGTTTTCCAGCGATATTCTCGCATTTTGCCGCTATCGCTGGAATAATCATCGCCATAGCGCTACTTGTTGCTAATACAGCGTTAGCGTGGCGATATATTCCAGCGATAGCTGGCGATAAAATATTTCGCGCTAAGCGCGCTCTGCGATATTTATCGCATTTTGTTGCTAATATGGCCCTATATTTTATAAAATTAATGACAATTATACCAACAATATTAATACCTAAAACAAATTAAATAATTTAAAAAACATAATTTCTACAAGCACATCCTTGAAAACAATGCTATTTACCAAAAATAGTAGTCTTGACTGCGATACTCTATACCACATAATTTTTTTATCAGCATTTTTTTCTGATATTTATGTTCTTCGATATTTAAAACTCAATATTTTGTCCAGAAAACGAGAGAATTCTGAACATAACAAATCACCCTGATGTTTCTGAGCAAGGCAGATAATCGAGCTGGTGTTCCTTCAACACATAAATTTGGATATGAATTTTTTGAACTTTACTAATATTGTACTTTTTTGTGGGCTAAATAAATATGCCAATGCAGGGTTAAGCTGATGCTAGTCATTATCACAACTTTGAGGGCAGCTTCTGTATATTTCACAAGATGTTGATGAAGGTGCCTTAATGTTGTTTAGTATTACACATTATTGGTATATAGAAAATTCCTTTATTCTGCATGTTACACAGCTGTTTGTTTAAAAGTGCTACAAGTTCAGCAAATAAAATGTCAGTTGCCTTATTTTTAGTAAAAATGAATCATGCCTAGAAAAATGTGTGAAAGTCATTGCAGAAAGTGGTAGTCATGCTATTTCTAGATGTCTCTTTCAACCAGGCCCAAGGCCTTGAAGATTAGTTTATTAAGGAGCAGGACCATAAACTGTTACTTGTGTTTCATGAGTTAGGCACAATTCATTGAACATTCTTTGGCAAAGGTGTGATACTCAAGGGGGCATATTCACAAGGACTTATCACTGAGTTATCGCCACCTTAACGCATCAAAAGTGGAGATAGAATTAACGCCCCATTCACAAGCGGGTGCAAACTGCAGACATCGCCAGTATTCCCGCGATAACTGCCGCAAAATTTATCTCCACGGGTGACACCACCAACTAACCCTAATGAGATGCAGAGTAGGCGTTCCCGTGCAAAAACTCACGAAAACACCACTTTCACAACGAACTGCCAGATCTGTGATGCGAACCAAAAACAGGCGATAAGCCTCGGTAGCAGCAGGGAATTAACACCTGCCTTTTGCTGGTGTTAAGCAGGACGACTACCTGCAGCATGAAAGGGAGCCCAGACAAGAGCCACATCTGAAGACCCACAGATGCCATGGAGCCAATGATCATGCAGCTCAGAGACCCATGAGGGCCACAACATCCACCGCCACCACCCCCAGGCCCGCCACCACCCCCAGGCCCCGCCCCCCCCGGGACCACCACAGAGGCAGCGTACACAAAGACAGCGGACCCACTGTAAACGCACCAGCCGCACAGACCTAACGCCAGAGAAGGACATTCCCCACTACAGTCCCAAAAGGACAACCACCCCCCGCATCCTGACCCACATCGCCCACCGGCTGACTGTACCAACACAGCGAACAACCAACATCCCTCCGCAGACAAAGCTGCCAGCTGTGCTGCACATGTTGGCCTCTGGTACCTTCCAACCCAAAACTGCCAGAGTCAGAGGAGTCTCACAGCCAGCCCTATCCAAGTTCATCACACCTGTCCAGGATGCCATCATCAGCCTGGTACCCCAGCACCTCCACTTCACCCACACTGCGCAGGAGCAGCTGGAGACCAAGCAAGGCTTCTACGCCATAGCTGGATTCCCTCACGTGTTGGGGGCAATCGACTGCACACATGTACCCCTCGTGCCCCCGTCGACACTGCACACAACTACCGCAACAGAAAGCACATGCATTCCATCACTGTGCAGGCAATAGTGGACCACCGGGGACTCCTCAACAATGTCGTGGCCAACTCCCCAGGCAGTGTGCATTATTCCTACATCACCCGACAGTCCATCATCAACCAGCGCTCCCAGGATGGCACCTATTGAAATGCATTGCTCGTTGGTAAGTACCAAATGAACACACCACACACCTCCACTCCACAGTCATGCAACTCACAACACTGGCAATGGGCACGCAGCAAAACTACATACAACATGCCACACAACATGCCAACCAACCAGACACGACAACACAACTCCATTGGGAACCTGGGCTTGCCATGCACACAACCCAGCCACGGCATGGCACCACAGCCACACAATAGCAGAATGTGAGAAGAGGCTTGGAGCAGGCATGTGCGAGAGCGGCAAGTGACTAATGAATGAGAACCTACCCAATGCCAGGTGTGGCGTGGATGTGCCGGACAGACTTCAGTGTGCAAACCACGGAAATGGCCATGTGGACATTAACTGCTGGTGCATGGAGTGTAGTGGCCAGTGGACGCTACCATGTCCCCACAGGCTGTGGGGCAGAACGCGGAAATGTCGCCTGTTACTTCCCCCCCCTGTATGCGCGGGCGGAGTGGGTTGGCCCTGCGTATGCCAGGCCTGCGTAGGTGTGTGAATAAAAAGCCTGTTGCACTGGGCGTGCTTCTTTTTCGGAATGGTCAACGTGTCTGCCAGGGTGGCGCCTCTCAGCCCGCCACGAGGCCGGTGCCGTGCGCAGCGGGGCCTGCGTCCCTGTGCGCCTGCTGCTCCCTGGGCCGCTGGTCCCCAGACCCGTCATGCCTGCCCCAGCGCACCAAGGAGGCTCCGCTCACCTGCCGACACCGGCGTGTGTCAAAGAGGGCCCACCACGTGCCGGTGCAAGCTCCAAGCCCCAGTCCCGAGACCTTTGCAGCCTCCGCAGACCATCGCTGGCCTCCACAGCGCTGGCCCACAGTACTCCTTTTTCGTTGACATACTCCACCAGCGTACTCTTTGGCCCAGTTGTTGGCACATATTGTACTGAGTCATGAGTTTTGAATGGCAGTGACCCCAAGTCTGTGGCAGCGTCCACATTACTATACTCCCTCCGATCAGTGAAGCCAAAGTCTGCATCGCAAGCCTGCGACACGTGGTGCCACTAACCCTGTTCAACGCAAGCCGGCGACACGTGGTGCCACTAACCCTATTCAACGCAAGCCAGCGACACTTGGAAGAGGGCTCAGGCCTACACTGTGGTCCAGTAGGTCCCACATGTGGAACTGTGTCCTGAGTTTTGAATGGCAGTGACCCCAAGTCCGTGGCAGCGTCCACATCACTGAACTCCCTCCGATCAGTGAAGCCAAAGTCTGCATCGCAAGCCTGCGACACGTGGTGCCACCAACCCTGTTCAACGCAAGCCGGCGACACGTGGTGCCACTACCCCTGTTCAACGCAAGCCGGCGACACGTGGTGCCACTAACCCTGTTCAACGCAAGCCGGCGACACTTGGATGAGGGCTCAGGCCCACACTGCGGTCCAGTAGGTCCCACATCCAGCACTTAGTCGTGATTCATGAATGGCAGAGTCCATACCAGTGAACGCACAGAGAGGAGTAAGAGGAAGATGCGGCTCAGTCCGGATAAAAGCCGGATCCTCGTCACAGAGGTGACCGAACACTAGCAACAACTGACCTGGTGCCACTAACCCTGTTCACCGCAAGTCCGTGTCCCATGGTGCCACTAAACCTGAACTACGCAGGCCGGTGGGACCATCCAACGAAAGCCTGCGACACTCGGATGAGGGCCCCTGCTGACCGCTGCCTCAGGCCTACACTGCGGTCCAGAAGGTCACACATGTGGAACTGTGTCTTGGGTAAGATATGGAGGAGTCCACACCATTGGACACGCCTCATCGCAGGTGGCATCCCCTATCAGCACTGGTGCCACTAACTCTGTGCGCAATGAGTCATGGGCACTTTCTGGTTGGACTTTGGTGGCGTCTAAGTCCATGGCCTGGGGGTTGTCTGCATCATCATCTGGCTTGGACGGACTTGGTGTTCGACATGTGTCTGTTCCATTCATCTCCACCATAGTGACTGTTTCTGTGTGGTTCTGCCCTCTGCATCATGCCCTGGGGGTACACCTTCCACTGTCCACCAAGACACTCCGCGACAACCCCCTTTGTCATCTACGAGAACGTGCTCTGCTCTCGTGACCCTGCCCCAGCGCAAGTCAGCGGCCCGTGGCGGCAGGCCCGTGCAGGACGCTGTGCATCCGGGGCCACTAACTCTGTGCAGCTCAAGTCATGGAGCCTTTATGGTTGAATAGTTGTGTCCTTAACAATGGACACTGTTGTCGTTTTTTGACTGCACCAGGCACTCCATGACGGCTGGTGTACACACACCCCACACACATCCAACACAGGTGTCACTCGACATGTGAGCCTGCTAATAAAAGTGGCCGTGCGCCCGTGCCCGTAGCCATTTACACCATCTAAGCAAGTGTGTCTGTGTGGTCATTATGTCAGCATGATGGGCCCGAGCCCTGCAACATCACAGTGTGCTGTCTTCAGCAGACGAAACCATGTCACCTCAGCAGTGGCTAAGACCTTGGACAATGTAGCTTCGCCCGCCCCCCCTGCTTGCACAAGCGGCGTGTGCTGGTCCGGCGTACGTCAGGTCAGCGCAGGGGTGTGCTGATTCGGCAGGGGGATCAGGGCATGGCTCTGGTCTGGCCTTGAGCAGGAAGTGCGGTAAGCGTGTCTCTGTGTTGGAGTGTCGCCACCAGGGCCACAGTAGTCGATGTTGCAATGTAGCATGCACTCGGAGGGCGGGCCCGTACGTACGGGGAAATGTAGGAGCGCAAGACCGCTCGGGGTCTTGGCTCATACATGCCAAGTGTTATGTGTATCAGTCCTGCGGCTGCATAAGTCAGATGCCTAGCCTCAATTGCAGCGCGATCACAGCCAGCAATGGACTGTACACCTGTGTCCGCCCTGTCCAGACCATTGGCTTACACTCACGTGGCCGCACACCCTCAACGGCCAGCTTCACGGTGTTGTTGGCATGCCGCTGGACATGCGCAGACAGGCATGACAATGGGGTGCCGTAGGAGTGCACGTGATACAACCGTGCAGTGCACACAAATGTGGGGGCTCGTGGGAGGGAGGAGCAGCTGTGAGGCAACGTGACACACAGTGAGGCCGCTCATGTGCCACTTGCTCGACATATCATCCATGATTCCATGGGTCGCAGACATCCCACCCCACCCACGACAGGCCTCTGTACATCTCCTGTATGCAAGCAGATGGTAGAGTTACTGTAGGGATGAAAGGTCCTTTGTCTGAACTATCAGGCGGAAGCACATCTGCAGCTCCGAGCTGGGACTTGCATGTGCCCAGCACCCCCTGACAGATACGATAGCATTTTCTGGCGACTCCCACACTACACACTGCCCGACGTGAGACCAACGTGTGCACATCCCACACACAGAATTCCTTGGTCGTAGTTAGCGTGCGTGAAATGGCCTTCACACGTACTCCCACCCCATCCCAGGCCTGCACCCGTTGCACACAGACACTGCTCATTGATCCGAGCTGTGGCATTTCATCCACAGGGCTGGCGCTGGTCAGCACAGTGCCGCTTCAAGCAGGGCCACTGACGCAATGGCAGACCATCCCGGACACATGCAAGACTCCAGTCACGTGGACCGGTACCGTGCACGTCTGCTGCATGTACTGGGGGCACTGCCATTGGCAGTGCTGCGGATCAGTTACCGGCTAAGCTTCCGCCTTGCCAACGTCACCTGCGTTCAGCCTGTGTTGCATTGTCGCTCGTGCATATTCGAGTGGACCATGGATGTCTGCCTCTCCAATGTAACGGTAGCTGACCTGGATTTCGACGTGTGTGTGCCCACGACCAGGAGTGTCACTGTGATGCCCATTTATGGCATGCCTAGATGATTGGCATGCATGCTGGCAACTGGACCTGGGAGAATGCACGAGTCGTCGTGTGCAGTGACCACATTGAGCCGCTCCCCTAATGGGCTTTAGTGCCAATTGGGGCCAGGGGTTGGAGTCAGCACATCTGTCCGGGACAGCTGATGGGTTACATCGCCGACATATTAGATGTAGTCGACAACGAGCTCATGTTGGAAATGTTGGCCTACGCTGCTGCACTCGCGTTCATGGACGAGTGACAACGTACCTGCAGCCACAACTGAATGTGACCCATTGCACGTGTCCCAGCGCCTGGTTGCATGTTGGGGATCTGGTCACATGTCCCAAGACGACAGTGGACATGGCTGCATTGGCCTGGACTCCGGATACATGCGCGGACAACCAACGCGCATTGGCTCTGACTTGTGTGGGTGATGGACTCCCCCGGGGTGGACATGGGCGCTTTCCAACGTTCCTCATTCAGACATGCTGCTGCATTGGTCTGCATGTTGTGGCACTTCTCTTGGCCGTACTGACACGCAATTGTTGATGAAGTTTCCGCACCTTCACTTGTCTCCAACTGTGATGAGTGTTGATATGTATGCAAATGTGTGTGTCACGGCCTATCTGGGTCCCTGCCATACATGCATTGCTACCCCATCAGGGCTGTGGGTTGGTACTTGTGCATTATCATGTCCCTGTTTCATGCTTTGCTAGATGCGTATGGCCATTTACCGGCCACAAGCGGGTGCACTTGTGTCCTGTGTTCGGTTGTGCAAATGTTGGTGTTTGTACCACTTTGTGTTCGATGTTGGGGTGCTCTGCTTCCTATGTGTGTGTGCTGCATTGTGTGTGAGATGGCCCTTCAGCTCTGATTTGGCTCACCCTTCTCCCTTTCAGGCAGTGTGGTTTTCACTTCTGTGCTTGTTCAGTGGTGTGATATTGCCAACTTGTGTGACTTGTGCTCTTGGTTGGTGTTGTTACTCTTGGGCATGGTTTGTCTGCAGTTGTGCTGTGCTTAATTGTGCATGTGTGCCATTGTGCCCATCTCCCCCTGTCCCCCCAGTCCCTGGTCGTTCCTCTCCCTGTTGCTGTTGTGTCTGTTGATTTTGAGCTGTTTCCGGTCCCCGACTCCTGCCACCATCTCCAGACTGATGTCGTGGACACCATTTCCTCCATGTCATCCCGCTCCTGGTGTGGCGCAAGACTCCCACCTTCGGTGTGCATTGCTGCCTTCTGGTTGTTGACGTGTTTCTGCCTGGTTTTGCATTTCGCATCATTCCAGCTGCTCTGGTTTTCTTCCATTGTCCTCCTTCGCTCTCCGGCAGCATTCACCTTGTCCACGATGGACTGCCAAGTACAATGTTTTGTTGCCAATGGGGCTTGTGGGGTTGTGTACTTGCTCCGACTGCCTCCATTGTGCTTCGCTGTTGTTTTCTGTTTGGTTTGTCTTCCTTTTTCCTGTTTTTGTTGTGCTTGTTCCCACCTGCCGTGTGTGTGTCACGGGCCTGACGCTGCTTATCGCTGCTTTCCTCATCGCGAATGGGCTCATCGCACGTTTTTTTGCGTTGGGGTTTGTGTTTTTATCTCCGTTGCGGTGGTTGTATCGCGGCCATTGGCCACGTTTTCGGCAAACTATCACATGGTACTGCCGTGTTGTGAATTCCACATTAACACGGGGTTATTTTCCCACGATAGACTGCGATGTGTAAAGTTGCGTTAGCATCTTTTGGAGATGTTTAGCGTATGTTCTTGTGAATATACCCCAAGATGTTTCTAGATGCCCCTCTTGAGTCTTAAACAAGCCCTCGTGTTATTAGGATGCTGTAACTTAAGCTTCAATTAGAGGTTGCATAGGTGTCTGCAGGTGAAACTACCACTTCAAAGATTGGACACCAGAGAAATGTGAACTGAACAAACACATTTGAATGTATTCGTTTTTATTGAATGTAGAATGAAACAATAGAAAACACTCAACTGGACTTTTGAGCAAAGCAGATAGAAAAGAGTGAATTAAATATACTTTATTGTATGATCAATTAAGATCTTTACAATATAATTTCTTTTGCAGTATTTGACGAATTAAGCACTAATACATACAATCAGTGAGACCACGATTCATTAAGATATAGGTGATCATGTGCCAAAGGGCTCATTAAAACATATGAAGTACTTAGGTGCAAGGTTAAAATCTGTTGCCAGAAGAGAAAGGATATAGCAGCATAGAGTTAAGTGCAAACAGAACGATAAAGTGCTTAGTCAAGGGTGGGGTAATGGCTATGGTAGTCGAATACTCTCAAGACTGTGCAGGTCTATCTAGCTGCTATGGTGCACGCACAATGGAGTAGACCGCCATGTTTACCAGCATACAGTCATCAGATAGTAAAGAGTACATAACTTCAACACATAATTTACATATTTACCTTTAGCAGCCTAATTAGTGTTGCTTCTTTTCTATGAGCTAAATAAATATGAAAATGATGGGCCATGGAAAAGCTAGTCATTATTTTGGGCCTGTGAGCACCTCTAGTATAGTCCACAAGAAGTGGGTGAACACATCTTCGTCTGTATACGGTATTGTTGCTTAGAAAGTGAATTTATTCTGTACAGTGAGGAGTTCTTTGTTTGAATTTGGTGCTTTAAAAATATAATATGGTAATTGCTTAGTTCTTTGATGAGACCTTGCCCGAGAGGGAATACATTGTTAGCCAAAGCACCAGTGCAGAATGTTTTGAAAATATGTGTGAGAATTCTTTCACAAAGGTAGAATACTACCTTTACTTTACTTTAAACACTTTGGGGCACATTACCATGACGGGCGGACTTTGTCCGCCCGCCACCGTAGCGGTGAATGGAACAGTCTGCCATAGGATCGGCGGTCCCGCCGCGAGTATTAGGATGCCACCGCCACGGTGGCAGTGGCATCCCCTATTCCCAACATTGTGGCGGGCGGTGTTCACAGCACCGCCCGCCACAATGCTGGGAATGCACGTCGTGCATTGGCATGCACAAGGTGACAGGCACCGTGCGGTGCCTGCCACCTTGTCCATGCCAATGCAGGGGGGTACCATAGTTACCCCCATGTGCACCCCCCACTCCCCCCAACACTCTGGGGGCCTGCAACGGGCCCCCAATAGCGAAGACTGTATTCCTTTCCATGGCGGCGATGCCGCCATGGAAAGGCTGCTCTCCGCAACCATCCTAATATGGATGGCGGTGTCCTGCAGACACCTCCACCATATTAGTGCCCTTTTCTGCCCGGTCACCTATGTGACCGGCGGAAATCCGGCGGACGGTCTTTCCGTCCGCCGGGCTCCCCTCCGCCATCGTAATGTGGCGGGGGGACATGGCATGCGGGCAGAGGGGAATGGCGGGCGGATCGCCACCGCCATACGGGCGGTGGCGATCCGGCCGTCATCGTAATGACCCCCTTGATTCAGTTTTTGCAAAGAAAACCCTAAAAGTCAAACAAACACACTTAAAAAAAATCTCCATCTGATACATAATAAAACAGTGCAGAATAACAAACATGGGTTCATAATTATGGGGTTAAAAAGAAAACAGGCCCAATGTCAAGAACAAGAGAGTCCGAGTTGTGGAAAAGACATCATCCGGGCACCATAAAATACAGGAATAAACGTAAAAACGATATCAGGTGCAGTGAAAACGACTGTCACAGCCTCATAAGATACAAAATTATGGACGTAAACCATATTAAAACCAAGGGGCATATTAACAACGAGGCGATAAGCAATTATCGCCGCTTTAGCGTCTGTTTTCAGACGAAAAGCGGCGATAATTTTATCGCTGTATTAGCAAGGTCACGCTATCGCGTGAATCCTTGCCCTATCGCCCTTTCCCATAACGCCCATCCTGCATCTCTAATGAGATGCAAGGTGGGCGTTACTGGGCGTACCCCAGATGGGCTACGTTGTAAATATCGCCGATGTGCACATCGCGATATTTACAAGGCAGCCCACAGGATGATAGCAGACGTTAGATTTTGGCGAAAACGGCCGTTTTCGCCAAAATCTAACGTCTGCTATTATCCCGACTTAGCCATCCCTAACTTAGGGGTGGATTGTGCTGATACGACCACAGGGTCGTATCAGCAAAGTACTCGCCGTTTGCAGGGAACATCGCTGGAAAACCAGCGATGTTCCCTGCAAAACGGCGATAACCTCTCTATCTCCGGAATTTTTATCGCCCTGGCGAAGCGTGTTGTTAATAACGCGCTACCAGGGCGATAATTTCCGGAGATAGCCAGCGATAAGATATCTATCGCTAAGCACGGCCAGCGATAATTATCGCTGGCCGTTGATAATATGCCCCCAAATTCCTATTAACACGAAGTCAGGTAATAGGCCCTAAGGGTTAATCACAGTTGGACCTAAGCCTAATAGCAGCTCATAAAAAGCTAAGAACATGCAGAACTGAGTAGCTAGAAAGCAGTTGTAAAAAGATAAAAGCAGGTCTAACCTGACTACAACTTGTTTTTTTAAGAAAAGGAATGATGAAAGACTTTCTAGGAACCTCATAAAAACTACAGAACCTTTCAAATTGTATCATATCCTGTGGAGACTACCATTACTAGATGTTCCTCTGAGTCTAACATGGGTCACAAACAAGCCCCTAAGGTTTCTTTCACTGTGGTTCAATATTACCTTTACTAGACATTCCTCTGAATTCCCTTGAGTCAGGCACAAGCACCTGAAGATTCTTTCAGAAAGATGCGGCACTACAGGCTAGTAACTGACATCACTTTGGATCAGCCACAGCTTCTTGAAAAGTCTTCTCCAATGTATAGTACAGCAAGCTGTTTCTAGATGCCCCTATTGAGGCAGATGCAGGTCCTTATATTAGCAAGCTATAGTACCTTATCCCCTTCTAGAGATCCCATAAGCATCCACAGTTAAAACAAGCAGCATTGGCAACTTTATTTTGTGATACTAGATAATTAAGAGCAGAGTAACACCCTCAAAAATAACTCTTTTTATTTAAAGTGGTACAACAGAGCAGTTCAGCATGATGTGTATATATTGAGGACAGAGCATCTTCAACACATTCTTTGAACATCCATTTATGCTTGCCTAGTGGTTTTTACTTCCTTTCTGTGATTGTCAGTTGCCTGAGAGGGACTACATTGTAAGGAATGTATACATATTGGGATGAGCTTATTTTAAGGCAGATGCTCAGAATTCTTTTGAGATTGTTGCTTTTGTGGTTGATGTATGAGGATTTGGGACTGCCTCACATTCAAGCCCTTACCTAAATATAAAAAAAGCAAGTGTTGAAGCAGGGAAAATCAAATGACATGCTATAATCTACAGAGACTTTTTTTAAATGTCATTAGAAAAATAAATTACAATGAAAAGCGGTGACGGTTTTTGTATACTTATTTTTCAAATTTACCATGCAGACAATGTAATTTAGCACTGATTAGCGATTTTGTAAAACAGATTGGTAAGTCTTCTTTATTTATCTGATGTACAAAATGATGGAGAATATCCAATATGTTTTAAGAATTATGAAGGTTGTGCGTTATACAATCTGTGCAAGGAAATTTAGAGATAGCTTAACATTTTCAATTAGAATGTGTCTCCTTTAGTTGGGGAAGACTTCTTTCCAATATGGCTTCTGCATTTCCAGGTTCACTGGCTCTAGTACAGCCTTTTCAGACTTACCTCTCAGGGTAGCGAGGGTGAGCAGTCAAAGGTTTCTCCAGCAGATAGTGTGAGAGAAAAGAGCTCAGAGGTCAACAGTTATCCAACAGACACAGCAATGTATTGGCCAGTCCACTGCTTATCTGTTAGTTAAAAACAAGCACTTTAATATAACAGAAAATTGTAATATCATACATAGCTCAATAGGGTTATCAGTTACAGGGTTGTTGTAACTATATTTACAATCTTTATTGAGGTGTTTAAAATCCTTCCAGTACCTTCTTGTCGCTGCATGTTTACTTTAATGTCTAAATCCCTTGCTGTATGGCATGGGTATTGGTACTGGTTAGGTCCAGGTGTAGTTAATTCAGAAGTACTCCAATGGAATCAGTGCAAGCAACTTTCACTACTTCAGGTTCACCCAGGCAAAAGTCTTAGGTTAATGTGAGGTAGTTGTTTGTATGTTAAATATCTTGGTTCACTCATACTCAGGCTCTGTATTTACTTCCTCATTGGATATGCAGTTCTGTTGGTGTGGGCATGCATGTTCAGTGTCCTTGCTCCTATGGCAGTGGCCGTGTAACTGCGTGGGCCATGACGGCATCCTCATTCTGAACACAAGCTATAGTAGGGAAGCAACACAGCTGGCTCACATGGTGGCACTTCTCTTTGGCAGTAGCAGCTTCCCATACTGGAATCAAATTGGTACTTGGATAGTGCACAAGCAATCTCTGGACTGGGTCATTAGTAAGTTGCATCTTTGACAATTGTAGATGATGGATCATCAGCTCCAACATCGTCAGTGGCAGAATCAATGTCTCAGGAACATGTTATGATTCTGAACAACATGATGATGCTCGATACGTAAATATCTGTCGCAGTTCACAGCAGAAACCACTTGAGTAGACCAGGGGAGCTCTTCATAACAGGGGTCACTCCTGGCTTCACTCTCTTTGAGCAGTCAGCTTTCTCTTCATGCTCCTCGCACCAAGAACACACTGGGATCCACCTCCTGTATACTCTACTCCTGTAGGGCCAAGCATTCTTCTCCCCTCTCCCAGCAGGTAGACAGGCTTCTAGGGTTTGCACAGACCCCCAGTTCCTCCAGCAGAAAAAGCAGATTCAGGGGATACCCCTCAACTCTGGAGATGGGCTGCTCTGGTCACACAGCAGCACTTTGAGTACTTCTTACCTTGGTCAAGAAGAACTTTGTTCTGGAAAAAAGTGAGCAATGACCGGTAGTTCGGATTCCACATTTATACTTTTCCAGACAATGCATGTGGACCCAATGTCTTGGGCTGCAGAACCATTTTGATCTGGTTATCTATTAAATTTATTTTGTGGCTGCTTCTCAGACACAGCCTATGGGGCAAGGTGATGGCTTTCACAGCACATAGCAATGATACTGGTTTCAAGCAACAGGATAATGTCATCAGCCTTTGTGAAGCAGTAATCGGGAACAGACAAAAGGTCAGGCCTTGCTTAGAAACATCCTCACTTCGAACATCTGAAACAGCAGTCCTATCACTCACCCCTAGCTCCTACCAAATAGCAGTGCCCAGAAAGCACTAATCAGCAACACTTTGCTAACAAGGACCTAATTGACTTTATAAGGGTACCTCTATCTCCATCATTTCTCACTTCAGTGTCTGGGTCTCTACGTTTCAGTCACAGGCATGCAGGCAATACCTTTCCTCCGTCTGGTAAAGTTATTTCCACCATCAATCTTGTGCCTTGATAAACCAGGGCCCATTTACAATGGATCCCCATGGACGCAGTTCTCAGACATTCACTACACACAGAGTTCAACCATACATTTGCTACATATCTACCACATACACACTCTCAACTGCACCCAGAATGTCAACACAAATTCAGGGTTTCTCATTAAATTGGAACTTTACACAAGAGAGGCCAGTAGATCTTGTTCTGTCCTGACACAGAGAAACAGGACTGGTCTTACTAAAAGATTCACAAAAAGTCAGTACACTGCCACTACTGCTTTATGTCACTTATCCAGGGTGTGAACAGTAGTCCTTTGCCTTCTATGGGGGCCCACTTGACGTCCCAATCCAGGTCACAGAAGATGTTCTGGATCTTGCGTTACCATGCACAGGCTTAGACTGCTGTGCACACACTAGAGTAGTGTGATTTCAGTCCAAAACAAAATGTGAGGATACTAGTTTCAGATGCAGCCAGTCATTCAGTGTAAGGGTACAATACTGTGTACTGTGCAGGCGACATTCCTATACGTATAATATTTTTTGATTATTAAAAACAAACATTCTGGCAGAGCTCTTCAGTGTCAAGCCTTACCTAAAAAGAACAGGTGGGGGTGCCACAAGTGTCCTGGCAGGTATAAAGGATCAGTAGGGGAATGGTCCTGCACAGTAATAAAATGGGAAACATTTTACAGATCTTTTACACATAAAGGATCTTCCTTTTGTTCTTGCATTTCATCCTGGCTGAAGACTTGACTGCAGACAGGCTCTTTTAACATTTCATCTTTCATCACAAACCTCTTTTTACATCATGTTCCCCTCTCTGTACCAATGTCTGGACATCTGCTGTTGAGAGCACAGCAGCAGCAGATGGCATTTGTACTGATATTTTAGCTAATCATTTTCAGTTTTCTCCAGCAGAGATGTAGGCCTCATATGTATGCTGAAGCACGCAGTGCCTTGCGTGAAACAGAACGGATGAGCAAAATGTTGGCAACAGTGCCCTCATTAGCCAAGGTCTGAAGGAGGTGCAGGTAAACAGAGTGAGGCTGTGATCTGCAGGACTGAGGCTGTGTCGTCTCAGGCAGGGACTAGTGGCCAGGTGTGAACTAGAACCTATAAATCAAAGGCTTTTGTTTAAAATAATTATTTGGAGATGTGTTACATGAAGTGTAGAGAGAGTAGAAAAGTAGGAGGTGTTTATGAGAGGGTGTTACAGACTGTCAGGATTCCTGCCACAGCTCACATCTCTTCACTATCACAATATACTAGCATCACTCATACCATTTCTCCCAACGTTTACGAATTAACAAACGTCATGTACCCTGACTGTTGACCATATTACATGTTGTTGGTAATATGTTCCCCGGTTTGTTTGAAAAGGCTTAATAGCTTTTACAAATGTTTTACCATGCATATGCAAGGTCAGGTTTCATGCACCATGGAAAAATCAAGAAAATTCACCATAATAAGTATCAAGTAAATGGCATAAATGACCACAACATGAACCTTCCGGAAGACAGCCCTCATCAAATCAATCCCCTGCACCTGTTCCTTGCTATAAGCAATTTTAATGCAACCTTTGTGAATATTCTAAAACAACTTCTAGAAGACAGCCTCATCACATTATTTATCTGCACCTGTTCCATGCTATTAGCAATTAGAGCTTGACCTTTGTGAACATTCTAAAAACACCTTCTAGAAGACTGCCTCATTAAATTAATCATCTGCACCTGTTCCATGCTATAAGCAATTAGAATGCAACCTTTGTGAACATTCTGGTTCACTGACAAAATATCGATGTTAAAAATATAGAATGCAAAAATATCGATGCAAAAATATAGAATGCAAAAATATCAACTCCCTATACTTATAAAGGTAAGTACAAAAATATCAGAAACAAATATCGATGTAAAAAATATAGTTGTACAAAATATCGAATTTTATATATATATATATATATATAATATAAAATAATAAATATTAAATATGTTAAATAATAAAATTAATATAAAAAATAAAGTAGATTTAACATACATTTTTAAATATATAATAAATAAACTTAATTAAAATAAGTTAAACACATACATAATAATTCATATATATGTACTTTCAAACAATTAATTAACTATAAATTTTAATTTATTTTATAAGTTTAAAATTATATATATATATATATATATATATATATATATATATATATATATATATATATATATATATAATACTCCTGAAGCTCTGCACTTCCATCCACCTGGCGAACAGAGACACGAACCCAACGATATGAGGCCAAATGTTGTTTATTACAAAGAACCTCGAACCTGACGCGTTTCGGATACCTAGTACCCTTGCTCACAAGTCAAGTAAGAAAACTTCATTCGCCATTTTAAATACAATGCTGTGTTAAAGTGCTGTCACCTCGTGATTAATAGACATAGAAAAAGCACTGGCATTCTTATATAACACTTTTAACGAGTCTGTTTTCCAAACTTTTCGTAATTCAGCCAACAATGGGAACCTTGTTTACCCCAACTATGAGTCACAATAATTTCTGCATGAATGCACGCATATTCATATAACGATATTGCACTTAAAATTCCAGGTAATAATTCTACATTATGAATAAATAATAAAGAATTTATAACATTACCTACTGCATATTAAATTCATGAAACATATGATTAATGTGTTGTTAAAAACATGAAATTCATAATAATGATAAAAACTATGGCTGTGCAAAATCGCAATAATTGTTTGTAAACAATATAAATTAAAGGCTCATGGCTGTATCATATACGATACCAATTTGTTTTCAACTTCCTGCTTAAATGCTAGAAAGTGCCCATTCTTAATTCTCAGGCTGAAATGTGCAAAATCGCAAAAGGAAGTGCCAGTATATCTATAAAGTGCTAAAAAGATCCAAAATAGACCCTACATAAAGTGCTAGTGCTAATAATACTCCAATAAATATACAACAACTAAAACCACTGGGTAATAAGGTAATATTCCTACATAACAAAGTTAATAAAAAGGACTAAAAACCTTAAAAACCTGCGGCATTCTAATCAATCGGATTTAAAGAGATCATAACAAAATGTACTAATTCATACAAATGTCCAATGCTCATAAAACATTACAGAAAGTGGTACAGGTCCTCCGTATTATTCAAACCATTTGGTGTTTTGCTGTCCAACTCTAATATCATTTTTGATTCTAACTTTCTCAACATCTTTTCCCTGTTACCTCCCTCCGGGATTTGGGAATTGCTGCCACGACAAAATACTGCAAACAACTGAGATCATTATTATGCTTTGATTTAAAATGTCGGGCCACCGGGTATGTAGAATCGTTGTTAACAATAGCCCGCAAATGCTGCAATATTCTGACGTGCACCTGTAGCTTTGTGCTGCCCACATATCTAAGGCCACAGGTGCAAGTCAGAACATAGACCGCAAACTCAGTTTTGCAATTAAAACTACCCCTAATTGCAACCCTATCTGGACTAAAAGGTGTCAAGTAGGAGGTAGTATTCATCCCGAATCTACATGCTCTGCAGGAAGAACATTTAGTGAATCCCTGTTTCGGCTGTAGCCATTTTTTAGCTGTCGCTAGTTCGGGAAAAGTCTTCACAATCTGTGTTGTCATGGAAGGGCCCTTCCTATATATGATCGTGGGTTGCGATGGTAGAATAGGAGCCAAGACTCCATCTGTCATAATGATAGGCCAGTTGCGCCTAATGATTGACCTGATTCTCCTCTCCTGTTTACTGAAGGCAGTAATTAATCTTGGTGCATTCATAGAGGTATCCAGCTTTTCCGTGTAGTTCACTTTAGATAAAAGTGTATTCCTCGATTTCATATCCACTTTTCTAACTGCCTCAATCAGTGCGGACTCACTATAACCCCTAGCTTTAAATCTTTGTAGGGCCTCTTGTTTACATATAGTGAAATCCTCATCTGTGCTACAGATTCGCTTAAGGCATATTAATTCTCCAAAGGGGATGCTTTGGATTGTATGCTTAGGATGTGCACTGCTGGCATGTAAGATAGTATTGCCAGCTGTGGCCTTCTTGTAAAGAGTTGTTGCTATGCACCCATTTTTAATGTATATTTTAACATCTAAAAATTCCACCTGTTGCTTGCTAATCTGAGAAGTAAATCTTAAATTGGCAGTATTGATGTTAATTCTGTCAATGAAATCCATGGCACTTTTCTCATCACCTCTCCAAATAATAAAAACATCGTCAATATAACGCCACCATTGTACTATATGGTTACTGTACTCAGGAAGGAATGTGCGCATCAGGACCTGCTCCTCCCACCAGCCCACATGCAAGCACGCATAGCTGGGGGAGAAGCAGGCCCCCATCGCCACACCCCTCTTTTGCAAATATACTTCATTACCAAACAAAAAATAGTTATTAAAAAGGCACCAGGTTGCTAGATCTAAAAGCATCTTATTATGGATATAACAATCCAGTGGTCTTGTATCCAGAAAATGTTTTAAAGCATTCAGCCCCATTGCATGTTCTATACTTGTATACAAGGATTCGATGTCTAACGTTATAAACAACAAATCCTCTTCCCATTGTATATCCATTAATTTATTCAATAGGTCCCCGGTGTCTTTTATAAAAGAAGGTAGTTGTTTTACCAAGTCCTGCAGAAAAAAGTCCACATACTGTGTTACATGTTCCCCTACACTTCCAATGGCAGCGATGATTGGTCTACCAGGGACTGGGGCAATCTTCTTGTGGACTTTTGGAATTAAGTTCAGCCTGGGCAATATTGGATGTTCTACATGTAGGAAATTATATTCCTCGGATGATATGCATCCATCTCTCTTCCATTGTGATAGCTTCATTTTAAAATTATTCTTAGCTGTATGATATTTTTTCATATCCACTTTTTCATAACAAGTCTGGTCCTCAAGATGTTTTCGAGCTTCTGCTTTGTATTCCTTTTGAGGCCAGATGACAATATTGCCTCCTTTATCGGATTTGGTAATTACTATTTCATGATTATCACTAAGTTTTTTCATTAGCTTCGAGTACTGCATTTCTTGATTGTTTTTTGGCGTCTTCTATGTTTGATTTGGTGATGTAGTTTTTTAATCTCCTCAGTGACAACCTCATGAAAAATATCAATGGCATCTTTCGGCATTGTCGGGATAAAATGAGATTTTGGCTTGAAAGGGCTGATGCCTGCTCCACGTTGTTCAATTTGAGCCATAGATAGTCTTTCCTGTGTTGGTAACATATCCATGCTGTTAGAAACTTGAGTTGGCATTTCTTCAATAAGATCATGTAGAGCCAGGAGTGCGGAAATATCTCTGGCTTGGAGTTCCCCACTAGCAATGGGGGTATTTTCATCGGGTTGTACTTCCTTCAAGCCCTCCTTGATGGAAAAGAACTTTTTCAATTTTAACTTGCGAATAAAGCAAAAAATATCAACTCTGGCGCTTGTATAATTGAAATCACTGATAGGGCAGAATGATAGTCCTAAAGCTAATAGCTGTTTCTCCGCCTCTGTAAGAGTGATTGTGGACAGGTTGACAATAGTATTTTCGTCCATGTTTACTTTCTGCGCCAGTACGTGTTTCTTGATGATTTCACGTTTCCGCCTTTTGCGCCTTTCCCTTCTTCTTGTGTTTTTATTCCTTCATCTTTCTTCTTCGGTTGTCTCGGTCTTAGGGTCTGGCGGCGGTCTGACGCTAAAAAATCTACCTCCTCTCCAAGATCCAACACTCTGCTGCGTGCCTGATCTCCAAGGCTGCTTCCTCCATCTGATGAGAACTCACTCGCCAGTGAGTCTACATCTGACGTACTCGGCAGTTCACCGACAATTTCAGTGTTCAAATTATCTCTTGTGTCTTGGTCTTGTATTTTATTAGCTTTGTTATTGAACTTGACTTTTTTTGCTGTTTCGAATTTCCGGGCAAATGTGAAGATACGGCCTTGCTCGTAATCAGCTTTGTTTCTTAAGAATTTATAAGATTTACGAGCCTTGATCTTATCTTCTTTTTTTGCTCAAACGTTCTTTTATTTCCGCTCATGTTTTAAAAATGAATTCATTAGGTTCCAGTTTATTTAGGCTCTCATTGATTTGTTCAATTTCTAACATTAAGGCTTCCCGATCTATAACCGCATTTTTGACCAAAATTTTGACCAGATTCATCGATGCCAGTAAGTTACTTTCTCCCCATTCCGTTAGCATGCTGGGATTGGGGCTCTCGTACCTCGGAGCCAATAAAATCCTCAAACCTCGTGGCACTCTTCCTGCCTCCACATATTTGGACAAAGATTTCTGTTCCCACCATTTAATAATTTCAGCTTTCATGCATTTTTCCAGCTTTCTCAATAGGGCTTTAACAAACCCCTCTTTTGCTGTATTGCTGTTGGTGGGTATACTGTTTGTTATGTTCGTCTTAAGTGAACCGCTGAAAAGCTCCTCAGCCGCTAATTCACGTTCGCGAACAGTTTCCGCTGACATTTCGAGGTTATATTTTTGAATTAATATTAATACTGTCTGTTACGATCTCGAAGTAACTGCAGCTATGCCTCTTGCTCCTCCCCTCCTATTTGTTAACTCCGGTTACACTCACCGCCTTGGAAAGCTCTCTACAACTGATCAGCCGACCGCGTCGTGGATTTCCTTCCTTCAGGCTGGTGATTAGATTTCCGATATCGATGTAAAAAATATAGTTGTACAAAATATCGAATTTTATATATATATATATATATATATAATATAAAATAATAAATATTAAATAATAAAATTAATATAAAAAATAAAGTAGATTTAACATACATTTTTAAATATATAATAAATAAACTTAATTAAAATAAGTTAAACACATACATAATAATTCATATATATGTACTTTCAAACAATTAATTAACTATAAATTTTAATTTATTTTATAAGTTTAAAATTATATATATTTTATATATATATATATATATATATATATATATATATATATATATATATATATATATATATATGATTGAAAAAGGCTGTCGTTGCAGCCGAAACGCATCTCTCCTGGTAGCTGGGTCAAGGGAAACCCATTGCAATAAAGAATCAGTATTCCTGCAATCCTCGTGTGCGTGCTCTTTTCCTTTGGGAGCAGGGGTTGTGTGTGATATATATATATATATATATATATATATATATATATATATATATATATATATATATATATATATATATATATATATATATATATATATATATATTATCTACTGGCGGGCGCCAGTAGATAGTTATAGTTAGGACCTATTTTCCATAGGAAATCCGCAACATTCTATTTGAAATAACGTTGGCGCCGGTTGACGAATCTTCGCGAAAGTTTCTAACTTGTTGGGGCGCTCCGGTCCGCTCCTATCCTGAAAGTCTCGGGGTGATTCGTCAGCGGGGGCCGAGAATAAAGGGGGTCCCAAAACGTGTTTTCCCCATTCATTTTTCCATAGGAACCTTTAGTCGCAGCTACAGCCCGAACTGCTGAACGGAATTACACCAAATTTGGCAAAGGGGTAGCCCTTGGTTCAGACTCGTGCCTTTTGCTTAAATGGTGTAAATCCGTTCAGTAGTTCCTGAGAAAATCACAAGTAAAATCACATATATATCTGGGCGGAGCCTAACCACACATGTCATTGTGAGATCTGATTGGCTGTCAGCACTTCATCCTGGAATTGCTGGCAGCCATCTTGAGACCAATATACATGATAGTACCCCATTGAAATGCATTGTAGTGAATCAAAGATTTTGAGGGTTACCAAAAGGAGAACTATAAAGGGTGATAACAGACTTTAGTTACATTAGAATTCATTTGTTGATGGTACCATACTAATTTCAGGAATTGTGGTGTGTTCTAAGGTGATTTTACCCTGTGAAAAACCTTCTGCTGGGATATCATGAATCATGTTTGAGAGAAAACTATTTTCACATGCTTGTCCCATAGAGTTTTGGAAGGTGCTCCAGAAGCTAAAATGAGAGCATATTTTCTGTAAATTCACATTATCTTTCTCAGTCATGTGAGAATGAAGTCTGACATTCTCAGTAAAACATGTACATCCAACAAGGGCAGAGACTGTCAGTTGATTCCTTTGTGTTCTACTGCAGCTTCCCAGAGTGTTCTAAAGAACAACTAGAGTGCTAACAGCCTTACTTATGACAAAGGTATGGCACACCTGAAGCCATCTTGATTGGAATAAACTGGTAACACTTAAAACATTTAATTTAAAAAGGAACAAAATGATGGGGTTCATTTTGTCATAGAAATTATGGTTAGTGCTGTAGAAAGAAAAATTAGGACATGTTTCAAGTGTGATCTCAAATCCTCTTCTATTTCATTAGAAAATTCTGACATGCAGACTGAAACAATCACTTTCAATACCAGCAGCAGACTTCCAGTTAACTCCCTGGTGAGCAGTAGCTTTACTACAGTGATCTAATGAGCAACTAGAGTGCTAACATTCTGAATTTATGGCAAATGTGAGACACATCTGAATGCCTTCTTGATGGAATCAAAGTAAAAAACTGAAAGCATTTCCCACTGAGGAGACTGCAGTAAATGAGGAAATTAGGAAACTTCATAACAAAGAAGTCTTCCAAGATGGCCACCAGTGAAAAAAGAGCCCAAATGTAGCACAAATATTACCCAGATGTAGCCCACTTATAGCCCAATGATAAAAGTGTGCAAAACACTTTTTATTTTTAGTTTTTTTGCAGTTTTATGTAGTGCAGACTAGTCAGGTATTGGAGCGTTGACCCCCCTACACTACAAAAACACCACTGCACTACCCTAAACCCTAAAACACTACCCGCAGCACGACCCCCTACACTACACAAGCACCACTGCACTATCCTAAACCCTAAAACACTACCCCCAGCATGACCCCCTACACTACACAAACACCACTGCACTACCCTAAACCCTAAAACACTACCCTGAGCACGACCCCCTACACTACCCAAACACCACTGCACTAACCTAAATGCTAAAACACTACCCCCAGCACGACCCCTACACTACCCAAACACCACTGCACTACCCTAAAACATGACCCCTACACTACACAAACACCACTGCACTACCCTAAACCCTAAAACACTACCCCCAGCACAACCCCCTACACTACACAAACACCACTGCACTACCCTAAACCCTAAAACACTACCCCCAGCACGACCCCCTACACTACACAAACACCACTGCACTACCCTAAACCCTAAAACACTACCCCCTACACTACCCAAACACCACAGCACTAACCTAAATCCTAAAACACTACCCCCAGCACGACCCCCTACACTACCCAAACACCACTGCACTACCCTAAAACATGACCCCCTACACTACACAAACACCACTGCACTACCCTAAACCCTAAAACACTACCCCCAGCACGACCACCTACACTACACAAGCACCACTGCACTACCCTAAACCCTGAAACACCAGCCCCTGCACGACCCCTACACTGCCCGAACACCACTGCACTGCCCTAAACCCTGAAACACCACCCCTAGCACGACCCCCTACACTGCCCGAACACCACTGCACTGCCCTAAACCCTGAAACACCACCCCCAGCACGACCCCCTACACTGCCCTAAACCCTGAAACACCACCCCTGCACGACCCCCTACACTGCCCGAACACTACTGCACTGCCCTAAACCCTGAAACACCATCCCCAGCACGACCCCCTACACTGCACGAACACCACTGCACTGCCCTAAACCCTGAAACACTACCCCCAGCAAGACCCCTACACTGCCCGAACACCACTGCACTGCCCTAAACCCTGAAACACCACCCCCAGCAAGACCCCTACACTGCCCGAACACCACTGCCCTAAACCCTGAAACACCACCCCCAGCAAGACCCCCTACACTGCCCGAACACCACTGCACTGCCCTAAACCCTGAAACACCAGCCCCAGCATGACCCCTACACTGCCCGAACACTACTGCACTGCCCTAAACCCTGAAACACCACCCCTGCACGACCCCCTACACTGCCCGAACACCACTGCACTGCCCTAAACCCTGAAACACCACCCCCAGCACGACCCCCTACACTGCCCGAACACCGCTGCACTGCCCTAAACCCTGAAACACCACCCCCTGCACGATCCCCTACACTGCCCGAACACTACTGCACTGCCCTAAACCCTGAAACATCAACCCCAGCAAGACCCCCTACACTGCCTGAACACCACTGCCCTAAACCCTGAAACACCACCCCTACACTGCACGAACACCACTGCACTGCCCTAAACCCTGAAACACCACCTCCAGCAAAACCCCCTACACTGCCTGAACACCATTGCTCTGCCCTAAATCCTGAAACACTAGCCCCAGCATGACCCCCTACACTGCCCAAACACCACTGCACTGCCCTAAACCCTGAAACACCACCCCCAGCACGACCCCCTACACTGCCCAAACACCACTGCACTGCCCTAAACCCTGAAACACCAGCCCCAGCAAGACCCCCTACACTGCCCGAACACCACTGCACTGCCCTAGACTCTGAAACACCAGCCCCAGCAAGACCCTCTACACTGCCCGAACACCACTGCACTGCCCTAAACCCTGAAACACCAGCCCCAGCATGACCCCCTACACTGCCCGAACACCACTGCACTGCCCTAAACCCTGAAACACCAGCCCCAGCACGACCACCTACACTGCCCGAACACCACTGCACTGCCCTAAACCCTGAAACACCAGCCCCAGCACAACCCCCTACACTGCCCGAACACCACTGCACTGCCCTAAACCCTGAAACACCAGCCCCAGCACGACCCCCTACACTGCCCGAACACCACTGTACTGCCCTAAACCCTGAAACACCAGCCCCAGCACGACCCCCTACACTGCCCGAACACCACTGCACTGCCCTAAACCCTGAAACACCACCCCCTGCATGACCCCTACACTGCCCGAACACCACTGCACTGCCCTAAACCCTGGAACACCACCCCCTGCAGCACCCCTACACTGCCCGAACACCACTGCACTGCCCTAAACCCTGAAACACCACCCCCTGCATCGCCCCCTACACTGCCCAAACACCACTGCACTGCCCTAAACCCTGAAACACCACCCCCAGCACGACCCCCTTTACTGCTCGAACACCACTGCACTGCCCCAAACCCTGAAACACCACCCCCAGCATGACCCCTACAGTGCCCGAACACCACTGCCCTAAACCCTGAAACACCACCCCCTGCATGACCCCCTACACTGCCCGAACACCACTGCACTGCCCTAAACCCTGAAACACCACCCCTACACTGCCCGAACACCACTGCACTGCCCTAAACCCTGAAACACCAACCCCAGCACGACACCCTACACTGCCCGAACACCACTGCACTGCCCTAAACCCTAAAACACCACCCCCAGCATTACCCCCTACACTGCCCAAACACCACTGCACTGCCCTAAACCCTAGAACACTACCCCCAGCACGACCCCCTACACTACCCGAACACCACTGCACTACCCTGAACCCTAAAATACTACCCCCAGCACAACCCCTACACTACCCGAACACGACTGCACTGCCCTAAACCCTCAAACACTCCCCCAGCACGACCCCCTACACTACCCGAACACCACTGCACTGCCCTAAACCCTAAAACACTCCCCCAGCACGACCCCCTACACTACTCGAACACCACTGCACTGCCCTAAACCCTAAAACACTCCCCCAGCACGACCCCCTACACTACCCAAACACCACTGCACTGCCCTAAACCCTAAACCACTACCCCCGCATGACACCCTACACTACCCAAACACCAATGCACTACCATAATCCCTAAAACACTACCCCCGCATGACCCCCTACACTACCCTAAACCCTAAAACACTACCCCGCACGACTCCCTACACTACCCAAAGACCACTGCACTACCCTAAACCCTAAAACACGACCTCCTACACTACACAAACACCACTGCACTACCCTAAACCCTAAAACACTACCCCCTACACTACACAAACACCACTGCACTACCCTAAACCCTAAAACACTACCCCCAGCAGTACCCCTACACTACCCAAACACCACTGCACTAACCTAAACCCTAAAACACTACCCCCAGCAGTACCCCCTACACTACCCAAACACCACTGCACTACCCTAAATCTCTACCCCCAGCACGACACCCTACACTACCCAAACACCACTGCACTACCCTAAACCCTAAAACACTACCCCCAGCACGACCCCCTACACTACCCAAACACCACTGCACTACCCTAAACCCTAAAACACTCCCCCAGCACGACTCCCTACACTACCCAAACACCACTGCACTACCCTAAACCCTAAATCTACCCCCAGCATGACCCCCTACACTACACAAACACCACTGCACTACCCTAAACCCTAAAACACTACCCCCAGCACGACCCTCTTCACTACCTAAACACAACTGCACAATTTGTTACAGGCGTTGCAACGCAGGCCTGTGGTGCTTACTGGAAGTACCTAGTGGGCTAGTTGGGCCCCAGGGACCCTCAGGATTCAAGGTGACCTAATCCCCCAACTTAAAACGCACCACGGGGCGCGTTTGCACAGTGGTGAAGGGAGGGCGGGGCCTCAGGTGACATGTGCGCAAACACGCCCTGTGGTGCGTTTTAAGTTGGGGAATTAATTCCCTTTGAATCCTGAGGGACCCTGGGGCCAACTAGCCCACCAGGTACCTTCAGTAAGCACAACAGAGTTGCGTTGCAGAGAGGTGAAAAGATGCGTGGCCTCGGAACGCCTCTCTGCAACTCAGCTCTGTGATCCTAACTGTAGGTACCTGGGGGCTAGTTGGGCCCCAGGGACCCTCAGAATTCAAGGGACTTAATCCCGCAGCTTAAAACGCGCCACGGGTGCGTTTGCACACATGTCACCTCAGGCCCCCTCCCTTCACCACTGTGCAAACGCGCCCTGTAGCGCGTTTTAAGAGGTAGTTTTAATCCCCTGCCCTATTATGTACTAGGGACTTGCAGAGGAGGTCATGCCAATCACAGGGGTACCCCAACGCATAGTGTTCCCTAGTGTATGTAGGTGTTTTCACTGTATTCTAAGTGTCTTTTAGCATAGCACTGGCTCTGGTTAGTCAGAGTCAGTTACCACCAGTACCCGTCTGAAAAAGTTGTGGGCACAGGATGATTTTGCAACAAGGCCTCTTTCTGCTCCTCTGTTGGTTCTTTCTGCACATCTTTTGCTTCTTTCTGTGCGTTTTTCTTCTTTCTTCACATGTCCTACCTCTGTAGGCATAGTTAGAAACTAGCATTTAAAAAACCTTTGAAATTCACTTAAAAATCATAGGTTTCAGGCACGTTATAGTTAGAAATTAGCATTTAAAAACCTTTGAAATTCACTGAAAAAACCATAGGTTTCAGACACGTTATAGTTAGAAATTAGCATTTAAAAAACCTTTGAAATTCACTGAAAAAACCATAAGTTTTAGGAACAGTTATAGTTAGTTGGACATTTCACTCGTACAAAACCATAGAAATTCCCCCGTTATAGTTAGTTCAGCTAACTATAACTCGCGCCCGCAATGCACTGCTGATGACGTCACATATTACATCACTCATGACATGGTCAGTGACATCACTGATGACATCTCAAATGACATCACTGATGACATCATCCATGTGATAATTTCATGCATCTTCTCACACCCTAATATAAATTTTGATACACCCACTCTAAATTACAGACTGCCATTCTCAAAACCATAGACACTCCAACACCAAAAACTACATACCCACTCACTGATTCTTAGGTCTACACACACATCCACTCACTCACCCGTACAGTCACTCATACTTAGTCACTCAGTACAGGACTATCATATGCACTCATACACCTATATAAACACTCACACACCGCCACTCATCCATAGAGGTACTCACACACCTAGTCAGTCATGCAAAAAACTTAATCACACACCCATTTACTCACCTATACAGTTATACACACACCAGCTCACTTACTCATACAAATACTAGCACATTCTTACGCTCTTATACAATCACTGATACAAGTACACACTCATCCATACAGCCACTCTCACAATCACACACTCTCACTTATAGCCATTTATATACTCCAACACACATATATACTGCCTTTCACATATGTAGTTACTCACACATGTACCACTGAGATATACATTCAATCACTAACACACCCATACACACACTCACCCACCCATACAGTCCATCACAGATGCACTCTTGAAACCATGCACCCAGTGAATCACCAACTCACACATCTATGCACAGAGTCACACACACCCCACCCACACAAACACTCAGGCACCCATACAGATACTCAGACAATCAATCAATAACCCATGTAGACACTCATGTAGCTATTCAGAAAGCCATGCAGCCGCTTACAAACCAACAGACAGACGGATACAGACATTCACACAGTTTAGTCACTAACCCATGCATTCAGTAAGATACATTTAATCACTCACTTGTAGAGTCAGTCACTCACGTACTAAATCATCCATTCAGACACTTATACACCCACTCATTCTTCAATACGCCTTTCCCTATATATATTAAACATATTTAAACTTTACAGAAACACACAGTCACTGGATGATGTCATCAGTGATGTCATCAGTGATGTCACTAACCATGTCATGAGTGATGTCATATGTGACGTCATCAGCAGTGCATTGCGGGGGCGCGAGTTATAGTTAGCTGAACTAACTATAACGGGGGAATTTCTATGGTTTTGTACGAGTGAAATGTCCAACTAACTATAACTGTCCCTAAAACCTATGGTTTTTTCAGTGAATATATATATATATATGTGTGTGTGTGTACCAATAACATAAAATCTAATTAAAAAACCATTCTATTATAAATTAAAACATTAAACTATTTACAATTCCTCAAACCTAAATTTCCCACTCCAGTAACAACAGTATGGAAAGTGTTGGCTAGCCAAGGGCAAAATTACTATTCACACTCCAGTGAGTGCAACAGTAGGGAAAGTGTTGGATTGCTGAGGGGTAAAATTACTTTTCCCACTCCAGTGAGTGCAACAGAAGGGAAAGTGTTGGATAGCGGAGGGGTAAAAATTACTATTCCAACTCCAGTAAGTGCAACAGTAGCGAAAGTGTTGGATAGCGAAGTGTAAAATTACTATTCCCACTCCAGTGAGTGCAACAGTAGGGAAAGTGTTGGATAGCAAAGGGGTAAAAATTACTATTCCCACTCCAGTGAGTGCAACAGTAGGGAAAGTGTTGGATAGCGGAGGGGTAAAAATGACTATTCCCACTCCAGTGAGTGCAACAGTAGGGAAAGTGTTGGATAGCGGAGGTGTAAAAATTACTATTCCAACTCCAGTGAGTGCAACAGTACGGAAAGTGTTGGATAGGGGGGGTTATGAATTACTATTCCCACTCCTGTGAGTGCAACAATAGGGAATGTGTTGGATAGCGGACGGGTAAAAATTACTATTCCACCTCCAGTGAGTGCAACAGTAGGGAAAGTGTTGGATAGCGGAGGGGTAAAAATTACTCTCCCCCTACTCCAGTGAGTGCAACAGTAGGGAAAGTGTTGGATAGCGGAGGGGTAACAATTACTATTCCAACTCCAGTGAGTGCAACAGTAGGGAAAGTGTTGGACAGGGGAGGGGTAAAAATTACTATTCCCACTCCAGTGAGTGCAACAGTAGGGAAAGTGTTGGGCAGCGGAGGGGTGAAAATTACTATTCCCACTCCAGTGAGTGCAACAATAGGGAAAGTGTTGGATAGTGGAGTGGTAAAAATTACTATTCCCACTCCTGTGAGTGCAACAGTAGGGAAAGTGTTGGATAGCGGAGGGTAAAATTACTATTCCAACTCCAGTGAGTGCAACAGTAGGGAAAGTGTTGGATAGCGGATGGGTAAAAATTACTATTCCCACTCCCATGAGTGTAACAGTAGGGAATGTGTTGGACAGCGGAGGGGTAAAAATTACTATTCCCACTCCAGTGAGTGCAACAGTAGGGAAAGTGTTGGGCAGCGGAGGGGTGAAAATTACTATTCCCACTCCAGTGAGTGCAACAGTAGGGAAAGTGTTGGATACCGGAGGGGTAAAAACTACTATTCCCACTCCAGTGAGTGCAACAGTAGAGAAAGTGTTGGATAGTGGCATGATAAAATTTACTATTCCCACTCCAATAATTGTAAAAGTAGGGAAATTCAAATTCAATTCAAAAGACTTTATTCGGATAAAAATACATATCCATAAAAGTGCAAACAGATAAAAACATAATCGTCGCAACATCAAAACTAAATTTAAAAATTGGGATAAAAGAACATACAAATAAGCAAAGTTCAACAAGAGCACATAGAATTGCGAGAACGCACAGCCGCTTTCAAAAAGAGCCAACCCGAAAGGTTAGCTCTTCCTCTTCCAGAGTAATAATCTTCCCATATGCTGCCTTATAGTCCATCACAGATGTGGCCTTAAAGTATGGAATTAAAAACCTTTTGGTAAATATTAGATAGTAACAACAAAAGAAAAGAAAGTGCAGCATTGATTGGTTTTGTTGACTATTACAGGGGCATGGCAAATGGTCGAGGTCAGGATTATACCCTGCGGGAAAACATAGCAGAAATTTTACTGTATCGATCCTCAGCCGAAAAAGTAAGCCCCTTTCCCACCGGCCAATGGGTTTTAAGAGGTAGCTCGATGGGGCGTATGAGATGTTCTCAATACGCATATATCTAGCAACAGACGATTTCTTACTCTCTTTTTCAAATCTAGCATTCCTATAAAGTGCAAAAAGAGCCGATTGCAGGGATTTCTTGCAAGTGGTTCCAGAATCTAAACAATTTAAAAATAGATGGCCATAATTCACACTTGTTAAACTTTTATTTACGGCAGCCAGCCATGGTATTTCCTTGCCCCTATCACATTTTAAACAATCTAATATAATCTCCCTAGTTAATTGGGCCGCGGGGTTGTTCCAAATTTTAAGCCAAAATAATGCAGGGCGAGCCTTAATAAAATCTTCGATATAGGGCAGATTAAGTTCATGGTGGCAGGCGTACGTTGAAGAGGAAATAGGGTCACCCAGGATTTTGCGACAAAATCTATTCTCTTCATCATGGATCCTACCACAGTTAGTAAAACCCCATACTTCTGCACCATAGGTGGCCGTTGGTATACATTGCAGTTTAAAAATTTTAACAATGGCAGAAACAACCTCAGTATTCCTGGGTTTGGGGAGGCCGAGTATTGAGTTAGTGGAGCTGGAGAACTTTCTCAGACAATGGGCAACATGTTCGGACCACAGTCCGTTGGAAGCAAACACCAACCCTAGGTAGGGGAAAGTGCGAGTGCTTTGTAAACTATCAGAGTCTAAAACAATTGTTCGATTAAAATGCTTCTTCAGTCCACACACCATTAAAAAAGATTTTTTAAAATTGGTACACAGGTCCAAACCAGCCATAAAATCAACAAAACCCCGTGTTAAAATACGTAAGGCATTTAAAGTACGGCCCATTAAAACCGCATCATCTGCGTATAGTAGGGCAGGAAGTTTGTTGCCATTAATGCGGGGTACGTCGCAGGTGAGAGTTACCAAGGATTTATTCAAATCGTTGATGTATAATATAAATAGGAGTGGGGCCAGGACACAGCCCTGCCTGACCCCTCTCCCAACTTTTATTTCATTGGAAACCTCACCTTCCCTACTAATACGCACCCTGGCATGTAAGTCTTTGTGCAGATGAGCCAAAAAGTATACAAGGGGCTTGTCCAGGCCATATTTCAAAAGAATTGTCCAAAACCGTGACCTGTTAACAAAGTCAAAGGCCGAACTAAGATCCATAAATGCAAGGTATATTGGAGTTTTTTTAGCTACATTGTATTTGCCAATAATCAAGTTGAGGTTGAGGCACTGCTCCACAGTGCCAATATTACTTCTGAACCCCAACTGACAATGATGGAGGATATGATTCTCCTCGGCCCATGCCCTGATCCTATTATAGAGAACCCTCCCTAAAATTTTCAAAGTATTGGCGACCAGGGAGATCGGCCTGTAACAACTAGGGCTGGTGCGGTCCCCCTTTTTAAAAATCGGCACAATGATGCTGGTGGACCAAGTATTGGGTATAGTAGAATTTGCAAGATTATTAAAAACATTCTGGAGTAGGGGTGCCCAGAAATCAGGCTGGCTCTTAATTAAAAAGTAGGGAAAGTGTTGGATAGCGGAGGGGTAAAAATTACTATTCCCACTATAGGGAGTGCAACAATAGGGAAAATGTTGGATTGCAGAGGAGTAACAATTAATATTCTCACTCCAGTCAGTTCAAAATAAAAAACAAACACATTTTTAACAATAAAAATATTTAAAAAACAAAATATATTAAAAATATAAAAATATGTTAAAAATTCAAATACAAATATATTTAATATTAAAATTTAAAAAACGTATTATAACATTAAATACATATAACAAATACCTACAAATATTATATTAAATACAATAAAAATAATTTCCAAACAAATAAATATTTTTAATTAAAAATATTTAGAAACAAATTCATTAATTATTACAAAAAGTAACTTTTTTATTTCCTGCCCTATAACACCACACAATTCACAACCCACATCCAACTTTAAAAAAATCACTTCCTCAACTAACATAATTAATTACCAATTAAAGAAATATTAAATAATTAAAAAACAAATTAAAACTCATAAAAATTATTTAACTTCCCACACTTTACCCATATAATCCCCACACCCCACAGCTAAAGATGAACTGTAAAAAAATTAATTACACAATTAAAACTTATTTTAAATTAAAAAACTAATAGTATTTAACTAATTAGAAAGTAAGTAAAATTAATTTACTCCCCACACTGTACCCCATAACAATAAAACCCACATGCAAAAAATATAAACAAATACCCTAATTAAATATAAATTAATTAATTAAAATTAATGATCAACTATTTTTTAATTAATTAAACAAAAATTACTTCCCACCTTTTACCCCTATAAACTCCACAACCCACACCTAAAATTAATTACACAAATTCCATATTTAATTTTCAATTAATTATTTAATATTAATTAACAACGAATTATTAATTAATTAAACATAAATTACTTCCCACCCTTCACCCCATAAACCCCACAACCCACACCTAAAAAACAATCACACAATTACCACAATTAATTATCGATTAATTATTTAATATAAATTAACAACTAATTATTAATTAATCAAACATAAATTACTTCCCACCCTTTACCCCTATAAACCCCACAACCCACACATAAACTTAATACCACAATTTCCATAATTAATTTTCAATCAATTAATTATTATAAATTAACAACTAATTATTAATTAATCAAAAATATATTACTTCCCACCCTTTACCCCTATAAACCCCACAACCCACACCTAAAATAAATTACACAATTACTGTAATTAATTATCAATTAATTAATTAATATTAATTAACAACCAATTAATAATTAATTACAAATAAATTACTTCCCACAATTAACGCTATAAAATCTAAATTAAATAAATAAAAAATAATCATGAATTCATTATAATTAAATTACTTCCCACCCTATTCCCCTATAAACCCACAACCTGCTACAAAACTAAAAAATGCAAACCTTAGTTAAAATAAAATTCTTAACTACTAAAAATTTAGCACATATATTAAAAAACATAAACAATACTTATACAAAAAAACATACATCACATACATTTAACCTCTTCCATGCGTCGGACGGCGTCACGGTGGGCGTGTGCGGAGGACGGCCGGGGGCCGTCCGTTCCGTGCACGCTTGAAATTCTCCCGCACAGCGGGGGAATTCCAGCCGCGTCGAAGCGGTTAAAATATAAACTAAAATACATAACACTAATTAAAAAATCGATATTTTAAACATCTATATTTTTGCAAACAATATTAATGACTTCTATATTTTTTAAAAAACAATATTTCTTACCTTAAATTCGATATTCTTGACCACGGTATTCTTGATGTCCACATTTCTGAATCACGATATTCCCAACTCGATATTTGTGTAAGTCGACATTTCCAACTCGATATTCTGTCTCAGCACCGAACATTCTAAAGCACCTTCTAGAAGGCAGCCTCATCAAGTTAATTATCGCACCTGTTCCTTGTTACAAACAATTACAATGTGACCATTATGAACGTTCTAAAGCAGTCTTATTTAAAGACCATCCATACTTCTCCCCTTCGCTTAGCCTCTTCACCTGCCACTTACCTGTCTC
Source organism: Calotriton arnoldi (assembly GCA_963921515.1). Taxonomy (NCBI): domain Eukaryota; kingdom Metazoa; phylum Chordata; class Amphibia; order Caudata; family Salamandridae; genus Calotriton; species Calotriton arnoldi. The sequence goes on from CAWUFW010008153.1 coordinate 826,488, forward strand.
CCTGCTTTTAGGACTCTGTCTTGCCAGCTCCCTTGATCCTCCTTCTTCAACCTCACCGCAAAGAATGTCCTGCATTAGTCTAGCATCTGGATGGAAAAAAGAACAAGAAGAAAACGAGGGACGCATTAACAGACTTGATTTTACTACGTGCTGAGCTTGGTCGCAACATCGTGCTGCAAACAAAGGTAACCAGTGTTTTTGTTCAACTTGTACATACTGATGGTAGAACTCTGCCAGAGAGGACTTGGGTGAAACTAACCCCGGCCAAATTTGCCTGTGGGTTTTAGGCTGAAATTATACTCACTACGGTTTCGAGAAATTGATGAAGGGGCCTCTGCAGACAATCTAAATGAAAATAAAACAACAACAAAACCAAAGGTACCATATCTGCTAGTACCATTCATCAGACTGGTGTGAATGCCTGCTGCAGTGTTGCTGTTGATTAGACGAGCCACAGCATCTTTGATTTTACAGGCTTGCGCCATCCTAACCCCTCTTCCCCCTGGGATGTGCCACCAGAGCAGTGTCTCCTCCTGTAAACCGGGAGGATTTGGGAACTAGCATCGCCACCCCTTTGGAATCATCTGGGGTCCAGGTAGGTGGCTTACGACACAGACTGAAGAGAAAGTGGTTGAAATGAAGAGGCTTTTGGTGACATGGAGAGGCTTAATTGGGCTTTGGAACATAGAATGGGCCGCGGTATGAGAGAAAGGAGCAGAATTGACAGAGAGGCCACGGGGCATTACATGAGATGAAGTGGAGACCATCAAAGTATAGTACCTGCAATGTGTGTGGTAGCTTTTCAAGCAGGGATCTTCACAGAGATGTTGCAAAAGTGGAAAGGTAAGCACAATAATCTCTATGCTGAAACTGGTCTTGGGAAAATGGAGACCATCACATTGTTGTGCCTTTCTTTAATCTTTTCAGGCTTATGAAACTACTGGACCTACAGTGGTGGTGGGTAAGATTTGTGCTCTTTTGAAGCTCTAATCCCATGCACAATCTCAAAGTTCTGGAAACCAAATTCTTTATAGTAAGCCTAGTAGTTTTATGTTTTAGGGGAACGTACATCTTTGTGGTACCATGCTCACAATTGTGCATGAAAGCTGTCTATGCCCTCTTTTCCACAGGATATTTTAACCCTTGATTGGCTCCAATAAAAAGTAAAAAAACAAGAGAAGTATCAGGGTTGGACAAATGCATAGGGCTTTTCATGGTCAGGCCCAAAATATCTTACAACTAGATTTAAACACTCCTTCACCAACTGATACTTAAGATTTCCAACATGATCCTGCTACAGATTCCCAAGTTTAACAGGTTAGAGCAGGAGGTACGTCCTTTTCACATCTGGCTTCAAAAGCCTGGAATAAACTTCTGGCTTCCCTCTGGTTCATTGAATCTAATACTGTGTTCAGAATGCAACTCAAAGCCTGTCTTTTCTCCTACATCTGAGTACTCTGTCTTTCAGTTTAGTCTTGATATATGGTCAGCTGCTGGGCAGCCCTTCGGGTAGCTGTTTGCGCTTTAAAGATTCCACTCATTCATTCAAAAATCACAAAATGAATTTTATTTTCCTTTTAGCAAGGCTGCCAACTGTCTGCATGGCATATGGTTCCATCAGCCAGTTCTTGTTTCAGATTCAGCATGTTGCATTTTGGGGCTTATAGTTTTGCTTTTAACATTGTCATTATGGGCTCAAACAGTCCAAAATGGAAAATGATGTTGGCAAATAAGCAATTATATACCACACAGCCAGGCACTTGGCAGCAATTTTTAGAAATTTTACAAACCAGTCTTATCCATTTTGAAAACAGACCTTGTTCAATCCAAAAAAGGTAAACACTCCTCACATAGTTTATAAGGATGTGGCTATTTATTAAGTCGCCAGCCAAGCAGTGAACAATCCCTACTATTTACCCAGTGGCCATCAAAATAGTACAAAGTCTCTGCTATTTACCAAGCTGCGGCCAAATAGCTAACACTTCACTATTTATCTAGCCACAGGCTCAATAGTAGAGATTATGTACTATTTGACCAGTCACAGTATAAATAGTGTGAAAAACGTCTTTATTTAGTCAGACGTGACCAAAAACGGACTTCAGACAACGACATGGTAGTAGTCACCTTGTAATGGGAGTGCAGGAAAGTGTGTGAAACATTTGAATGTAAGTGCATATACAATTGTACAAAAGTATATACAAAAGTAAATTGATTAAACTAAGTGTGGCATAAAATTAAAATAAAATATGTAGAAATCAAATCTCTGCTTCAGAAGCTTCAGGTTATGACATACAGATATTTTGTGCTGCGGTCTGGGATTATTTAGATATCTGCAAGACCGTTTAAATTTGTGACTGCAAAAATGTACATTTGTGTTTTCATGTATATTGCATTCATGTTTTCTTCACTCATCAGAATACATTTTTTAATGTTCGTGATCCTCCTTTATATTTTTTTTTTTATGGGCTAGTTTTACTTTTGTCTTATTAAAAAAGGTACTGTTTTTTTTTTTTGGGCTTCTTTTTAAGAGACGTTTTGCTTGCTTAGTATTTGAGACCCGGCAACACAACAGTAGCCAACAAGCTGCAGCAAAAAGGGAGTGCAGAGACACAGGTGGTATCTGAGCCACAATGGGAGGGGCAATTGCACGAGGCAATCAGTGATAGGGGCACTGTGCTTTGGGGGACTTGAAGGAGGTAAATTCAGTGGAGACACAGTAATGGTGCTTCTGTAGAACAGGGGAAGTAAAAACAGGGGGCAGGAAGTCAAAGCATATGGTAATTCACAACGGAAGTGCCTATTCAGTGCTTAATTTGTGCCGGTGCTTTCCGGTGCTTAGCACCGGCACTTATTTGACAGGGCCGGGTCTACATAACACCACCACGCATCTGCAACTCTGACTCTGCACGTCATATAATTGGTCACATGGCAGGCAATGTGAATGTCAGTCAGTATATAAAATTAAATTACCTCAGGCTCAGACTCGGCGCGCAGCGCCCATCACATATGTAATAATGTAAATGATTCATATTACTGACTCCAGAGATCGTCCGTCCGACTCATTTTACTTATTCCAATGATGCAGATGATGACGCATTTCAAATTTGCTTTAGGTGGCGCGGAGCCGCGGTGGATGACCTGCGGCCCTTCAGTGTTGCTGTCAATAGGCGGGCCGCAGCCCCGGGACACTGATTGGGAAGGGGGCTGGATTTGGTTCTGCGGGGGTAGGGCTGTGCTGTGCGGCAGGCACCGTGTGCATGTATTTTTCTCAGTTTGCCACACCCCGCCACACCCGCGTGCATGCACGTCCTCGTCATCACTCATCAGCGGTTCACAGGCAGTTGGTTAGTCTGATGTCGAGTGCAGGCAGTAGCAGGCGTAGGCCGCCTATTGAATAAAGGCAGGCAGGCCAGTGCCCGGCCGCCCACCACCACCAGCAGTAACTGTAAGTAGCAACGCTGCTTTTTTTATTTTGGACTGGAGCGTGGTGGGTGGCATGACACTGTCTGCGACCGACGGTCAAGGGCGTGGTAGGCGCAGGCTAGCTCCGGCACCCGCTCGGTGATGAAGTCCGGCACTCCGGGGTTTCCTTGAAAGGCCCTGCAGGCTGCACCGGCCCCTGCTGCCCTTCATCCAGCCGACCAGCCTTCTCCTGGCACTGGCAGTCAGTAGAGTAGACCTTTGCATGTTTCCCTCACCTGGCCCAGTGGGCCTCCCAGGCAGCGTTGGGTCATGGCTGCGAGGCTGGGGCCCCTCCCCCTAGGCTTGCAGCGGTACCATAAACATGGCTGCGAGGACTACTGGGGACCCCTACCATGGCATTGTACTTGCACATGGATAGTGCCGACTTCGGAGGCATGATTGCTCAGGGCAGGCCTTGGAGAGTGGACTTCACAGTTCACTTCATGCGCTTCCAAGGCCTGCCCTGAGCAATCATGCATCCGGTGCCGGCACCGTCCATGTGCAAGTACAATGCCAAGGTCTACTGTTGCGAGACCCATGGTAGTAGGGGCCCCCAGTAGGCCTCGCAGTCGTAACCATATTTTACCGCAGCAAAGCTCAGTGGGAGGGGCCCCAGCCTCGCAGCTATGACCTAACGCTAGGAGGCCCAGGTGGAATGGGATGTTTTTCATTAGATTAATAAAGTATAATGCTGCCATACTGGGTGGGTGGTGTTTGTGGTGGTTTTCGCATCGTTGTTATGTTTCTTTACTGTTCTATTCTGCCCTGCATTAACTGTGGGAGTTCTATGCTTTCGTTACCAGAGTAAAGCGAACTTACTGTTGAGGTGCATTAGCATAGAAGCTGCGCGTGGGTGCCATGTTTTGCTGCTGGATACGATTGAGGTGCATTGTGCTCAATGCTTATCTTGTAAAATTTTAAGCGCAGGGGCCTTGAGGATTTCTGGGGCCTGTCGGCGCAGCCCAGTGGCAAGGTTGCTTGATTTCCCTCATTCCTCTTTCTGCACCTCGCTCCACTTCTGTTCATATTTCTCGCTCTTGCAGGTGCTCCATTCTTCGTCGTCCTTTTCCACTCATCTCTCCCCTCTTCTTTCTCCCTATTCTGCCCCTCTCTTGCTATTTCTGAGGCCAGCGCCTTCCCTTACTCAGTGAAATAAATATTCCTTTACTCGATCTTAATTTGTAATTCTGGAAGGTTCAATACAAACTTGTTTACAGTGCTCTGTATCACCTTTTTAGCAAGTTTGTTCTGTCTTTATTTGCGTTACTAATCATTTATAGATAGATGAAATGGGTCTAAAACAGATTTGAATTGTATTATTCCTGTAGATATATATTTTTTTAAGTGTATGTTACAAAAGGGAAAACGCCCATTTTGGATGATTTCCTCAGTAGTTTTTTTTCTTTCTGTATCTTTTATCTTAATTTTTATTTACCTTGAAATTAAAATCCCAACCATGCCTGTAAAATATTGCCCACAAGAGCACAACAACTGTGTTTAATAAGTCAAAATACATAAAAATAATCTGAATTGTATCACTTTTAGGACTGAGATGGTATGTAGTTATGTTGGTACTGTCACTGACAGCGCTGGCAGGGGCAATGGGTGGTGTAGGCTGTCGTGATCTCCCGAAAAGGGCCCTGGCCCTTTTATTTTTTACAAATTAAGCAATGGGGTGGAGCAACTAGAGTAAGTGGGTGGATCTGAGGGAAGTGGGTGTGGCCGCATAAAAAAAATTTGAGCACCTGCACTTCATATTTTACAAATTAAGCACTGTGCCTATTCATTCAGTTGATAGCTGAATAAACACACTTCTTCACATTAGTCACCCAGCAGAGTGGTTTTCAGGCATAGATGTTTAGAGGCCTCCTTTCCAAAAGAAATATACCAACCATTTGTTAATGTTCATGTTTTTGGGGTCTGCAAATTTCCGTATGTGATATTTAAATAGAACATCATATAAAATCATCTGTATTAATTTGCCACATGACTTTTCTCTTTTTCTTTATTTTGCATAACAATCAGGGTTTATTAAGGCAGCTCTAGAGCATGTTTTAAAGTACTTTTTCCCCCTATATTTACTGTTTGATGTATGTAGTGATAAGTGGGAAAATTCCAGCTGGGAAAAATAACGATTATGCTGGCAGAAAACAGGACAGGTTCAAGCCACAAAATGAGTGGCCCCTTTAGCCACACTGGCAAATTAGATATCCGCTCAATGTATCTTGAGAAATATGGTTTTATTCTTAACATGCTAAGAAGTGGTATTATTTCATTCTTTGTTATCAGTATAAGACTTAACAATATTACTAGTAAAACACTAAAAACGAAATAATACATCTAATTAGAACACACCAGAATGCTATTCATAGTGAACTTCTATAGTATAGAATCAATACAGTCTATTATGTAAAACAAACATTAAGCAGCTTTGAATCTAATACAATCAGTAACTGGACGATTACGTATCAGATCTTAAGCAACTGTTATAATTATATAGAGATTAAAAAGTTAAATAATTATTCTCATGTTCATTACTACACAACTGTAGGAAACGACTCATGCCATTATCTGACATGCTGCCCTGTATAATAAAGTGCAGCCATCGAACAGAGGGGCTGGTGCAGCCCCACCACAAATAGGTTAGGATCAGTCCTACTTTTGCTTGTTCTTAAACTTGCCAGTCACAATCCAAGCAGATCAGCTGGAAGTAGCAACTACATGATATATTGCAGGCTAGTCTGTCCTATAATACAGTGTTAAATCATCTACATGATTCAGTATGTTATAGACATTAAATGACAGAACAAACCATTTCGTGCAAACAGTTAGTGCCCTGGGGCAGAATAGCATTGGGTGCCTGACAGATTTGCTTGCCTCGTGGCACATTCTCTTCGTTCATCACTGGCATTGTCATTTTTCCATTTGGCAGTATTTGTTTTTAATGGAATAATGCCAAGACGATACGTGACGTGCAATGTATGTCTTACTTCAGGGTAGACATGATCTAGATAGGGCTCCAAGTCTGTCTGCTTTTTGTGTGTAAGAGAGCTGTGTAGTTTAAATTGCTCTTGACAGAGTTATAAATCAGGGGTGTACCAGGTCCCAGGGATAATAATGATCATGAAAACATATTCTCAATTTTATGTAGAATAGAGACATCTCTATAGCCGCACACTCCGGCTCTATAAATAGTCATAGCTACTGTCTTAGAAATGTATTACAGAGCCGGCGCTAGGCATGGGCAGTGTGGGCAGCTGCCCAGGGCCTCGCACTCAGCCTAGCAGCATGGGGCCCCGCACAATTGCAACATCCCACCGGTCCTCATGTGCCCCTGCTGATCAAATTGAAAGAAAGGTGTCTCTTTACAATTGGGCCCATGGGAGGGGGCCCTCTCCCTGGGCCTCTAAGGGATGGTGTGGGAAAGCCTAGGGGAGGGGGACACCCCTCCGGCTGCCCATTCAGAGACTCCGCAGGACGCCTATTGTCAGCACTTTAGCCCACACAGGTTTAACTATCAGCCCCCAAGCAATTCTCACACCTTCAGTCTGAAATGGGCTGTAAAAGAGGTGCTTGTAGGAGGCTGAGAGGAGGAGCTGCTGCCCAGAAGGAGTCTGCACAAAGAAGCCTCCCCCAGCCCAGAAGGTGTCATATATGTAAAGTTCAGGTGCCTCGCACCTTCCCTTTTGCCCAGGGCCCCGAAAATGCTAGAAACAGCCCTGAATGTATACATGCAAAAGGTACTCAGAGACTGACCCCTAGCCTTTTGTTTACATCTAATGACAGAAGCTGCAGCTTGCTTCAGAGGGGCTGCTGCCTTTCTCTCTGCTGTTTCAAGTAAGCCTATTATCTGAGAGGATGCCTAGATAGTCAAAATTATTCACCCACTTTAATGGTTCATTGTTGACATAGAAGGAACTTTGGATAACCACCATTGGTTTTATTATCATAGCCTTCTTTTTGCACATTGAAAGTTGACAACTTTTTTGAGAAGCAAGTTACAAAGCCTTTCAAGAGCTTTCTAGAGCTTGTGCATGGAGAGCTCAGTCAACGAAAGGAGAAATGCATCATTTGCCAGCAGTAACACTGGTATACTCCTGTTGCAGAGTCTTGAGTTTGTCCAACTTCAAATCAACCAGATGTGACCCAGCATTGTTCAAAAACACAAAAAAGCAAGGGGGCTAAAATGCATCCTTGATGCACACATGTGAGGATTGGAAAGCTCTCCATCCTCTCTCCATTTGGCCCATATCAAACGTGAGCCGAAGTATCGGTGTGCAATCTTTGTAGGGCTCTTATCAAAGGTGTTGCAAATGACTAGATATTTTATCTTGACTGTTTTTGCTGGCTCTAGAACTGCTCTAGCCCTGCTAATTAGTGGTAACATCATGTGCCCCCCCTCTCAACATAATGAGAATGGCATACAGCTAATTGGCGTATTTAACATACCTATAAAGTCCCTTGTACATGGTCCCCAAAATGTACCCACGGCCTGTAAGTTAAATGTCACCACTGGGCTGCAGCACCGATTGTGCCACTCACACTAGTGACAATGCAAACATGGCTGCAGGCCTGATTGCACCACTGTGCAGATCAAAACTTCAAATTTGATCTGTCAAAATACCTACTTTTGAAAGCCCCAAACAGTCCATTTAAATATTGATAAGGCACCCCTAAGTGGGACTTACTGCCCACAAATGTAGGGGACGATGGTATTTAAAGTTGGACATTAAAAAGTTTAATGTTAGACATGTGAAAAAGCTCTTAAAGCTTTTTCACTTTAGCATTGTTGGCTGTTTGATAGGAAAGCACTGGGATACAATATTATTTTTAATTTTGCTATCTCAGCTACAGAGTTCGGACTTTTAAACATATTTATTACAAGCTCAATGTATTGGTAAAGTTGGATTTGTAATAAATACTTTACTACAGGTACTTTTAGAAAGTTAAGAAACTTAATGAACCACATCATATTGACCCTGTGATGAGCCTCGGCCTAGAGAAATGCATGGATTCTAGAACGGCAGGGCAGTGTCTCACATCAAGTGCTCATGGCCAACACAATATTAATATCCAGATAGGACATGGCCTACTGTTCGTTGTTGAAAAGAAGTTTATTTCTATAGTGTAGGCAAACCACCCATAGTCCCAACTTCAACCTCCAACCCCCTTTAATTTTCAAACCTCAACAACTATGCAAAAGAATTCCAAACTACACAGAACACCAGACACAGAACACTCCTCAACCAGAGATCTACAGGCCAGCACTACTGAGAAAACACCAGAGATCCATTCCCTTTCAGAGAGGATGCGGTTCAGAGTCAATTGACAGTGTAGTCAGGTGTTAGTCTCAGCTAATTTTGAAAACAGTTCTGAACCTAGAAACTATATAAACCAAACATGACCCTGCACTCTAGCCCTCATTTTCTAAGGTAAAATCGGATCAGCGGTGTCAGCAAGACATGCAGAGTGGTTGTAAATTGCAATTAAGACAATATGTTTGCTGTCTCTAGTGCCTCAAGTGAGTGTGCCTTAGTTGAATTTCTGTTTGCAGCAAAGCAGTGAGTGAACCTGGATATCAGTATTTTATGAGAAGTGTGCTACATCAATACCATAGCATGAATAGTTAGGTGGGATGATTTGAAAGGAGTTGCTTTCCAGGTATTACATCACTAGACCTTCCAGGTCATTACAAAACATTTTTTCCAGTCTTGCCCACATGGACAAGGCTGTAATCGGTGTCTGTTATCCATTATTTGAGAAACTTGTTTTTCAGGAAAATGCTTCTTCAGATTTGGCAGATGGGGGTCAGCAGTCGACATGGTTGCTTGATAGATTCCTGGCTTAGGGAGGGGTTGTTTGTACCAGTGGCGTCACTAGGGGGGTGCGGGGGTGCGGACCCCACCGGGTGACACCATCACATGGGGTGACACCTTTCCCAAATGAGACTATTTAGTAAATAGTCTCATTTGGGAAAGGTGTCCGCACTGGGTGACACCAACCCTAGTGACGCCGCTGGTTTGTCCTCCGGAATAAATGGATGCATTTTGTTGATGGAACGTACGATATGGGGCTGGTTATCTGGTATCATACTGTCTTTTTCTGTATTGACAAGGATGACCAGTTTTATATTCCTCTAAGTGCAAGTGGAATCTGTATCCTCGCATGGTTGCAAAAGTCAGTGACATTTACATTGGCATAGTTTGTCACTGGTCCCAGTTGATCCTTAGGCCTTGAAGAACAACAATTCTTCCTTCAAGTGACATTAGGTGCAGAATATAAGACCTCGTTTCTGACACCATGATGACAATGGCGTCAGCAATCAATTCTTTTGCTGCTCTCTGCAGCTTCGTAAACTGTGGAGGTTGTAGGATGGTTGCAGAAAGTGGATTCTTATCCAAGCAAAAATAACAATGGTGAAAGTGGGAAACCTTGTCTCAGGTCCTGGTGTATTTGGAAATAATCCAACATAAATAATACACAGTCAATGTGCGAGTGTGTAAACTAAACAACCACCTAAGTATATGAAGCTGAACTTAATTAGTCTATTAGCCAGAATTGTAGCAATAATCTCTACAACAACATTTAGAAAAGATGTAGCTCCAAAGCTGTAACAGAATATTGATCTTTGTCTTGCTTAGGAAGACGTGTAATGGTTGCCCTATTAAGGTCATCGCCTGGCCCAAGTGACTCTATACATACTATAAAGGAGAAACGATAAGGGCAATCTATCAATTTTGAAGAATTCAACCATCATCTCCTAGTGCTTTTCCCAATAGGATCTTTCTTACTGACTTCCAAAATGTTTTCATAGACACATGATTTGTTGTGAATGGCACCCCTTAATTAACTTTGACATTCAATTAAGCAACCACACAAGGTCAGCATTTATATACTTAATTAGGACACTGATGAGTAATCATCTCCCAATCACAGATATGGAAGACATGCTTCCATGCAAGCATAAGTGCTGATGTCAGTAGCATGATTCCATTATTACATAATACTTCATATTTCAAATTCATCTTTATACATCATCTTTAAATACCTGTGCTTTAGCATTTGATCAAACATTATGATGTTCATCTAAAATTTCGACGATCATTACAAGTGGCCTCTTAATTTCGATGGGATTGGTAATAGCAGTTACTGTCCCCACTTGAAATATGAGTTCTGAAGAAACACCGCACATCTCTTAACTTTCACTTGGAACTTTTAGCAGCTGAATGCAGTTGAAATATCTGCATGAATGACTGGCCCAAAATGAAGAATTTCTCGGTGGATCCTCAGGGTCCATATCATAATGGGCCGGATTTTACTCACATCAAAATTTACTGGTACCCCTGTTATCTGCAGCTTCGAAAGTAGGGAGAATCCAGCCCATTTACCGGGCCACTCATAATGAGGGCCCTGATTTTAAAAACATCACATTTCAGTCATGAACAAAGAAAACCCACTACAGTCTACAAATAACAAGTGACACATCTGCCACGTATCACTTTGACTCAACAATTGCATGACGTGGTAATCTGCAGCATCTAATCATTTTGTAACACTATTAGAAGACTGTAAAATATCTATAGATGAACAGTGTGCATTGAAATATATACATATATAAATCAAAGTGGCTATTGTATCCATGTTCTTGCCCTTGTGGAGTACTGTATTGTTGATTGGCATATTGGTAGACCCCAAATTATATTTAAATTGCAAACCATACACTGCATTAGGTTTGAGTGCTCTTAAATGTACATAATATTCATGATGTTGCACAGCAATAACCCATTGATACACTATCAGACTTATATGTTGAAACATCCTATTTCTAATAACATAGGACCTGATTACAATCTTGGCAGTTGGGTTATAATTGAACTTTTAATATGGCGGACTGGATATCCGTCATGTTTGTGACGGAATATCCCATCCGCCAAGATCGTAATCAGGCCCATAATCTTCGAGGTACACATCATCCAGCCCAAGTAGGCTTGTGTCGTCACTTCCCGCCACAGTAGGCTAATAAACCAAAACTATTGATAGAGAAAGGTCACAAAGAGCACCCGTCATGCTCCGTGGCTGAGACAGCGTCCATTCCGGCTGGGATGGCAGCTAGCGTACAGTGTCCTTTCTCCTACTGCAACCCTACACAGTAATTCTTTGCCCGCTGCCTCCTCTGTAAAACCACGGTGACTGAATGTTTGTCCTGGAGAGCACATTCTAAGAAGCTTTTGTCAGAAACCCCTCTCGAAGTGTTTTTTCCCTGCTGCGAGCGACATCGGACGGATCCTGCTTGTGCATCCTGCAGAACCCTTCTGACCCCGTTGCCAGACCCGGCTGCCCGCGATGGAGGACTGCGGCAGTCGGGCCCTCTGAGGTGGGGCTGTGCGCTATTAATAAGCATGCTGAAGCTAGCGCTGTGCCACAACTAAGCAGAGTCTGTGCCGGCAAGAAAACAAGATAAGCAGAGGGGGAGCGACCATCTGTTATGGGTGATAAGCTGTCGGGGCAGCTGAACACAATCACTGCAATACTATATGGCTTTTTTTTTTAAGTTCAAGAAAAGGTTTATTGAAAAGAGAATTACTATGATCATAAAAAGAACAATACTTCGTATATATACATTTGTTTGTTAATACATAAATACATAAAAGTACAATAAAGAATAATAATAATATATAATATCCACTAGAATGGTAAAAGGATAATATATAAGAGATATGAATACAATCAAAGGTTCACAGAAATCATAAATAACAGTATATGTCAAAAATACACAATTTTAAAAATTATTATAGAGATGATAAATCAAGTATAATTATAGACAATCAATCGGAAGTCAAGGAGGCTTGGTAACCTCTTGTTGTGTGGGAGCAGGTAGAGAAGTTTTCTTCACGGTATCATCTAGAAATTGTGTGAGTGGACCCCAAAGGTGAGAGCGTCTAGTAGCAAGAGAGATAGGATGGACGAGTGCTGTATCAAGGCGATGATTGTGGCACACAGCATACCACCAAGCTAAATAGGATAATTTAGAGGAATCTTTCCAGTTTTTTGATATTTGCTGAAAAGCTACAGCTATTAACAAATCAATAAGTGGTCGCTGGGACTGACTCGCTTTCCAATCCAGTATTAAACTGCCTAGAAAAATGTTTGTGGGGGAGAGGGGAATTGTGGTGTGAAATATAGTGTTGATTTGGTGCCAGACCTGCTTCCAAAATATAAGAACATGTGGACATGTGAACAGCATGTGATGGAGATCGGCGTTGACCTGGGAACATGTCCAGCAGGTGTTAAGATTTGTGCTGTGAATTTTATGTAAGTGCGTGGGGGTAAGAAACAATCTGTTGTAAATAAAGAAGAGAGTTTGTGTTGCACTGGCCGCTCTGGATGATTTCCTAAGTTTCGTCCAGATTCTGTTCCAAAAGAGATGGGCCAATCCATTCTCAAATCTGCTTCCCATGAGAGTTCCACTTTGGTTTTGTCACGTATCCCAGGAGGTATCATTAAACGGGAATAAATGGTGGACGCTTTGGGGCTTATGTGCAAAAGGTTATGCCATGGGAAAAGGGGGTGGGAGTGTGAGGAAGGTGAAGATTTGAGTTTAGCATAAGTATCAAGTATTGCGTTCTGCAAAGTCGAAAATTTGAGTTTAAAAGAAGAAGGCAAATGGTACAGAGTTTGTAATTGCGTAAATTGAATGGGTGTGCCTTGATCAAAAAATTGATGAACCCAAAGTAGGCCTTTGTTTCTCCAAACCTTCCAATATATAGGTTTCCTATTGAGAAGGATGTGTTTGTTGTGCCAAATTGAGGAGTTGAGAAAAGTATCTATATTATGTATCATTAAGTGGGGTGCAGTGGACAGTAATCTACAGGAATGCTTGATTATAGGGGTAGAGAGCTTTTGTGGTTTGCGAGTAAAGGAGAGATATTCCTGAAATGAAAAGGGAGCTAAGAATGAGGTCTCAAGATCCACCCAGAGAGGTTTATCCTCAGATTGATTAGCAATCCAGTTCGATAATTGTCGTAGCTGAAAGGCCTTGTGATAATTAGAGAAATGAGGGAAATTGGCCCCACCTTCAGATTTTGGTCTTGTTAATTTCTGTAATGCCATTCTTGATTTTTAGCGTTCCATAGAAAAGAAGTCAAAATAGAATTGATCTTTTGAAAGAATTTAGATGGGATGGAAAGTGGAATGTTGGAAAGGGTATACAAAACTACCGGAGTCAACATCATTTTGATTGTGTCTAAACGACCCCACCAGGAAAGATGAAGGGGATGCCATCTTGCGACCAATGTTTTGAGTTTAGCAGAACATTTGTCTATGTTTAAAGAGATAGATGTCTTTATAGAGGGAGAGAACCAAATGCCAAGATATTTTATATGTTTAGGGTTCCAAGTAAAGTTGGAGATCTTAAAATCTTCCTTATAGGTGTATTTGGTTAAGGGTAATATCTCACATTTCCCTTCATTCAGTTTATAGCCAGATACCAATCCATAGGTCTCCACCTCTCCCATGAAAGCAGTTAGTGATGATTGTGGTTGAGAGAGGAAAACCAAAATGTCATCAGCATAGGCTGACAGTTTAATTTGTTGGGGGTCTGAGGCAAAACCTGTGATTGAGTTATTTTGACGTATTCTTGAGAGAAAGGGTTCTAAGGCCAGATTGAAAAGAAAAGGGGACAAGGGGCATCCCTGGCGCACTCCTCGTTTAAGATTAAAGTAGGGGGAGATGAGTCCATTGGTAGATATGGCGGCTTTGGGTTCGGAGTAAAGTAAGGATATTAACGAAATGATTTGAGGTCCAAATCCAAACCACTTGAGAGCGTGGAAGATAAAAGGCCAGTAAACTCTATCAAAGGCCTTTTCTGCATCTAACGCAATTGCCGCCAAGGAGTCTGGATAATGTGATGATTTAGATAAAATGTCAAAGAATAGGCGTGTATTGTCAGTGATGTTGCGACCTTTGACAAAACCTGATTGTTCCTTTCCAAGCAGCATTGGAAGATATGGTTCTAATCTTAGTGCTAGGGCTTTCGAGAAAATTTTATAATCTACGTTAACTAAGGATATGGGTCTATAATTCTTACAGTAACGTAAATCCTTTTCAGTCTTTGGTATTAGACAAATCAAGGCTTCGGAAAAAGAGCCAGTGGAATTACTAGAAGCAATAAAGGAAGAGAGAAGAGTGTGCAAGTGTGGGAGTAATAGATGAACAAACTGTAAATAAAATTCTACTGTGAAGCCATCTGGGCCTGGGGCCTTGTCCTTTTTAAGGGTTTTTAAAGCATTTAATAATTCTTCTTGTGTGATTTCAGCTTCCAAAGGGGCTAAGTCTAATTGGGGATTAATATGTTTTTGAATCGTGGAGAAATATTGGGAAATGTCTGTATCTGAAGGTGTGTTTTCTGGTGTGTAAAGGGATTGGTAAAAATGTACAAATTCTTGAAGTATTTCAGTGTCTTTGAATTTCGATGCTTGGCTATCATCTATAATGGAATCAATATGAAGTTTCTGCTGTTTGATCTTTAGGTAATTGGCCAAAAGTTTGCCTGATTTGTTTTGGCCGCCATAATATTTCGCTGAGGATTTCAGTAAGTATAGGGAAGCCTGTTCTGTAGTGGATTCGTTAAAGGCGATTTTTGCATTAATGAGATCTTTAAGAGAATCCTTCGACTTGGAGGTATGGAAGGAGTGCTCAAGTTTTTAATCTTAGCTAGAAGTGTATTATGTAATATGCGGGAGACTTTACGTTTATTTGTCACAAATCTAATGATGAAATCCCGAGCGGTGGCCTTAAAAGCGTCCCACACCGTATGAAAGGAGACATCATTCGTTAAATTAATGTGAAAAAACTCCTGAGCGAAAGAGGTAAAAGATGAAGTAAAATTGGGGTCAAGGAGTAAGGAGTTATTGAAACGCCATTTTTTTGGTAATGTGGAATGATTTAAAATGTCTAATTGAATTGAAACCGGTGCATGATCCGAGATGAGTATAGGGCCTATGTCAGCAGAACGTAAGGATTGGGAGATGTTGCGTGAAATAAAAATATGATCAATTCGAGATTGTGTTTGATGTGGAGAGGAGAAAAAAGAGTATTCTCTTGTGGATGGATTGCAGAGACGCCATGAGTCTAATAAGTTTCTTTGTTGAATAGTTCGTGTGAAAACCTTGTGTGGTGTGTTTGGGATAAAGGGAGATTTGGAGTTCCTATCAATAAAAGGGTCCATCACCTGGTTACAGTCTCCTGCAAGAATAAAGTTTTCTGATGGGTGTTTGAGCAATACCTGAGATATACGAGACCAAAACGTGGTATCACCGCTTGTAGGGGCATAAATGTTAAGTAGAGACAAAGGAGTCTTCCCCAACAGGAGGTTAGTGAGAATCCACCTACCCTCTGTGTCGGATTCTTGGGATACAAGCTTGGCATTCAGTGATTTGTGACAAAGAGTTATTACCCCATTCCTTTTGCCATCTCCTGGTGAGAAAAAGATTTCACCAACCCAATTTCTTTTGAGTTTTAATGATTCGACATCTGTGAGATGTGATTCTTGCAATAACGCAATATTAACATCTAATTTGGAGAGGTGAGATAAGACTCTCTGTCTCTTAATGGGGAGTTCAAGCCCTGACATTCCATGTGACAATTTTCAAAAACATTTGTGAGATGAAAGTAATAAAAACATAAGTGAACCAATAAAGTCTTGTATATTATGAACCATATTACTTGTGGGAAAATCAACAATAAAAAACATTGGAGTAAGCCTTATAATATGTACGAAGATATTAAAAGTTAAAACCATTTGAGAGAAACTGAAGGAATAGAAAAGATAAAGAAAAGGAAGAAGCGAGGTTAGAGAAAGAGGAAAATGACAGAAACATGTTTGATAAGAAGAAGGCGGAAAGAATAAAGAAGAAGAGGTAAGAGCTGTAAAGAAGAATATGAAAAAAGGATCATATTCACATAGAGGTCAAAACAATGGAAGAATGGGGGGAAGAGACCACATGGAACGATGACGTTCCCAGACCCCATGAGGTGAGGCGGGGGAGACTTCGGGATGTAAAGAACAATCAAAACTAAAAGGTCACGCACATGAGGTTAGTATCTGTGCAAAAAGGAACAAAAAATGGTAAATATAGACAGGAGAAAACATGTTATGACACATTATGACATCAGAGACTACAAGATTATAACCTGAAATGGAAAAAGGCAATGAGAAACAACAAACTATTATACCATGGCAGAAATCCATTTCAGAATTCTGTAAGTGAACTACATACCGAAACGCTAAACCCTATTCCAATATATAACGGAGGAAGAAATATTTGGAGGGTGATGAGAACAAAAGAAGCCATTATATCATGGCAAAACTGTACTAAACTTCTGTAGTTGAAACAACACATTGAGGATTTGATCCCTAATTAAATATACTCCAAAATAGAAACTATTTAAAGCGAGTGCTTGAAATGTCCATCTTTTCTGGGCATTGTGCTCTGAGGAAACTCCTCAACTTTGTTGGGTCCTCATAAGTCGTGGTGTTATTGTTGAGAGTGACTTTAAACAAGCAAGGATGAAGTAATCCGAAACGTGCTCCAATTGAGCGCAATGCTGGGTGCATGTCGAGGAATTCTTTGCGTCTATCTGCTGTGGACTTGGCATAATCCTGCGAGAAAAATAGTTGGTGACCTGAAAATGAGATACGCTTCAGGAGCCTAACTGCAGAAAGCACTTTAAGAAGATCCGTATACTCAAGGAAATACAATATAACTCCTCTCGGTCTCTTCGTGCTTGAGGGTGTTGAATGCGTTGGGCCCAATCTATGGGCACGTTGTATATTAAGATTAGTGCCCTCCGGTAAATTCAGTACAGTCGGTAGAAATTTTTGAAAGAAGGATATGGGATCCGATCCTTCTGTTCCTTCCGATAGGCCATAAATGCGAAGGTTGTTACGTCTATTTCTGTTTTCAATGTTTTCAACCTGTTTTTGCAAGGATGTAATTTGGGAGTGAAAGATGTCTACCTTGTTACAACATGCACTGAGGGTTTCCACATTATGTTCAACCTTAGTGACTCTTTCCTCCAACTTTTCCCATCCATCAGTTAAGATTTGTATTTTAGAATTTGTCTCCTCGACAAATGGTCTCAGAGCTCGAATTTCCTCCAGAAGGAGATCCATGGAGACAGGCGTAGAGGGCTTCGGTGGAGAAGGTGGATTTTGCTTAAGGCGTTTAGTTGTTGCCTTAATATTAGAAGAGGTGCCAGGAGTCGTAGTCGAAGAAGCAGTTGTTTTGGGCAGTGATGCTTGGGAGACTTCCATTCTAATGAAGTTGACACGTGGCCTTGAATGGACAAGAAATCTACGATATGAGGATATTTGTAATGAAGAAACTCTTTTTAACCTCCCCATGCAATGGGAAGAATTAAAGCCTATACAGAAAAGATTCTGTAAAACTGTAAAGTATAATGTAAGTGCGCAGTTTCACTCAATAACAGTGTGCTGGGCACACTATAACAGAATTTGCCCGCTTTTGGCGTAGGGTACAATATCAACACATATATTTACCAATAGGCATGGAGTGATATATAAAGGTGATATCTTATCTGCTTAAAGGGAAGAGATTACATGTATGAAATGTAATTCACCACAATGTATTGCAAGAACATGTTTAAGCCCATGCAAACCATACCATATGCTTAGCTTAATATGATTTCTAAAAGAACCATTTTGAATAAAGAGTCTCGTGATGTACTCATGAATATTGTAGGCTCTGAGAAGAGCTCAGTTAAGAAATGTAGAAGTTAGCGCATGCATATTTTAGCAACGTAAAAACATGGTTACAGAAATGCCCATCCAAAACCTGTTAATAAAAGCGCATGAAATTAATGACCAAAAACACTTTTCTACATGACTATTAGTATGAAACGTCCATAATCAGGTCATTAAATGAATAAAACATTTCTGCTTTTGAAGAAATTCAGCAACGATAAAAATAATCTCATGTCAATAGGTGAAAGTCAGTAAATAAATGAGGTACTGCCACTTAGAAAGACACAATGTGCATTGAAAATAATCTCCTCAGCATGCAGGCTAGCGTTGTGGGTCGACATAAGGTCAAAATTCACTTCATGCCTTAGCCTTGAATTCCGACCTTTACTCGGTAGTTTCCTGTCATAAATACTTCATTGCCGGCTCTGAAGAAACATCACCGCGCTTTAGAAGCGAATTTCCCAGCGCTGGCAACTTTAAATTAATTACTTCTGTTCAACTGGTTCAGAGCGTTATGAGGAGCAGGAAGGGGGCACTGCGCTTCAATACACGGCCAGACCTGAAAACGTTGCTTAGCTTATAAATGACTGCCTTTGTTGAAGAGCCTCCTCACTGCCGGTGAAAGAATATAATCTTTAAGGGCAAATACGCGCCTCACGGTGAAAGCTGTTCCCTCAGCGCGCGCGAAGCATTGGAGAGGCGGTGACGGTTACCAGAGCAGCAGCTGAAGGCGCGATGAAGAAAGATAAGACTATTCACCTCAGAATAGATTTAAAATATCTATCACCTTGTAGCGCCAATGTTCCGATTGTCAGTCCTTCATTTAGCGGTGATTCATGACACAGCCAGCGTAGGAAAATCCCTCAGACTGCCCCGCGTCCCCAGGCAAGTCACGGGAGAGCCGCCATCTTCCTCGGGCGCTAGCCACGCCCCCCCTACTATATGGCTTTTAAGGGGTTCATTAGGCACTCCTCGCAGGTGGAGAATGCATGGGGACCTACAGAGACAGTCCGTGTAGCAGCGGATGCAGTTTGTAACCCCTGGGGTACAACTCCTGCTGCTGTTACTCTTTAACGAGCATTGCTTTACATTTCCCCCTTATAAACTGTTGCTTGCCTGCCATAGATGAAGTGCATCAAAAGGAAAAGCTTGTCCAAAGCGCACCCCCTGGGAAGTCTTCAAGGGGGTCGAAACATAGTAATCATCCAACTACCAGCTTGATTAATGCAGCACATACCTCAAAGGTTTTAGAAATAGTGCTGCGGGCGCCCTCACAGGAGCAAATACTGGGTCAGCCTCAAGAGGAGATCACTGTACAGGCACAAGTGCAGACATCTTTAGGGTCACACTCTATGGCATCAACAACACCAAACATAATAAACTATGCACAACTTGCCCACTCCGATATAAATGCGCCAGAAGCGCAGGGGTCCCCAATGCAGGACAGTCGCCTAAAATTAACTCTGGATGCCCACACACTGAATCTCCAGATACCTCCAATGCGACAGATGAGGGTGAAGCATTGAGGGATCTGACTTTCTGTCCCCTGTTTTCAGACACAGCTGCTAAGACACTCCAGGAAGAGATCCTTGATGTATCGCATGTGCAATGACAAATGCAACATAAACCCAGTTTTATTGGCTTAAGTAGCACCAAGAGACTGCAAAACCGAACAGGGTCATCTACACCTCAGGGGGAGTCTGGAACGCCACATGAAATGCGAAGGTGCTCTGGCGTTGATGTACAATGCATGCAGATGGAGGTGGCATATTGCAGTACAGAACCCTGCAGAACCCAGACGCAATCTATTGCACTAGTGTTACTACAAATACTCGAGGAATTAAAAGTGAGGAAAATCTCTCAAGAACAAGCCCACAAGGAGACCAGTGCACAACTAAGTATGATTAATACCAACATGCAACTTTTGACAACAAGAGTAGGTGAAGTGGAGCAAAGAGTATCAGATTTGGAAGATGTTAAGTCGGGCTCGAGTGCATAACCTCCAAGCTTCAGTCAGAACTTGTGTAGCTATTCATGAAACTGGACGATTCAGAGAATAGATAGTGGAGAACCAATCTCTGCTTCACTGGAATAGCAGAAGGCCAGGAAAATGGCAAGACCGTCGTTGGGTTGATTACTGAATTAATTCAGAAGTACTCAGCTCCCGACACAGCGGCAGGCAATATGGACCTCACCTTTACTCGTGCACACCGGGTCCTTGCAATGCACTTCTCGAATCCCAATCCCAAATAGCCTTCAACTACACTTGTCAACTTTGCGGACTTTCGGGTAAAAGAGCATATTCTAGCTAACGCCATTTGAGAGAAAACTTACCGCATGGGAGACAATTACTCCTTTAAAATATACTGAAACATGTCAATAATGGCAGCATAATGACGCAAGAAGTTTAAGTCTTTGATTGACTGCTTTCGGAAGTGTGGGGCTCCTGCGGGTATCATACAGCAGTCCAAACTAAAAGTGTTGCTCAAGGGACAATCACATATTTTTCACACTGTTGAGCAAGCAAAGGTTTATCTAGTATCCTTGCAAAAGAGGTAAAGGAGGAACACAGATAGGCGCTATTCTGAGATTTAGGGGACAATGATGTAATGATGTAATTTATGGGACAATGATGTAAAGTGTCTTTTTTAGAATCCTATTCTCTTTTTCACGGTATTTGCACTCTGCACACCATTGACTGTTATGCCCAAGCCACCGTTGAGGCAGTCTCTTGAGTGCAATGTCAGGGCACTCACTCAGGGGGTTTGGGAAGGGTAGGAGTGGGAGAGAGGATTATGGTGGAATGGAGAGGCAAATGGTCAGGTCGGAGTTTGGGTGCTCTACTCGGGAGTCCAAAATGGGAGAGGCTCTAAGGTTGAGGGAGCAGAAAAGAGGGTGGGGATGCACTTTGAAGGTTAAAGGTCAAGTAGGAAGGCAAATTAGAGCAAGCTTTAAAAAGATTGTTGAAGAGAGGAGCAGTTAAGGCATTCGCCGGATAAAGGGAATACCATCAGAGCAAACTGCTCCAGTTCAGCTGGGTGGCAAAAGGAGTAGCTTGAAGAAAGGAATCCCCCTAGTGTGAGCCCTAGCTGCATAAAATGTGTTACATGGAACGTTAATGATATTTATAAACAATAAAAGTTAACAGCCATTTTAGCATGGCTAAATTCCTCCAAAGCTCAAATAATATTAATTCAGGAGATTCACATGAAAGCTCAGGTGGGGCAGCCCGGGAACCCTAATTACATTTCACACGCGTTCTATGCATCAGCCAATGCAGCAGTTAGAGGGGTTGCCATCTTGATAAATTGGAATTAGCTGGGCGAGGCAACTCAGGTTCTAAGTGACGTAACGGCTCTATGGATTTTGGTGAGCTTTGTAGTGAGAGCATGCTCTTTCCCTTCATTAGTTTTATGGCCCGATAGAGGATGATATTTCGTCTCTAAGAGAAGTTCATGATATACTACTTCCTTTGAAAGGCCTAGTGATAATTGGGGGCATTTTTTAATATTGCACCAGAGGTACATCTAGATTGCCCTCGGAAGAACAATCTTCAAAAGAAGCCTAAAGGCGCTTATTTTTTACCACAAATGTGTAAGGATTTAGCCCCAATTGATCCTTGGCTTTTGAACTTTCCAAACAGGTGGGAGTATATTTGCTATTCTAAGTTGTTCAACTTAGCATTATGCATTGACTTTTTCCTAGTGTCTCACAAATGCATTAGAGGGAATTCTTGTATCTTGGCAAACCCTCTTTTGGACTATCAGGCCCCGTTCCTTGAGGTGGTAGTGCATACTCAGAGGGCATCACATCCACGTTGGCAGCTTGATAAATCACTGTTCCCAGAAGATGGCTGGGTATCGTGAATGCGTGTGGAGTTAGAGGACTTTTTAAAGAGAAATTTAGGAACAGCATCAACTTTCGATGTATGGGACGCCTGTAAGGCTTTTATTAGGGGTGAAGCAATTGCATTCAAGGCTCAGGTCAACAAGCAACAGCATGAGGTAACGTCGGCTTTAAAGTCTGAATTAGACCAGGCCGTCAGATTGCATACTGTATACTACTCAGCCAAATCAAAAGCAAGTGTTTTGCCAGCCACCCAGTGATTAAAAGATCATTATAACACTTCAAAAATAATAAATCAGTGCTCGTGCTTTCAGACATATAATGAAGAAAGCAAACATGCAAGGCGCTTCCTGGCTTGGACTATCAAACCTAAACAAAATCGCACAGTCATTAAGTCCATCTTTGATGCAACCAGCAAAACTAATATCACACAATCCGAGTCCATCTAACACGTTTTTTGTGCACTACCCAAGACTTCATACTTCGCTGAGTGTGACCCTGGATGATCAAATAGCAGATTTTCTTCGCCCAATTGAGCTCCCGCTTTTAAATCAGGAGCTTTAAGCCTCACTGACTGTCCCTATTTCAGTAACGAAAGTTAAGGCGGCCATACAATCCCTATCAAACACCAAAGCATCTGGCAAGGATGGTTTGCCAAGTGAACTCTATAAAATTTTCCAAGGACAATTTGATATTTTTTGGGTGGGTTTATAATGAAATATTAGCTGGCTGTGTAATTCCACACTATTTTATTGAAGCGGCATTGTCAGCTTCCTAATTAAGCATTTGCAATGCAATAGGTCTCGCTTTCACGCGAGTTTGAGCTATTGGCATTGAATTGGCTATGCCTTTTATTTATGTTTTGGTTTTTAAAACATAAATAACAAGCATTATTATTTACAATGCTAATAACTTAAACTCTCGCAAATGTGAGACCTATTGCATTGCAAGTGCTTGTATTTGCAATGCAATAGGTCTCGCATTTGCGAGAGTTTAAACTAATGTCATTGTAAACGACAATGCCTTTTATTTATCTGTTTTGAAAACCAGCACATAAATAAAAGGCATTGTCATTTACAATGCCAATAGCTCAATCTTCAACAAATGTGAGACCTATTGCATTGGAAACGCTTGGTATATGAAGGAGGCAGACAGAGTGACGGAAATGTAAGCAAGGAACAGTAAATGAAAATACAGTGTACAGAGGGGAGGACGACGGGGTGGGGCTTGCAGGGGTTTTCTTTATATGTGCTTTTATATTGCGCGAACTTTACTCGAAGGTGCCACAGCGCTTTACCATAGAATAAGTTACATTACATATGGACTTTAGAGTACATAAATATTACATTTTGTGGTAATTTCAGGGAACTAAAGATTAAAAACCAGCCCACCACACCGTAAACAAAACAACGAAAAAAACAGCCCACACACTGACCTGCATTGCCAGCCCTTGTTGCGCTTCCAAATTGTCCTATAGGCCAGTCCTACCATGCCAACACACCACAGCAGAGAGCACTTAAATCACAGTGATTTCTTATCTATTAAACTGCAGGCCATAAATACTATTGGTTTCATTTGTTTTGTTTGAAAGGGCTTATTTTCTAAAAAGGAGTACATGATCAAATATTTGATCCGTTTGACAAATCCGAAGCTCTTTATCTGGATCCCTCGTTGGACTAAAGTAATTGAAAGGCTAGACTGCTCTAGCCTTAAGGCACAGCAAACACGTTGCCCAGGGCACCTGCTGGCAATGCACCTCCATTAGGTGGCAAGTCTGCAATAAACAGGTAAGGTATAGGTTTAATTTCCCGATTATTTCTGTATTTGAGATCGGTTGCATAGAAAGGATGCCTCACCTGACCACCTTGAATGCAGGGGTGGCCAGAAGCAGTATTTCCTGGTGGCAGAGGAGTCATTGTTGTTCCCTAAAGACAGCATAGGAGGAGGCGTACCACATGCTGTGCCTGCTCGGGCTTGCAGATTGTCATTCTATTCAGAATGACTCTGGCCGCCAACAGTCTGGGCTAGGTTGGGAGCCTGCTTCAACCCTGAGAAAAAAAAAACACATCTGGCCTCAGCAATTGTGCCTTCGGGCACCGGCTGAATGCCCACCTTCTCAATCCGACCCTGACTGAAGGCAGATCAGCAGGTCAAAAGCAGAGCCATCACAGATAGCTCTGTCATGCTCTAATGTCCCTGCGAAAAGTGGATTTTGCCAGGAGATTTTGGGGCATATTATCAAGGGCCCATCGCCGCTTTAGCGGCACTTTTTTGCCGCTAAAGCGGCGATATTTTTATCGCCCTATTAGCAAGCTGTCGCTAACAGCCGTTAGCGACAGCTTACTGGCGATAGCGGGCGTTTTTTTTATCGCCTTGCATGCCAGCGATATTTATTGCTAATGACATGCAAGGTAGGAGTTCTGTCTCTAAACTTCACAAAAACGCCCGGTAACCGCACTTCGCCCTATTAGCAAGGATGGCCCGGACCCGCGAAGCGATAAAAAAAATGTCGCTAAGGCCTGTTAGCTGCAGGAATTTATGGCCAGAAAAAAGCAGGGGGCATATTACCAAGGATTTGCGATAATTATCGCAAAGCGCGCATAGTGCTGTTTTTTTTATCGCCGGCTATACCTGGATTTCATCACGGAGATAACGCGTTATTATCAACGCTTAGTGCATGCTCCAGATAGTCACAATTCTTTTACCTGCTTTCCTACAAATACACAAATTACCCAAGCGGACTCGCTATAAGGTCCCACATATATTAGAATATATATTCAAGCAGATCAGAAAGCAAATACAATTCCTCTTGTTTCGTCCCTAGATGAAAATCAGGGAATGTACAGAATTAGGATCAAGTATAGGCACCGCTTCTTTTGAGAAATGGGAAAGGGCGGCGGCGTTTAAACTCTGTTATTTTCTGGCATTAGGAGGAATGAAAACGTGGGATCACTTAACCTCCAGTTTTCCCGCTGTTCCCCCAGTGTTATTATTTTACTACACACAAATTATAATTGTTTGGGATTGCATTACGGTTGAGAGGGATTTGTATTCAGATCAAATTAGTAAAGCTTACTTCAGAAACGGAGTTAAAGGAGTAAGGAACTGGCATTGTTTACTCCAGCAACAATTAAATTAAAGGCTGGTACCTGCAGCATTATCTAAAAAAAAGACTCGGGGGCATATTCACAAGGACTTATCGCCGAGTTATCGCCACCTTAACGCATCAAAAGTGGAGATAGATTTAACGCCCCATTCACAAGCGGGTGCAAACTGCAGACAACGCAAGTAATCCCGCGATAACTGCCGCAAAATTTACCTCCACGGGTGACACCACCAACTAACCCTAATGAGATGCAGAGTAGGCGTTCCCATGCAAAAACACACGAAAACACCACTACACCACTTTCACAACGAACTGCCAGATCTGCGATGCGAACCAAAAACAGGCGATAAGCCTCAGTAGCAGCAGGGATTTAACACCTGCCTTCTGCTGGTGTTAAGCAGGACGACTACCTGCAGTATGAAAGGGAGCCCAGCCCAGAGCCACATCTGAAGACCCACAGATGCCATGGAGACAATGATCATGCAGCTCGGAGACCCATGAGGGCCACAACATCCACCGCCACCACTCCCAGGCCAGTCAGCGCCACGTGGTGGTAGGCCTGTGACGGCCGCAAGGCTTCGGGTGCCACTAACCCTGTGCAACCCCAGTCAGCGCCACGTGGTGGTAGGCCCGTAACTCCCGCAAGGCTTTGGGTGCCACTAACCCTGTGCAACCCCAGTCAGTGCCACGTGGTGGTATGCCCGTGATGCCGCATGGCTCCGGGTGCCACTAACCCTGTGCGCAACAAATAATGGGCCCTTTATGATTGAGAATCGTGGAACGTCCGTCATCCAGTCACCACCGGCAGTGGGGAATGTGACATTGTCGGCCCCTTATATTGGTGGGGTCACATGGCCTGTGATGCCTGTGCCGGATGGGTGTGGTGTGTGTGCAAACCTGCCCTCAGGGAGTGGCCGTGACATGCCGACAACTAGACCAGCGACCTGCAGACCACTAGCGTGTAAACCTGTGACTTGTAGCTATGTGGCCCCCCCCTCGGAGCGGAGTGGTTTGGCCTGGCGTACGCCGGACCAGCGCAGGGCTTGCAACAATGACTTGGGGGCTCTGGGCATGGTTCAGTCCATGTCCGGACAAGGAAGTGACTAATGCGTGTGTCCCTGTTGTAGTGTCTACGGCACCCGGAACGCAATCGGCAATGTAGCACACTGTGACTGGAATCCCACTAGATGAGCATCATTGACATTAGGGGGAATCACTGACCCTACATTCAACCACACATTCATACTTGAATGATGAAAGACATGACACAGCAGTGCTTTTCTGAATGTTTAATGCACATCCAGTGGAGTTTTGCAGCTGGAGCAGTTCAGGGCCATGCCAACCCCACTTCACAATATGGGCCCGTGGAGGGCCAGCCAGAGTCCATCGGGGAATGACAAGTACAGCGGACGAGGAAGGGTACAGTCCGCAGTCTGGTCGCCGTGTCATTGGTCACCAAACAGGATATGGCAGTCCATGTCGTGGTCCAAGGTGAGTGCAGCAGAGTGTATCGGGGTCAGTGGAAGGTCATGGGGCCATGTGCGGCACCAAGCAGCAACAGGCCATGTGGCGGACATGAATGCTAGTGCCTCCTTCTGATCTCAAGCCCATCCACGTCCTCGTCCTCGGATGTGTGCTCTGCCCTACCTGTGGGTGGTGCAGTTCCGGCTGCGGCACTGTGTGCCACTGACACATCAGGGGCCGGAGGTGGATTGTCGGCCGCACTGTGTGGCAGTGACACATCAGGTGCCGGAGTGGAAATGCCTGCTGCACTGTGAGGCACTGACACACCAGGGGGTGGAGATGTGGATGGTGTAGGGGCAGCAGCATTCATCTGCGCCACGCTTTGTGGCAGCAATGCCATGATGAGGATATGCAGGGCATGGTAGATCCCAGCTACATTTCGCTGATGTGCAGCGGTGGCTGCCATCCTTTCCGCCTCCATCCGCACCATGTCCTCCATGAGCCTCCGCATGTGTGCCAGCTCACGGCTGAGATCGCTGGAGCCACTCTGAGCAGACAGGTGTTCTTGTCTCTGAGTCATGACTCCAGCGATGTCAGCCAGGGCTCGTTGGAGACCATGGAGCGGCGTGTGGGTGTCCGTTAGGGACTGGAGGTGGTCCCTGATGGGACTCAGACACCCATGGATGGTGTCAAGTTTGGTAGCCATGAGGTCGAACCCCAACCGCACCTGCTCAGCCATCTCCCTCTGGCCCTCCAACACACGGCATTGGAAGGCCATCTGTTGTTCGGGGGGGTCTTGGGAGACAGCCGGGGTTGTGGGTGCCTCCTGCTGGGTGGTTTGTGGAGTGGGTGGGGTCTCCTCAATGCAGCTGGGCTGGTGATTGGCGGATGAGTTCAATGATGTCCTGGAGGGCTTGGGTGTCGATGCTGGTGGAGTCCTCCTCATCATCAGTGAAGAGTGGCTGGGACTGCTCTGCAGGAGGTGTTGACGGTGCCCCTGCAATGTGAAGGGGAGATGCTGTGTTACAATGTGTCCACATGTATGTAGCCGCATGGTACATGTTCACATTCAGACAGCATGGCAATGTACATTGTGACAGTCTGTAGATCAGGGCCATGATCCAGAGTCATTGTGGGTGTGCACTGTGCTCTGCTTGATTGTGCATGTGTGCCATTGTGGCCATCTCCCCCGTCCCCCCAGTACCTGGTGGTTACTCACCCTGCTGCTGTTGTGTTGTGTCATGCCGAGCAGTGTCCGGTGCCCCGACTCCTGCCACGGTCTCCACACTGATGACTGTCGACACCAGCTCCTCCATGTCATCCAGCTCCAGCTGTGGTGCTGGGCTCCCTCCTCCAGTCTGCATTGCTGCCTTCTGGTTGCCTGCGAGTTTCTCCTTGGTTTTGCGCTTGATGTCAATCCATCTCCTCTTGACCTCGTCCATTGACCTCTTGTGCTCTCCGACGGCATTCACCATGTCCACGATGGACCGCCATATTCCATTTTTGGTTCCCAATGACACATTGGAGGTGACGAACAGTTGTTGATGGTGTTCTATCACCTCCGTGACCAGGATCCTATTCTCCTGCGGACTGAACTTCGTCTTCCTCTTCTTCTTGTCCTTGCCCTTCCCTGTCCCCGAGGTCCCAGGCTGGTCGTCCGGGGTGCTTGTGGGGTTCCGCTCATCCTCTGCGCCTGCTCCGGCTGCCTCCATGGTGCTTCGGTGTTGGTCATTTTGTGTTTGTGGGATTTTTCTACTTTTGTAGTGATTTTCCCACCTGCCGTGTGTGTATGGCAAGCCTGGCGCTGCTTATCGCTGATTTCCTCATCGCGGGTTGGCACATCGCATGTTTTTTTGCGTTGGGGTTTGGGTTTTTATCATCATCGCGGTTGTTGTATCGCGGACATTGTCCGCGTTTTCGGGAGACTTTCGCATGGTACCGCCGCGTTGTGAATTCCACGTTAACACGGGGTTATTTTCCCGCGATAGACTGCGATGTGTAAAGTTGCGTTAACATTTTTTGGAGGTGTTTAGCGCACGTTCTTGTGAATATCCCCCTCTGACTGGCTGGGAGATCAGTACAGGCTATTGAGGTTGTTATAACATCATGGCTCTTAGGGCGATTCGGGGTGCTATCTTTAAGAGAATTGACTTTTACTGTAAATGGCAGCTTTATTACACTCCCAGCCGTCTCCAGAAAATGTTTCCAGCTAGATCTGCGGAATGTTTTAGGTGTGGGCAAGAACCGGGGGTTGGCTGAATATGTGTTTCACATGCCCCATTTTATATATCTTTTGGCATAGAATATTCATTACTATCAGTAGGCAAGAGCAGAGTCAGATAAGGCCGGTACCTTGAGAGGCTCTATTTTGTATGTTATCTCCATCAAGACCAGCCTCAGTAAGTCAGAGGCAGTTTTTGTTCATAGCCTTGTTGTTCGTCCTCTCCCTAGTTCTGCAGCTGTGGAAATCCCCTGTAGCACCTAATATTGAATCATGGATGCATACAATGTAACGGGTTAATAGGTAGGCAATGGTTATGTGCTCAAAGGGTTTGGGCACTAAGAAAATGTAGGGGAATTTGGGGGGAAATGGTTTAATGAGGATACAGGAAAAGTTATTATGAATTTCTTCTATGGATATGACTCATAAGGTCATAAGAATGTAATTAATTTTAATTGTATTGATTTACTGTAGAATAAAATGTTCCTTTTGCTTTTTTTCTTTTGCCTGAAGAATAAAATTAAAAAAAAGGAAAATACTATTGCTAGAAAACGTCATGGGCAGAGCAGCCAAACGATCCTACCCAATTGTTTAGCAGTCACTTTTACCCCCAGTCAGCAGGCAAAACCATCATAAATAGTAAGCGTAATTGGAAAAAAAGGGTGGGGGTTAAAGGTGATAGATGATACAGCCAATATTCTGCCAATGTGCACATATAGGGGCATATTAGCAAGGGCCTTATCGCCGCTTTAGCAGCACTTTTTGCCGCTAAAGCGGCAATTTTTTTATCGCCCTACCAGCAAGCTGTCGCTAATAGGCGTTAGCGACAGCTTTCTGGCGATAGCGGCCGGTTTCCCCATCGCCTTGCATGCCAGCGATAATTATCGCTAATGACATGCAAGGTAGGCGTTCCCAACTAAAAGCGACTGGAAACAGTCGCTAACACAACTTCCCCCTATTAGCAACGCAGGCGAAGCGATAAAAAAAATTGCGCTAAGCGCGAATATCGCTAGAATTTAACACCTGCTAAAAACATGACTTACCTGTTTGTAGAATAGGAGGTGGATTGTCAGCCTAAGTCCACCATGGCGTTAATGCGTGAATATCGCTGGATTTCCAGCGATATTCACGCATTTCGCCGCTATCGCTGGATATTTTATCGCATTGGAGATAAACCTTGCTAATAGCATGTTATTTCCGCGATAATATCCAGCGATAGGCGGCGTTAATAAAATACGCGCTAAGCGCGGTTAGCGATAATTTTCGCCTGTTGTTGCTAATATGCCCCACAGTTCCTTGTCCTTGTTAAAGCCCGGAGGATGTTTAGTCTAGAGTTCAACAATATATTTGGATTCCATTTTACTTAGTATCCTGTCTCTGTTCCCTCCTCACACATGTGAGAGTGATCACATCAATACCAAAAATGTTCAGTAGTTCAGCATTTCTCACATGGGATGTCTCAAAGTGTTGTGCTACAGGGTAACTTATATCAAGATGTTTGATAGTTTATAAATACTTCAAAATTCTTTTACTGATAGTGGTACTTCATGTATAAACATAGTTTACATGGGAATTCTAGAACATATATGCAAAAGTCACAAATTAATGCGATCTAGCTATTAATCTTGTTTTTCCCTGTGGGCAGTTCATAATCTCTGCTATTCTTGCTAGTTTTACAGGCCTTGCATTCTACACATTTTCGACAACCTTTTTGTGGTTGCAACCAAATGTTCATATTAGCTCCGGGTGGAAACTGTGTTCAAGCATATTCTTGAGTGATTTGGTTTTCGCAATCTGTTTCAGAAGCATGTGGCATATGTCCTTGCCAAAGACCTGGTCAGCATTAAGAACGCCTCCGTTTTTTGACATGATATTTCTAACCCCTGTGGATTTGTTGTTGTAAGTAATAATAAATCAAATTTGATTATTAGAGTCTCTACTGCTGAGTTTATGTTCAAATATTAAGGCTTCCTGTGACTTGGAACTCTCACTTTTTCAACTGCTTGGTTTAACACATTTGTGAGATAACCTCTCTGTTTGGAACATTATATCACTTGTCTTTTCTCTTTCAAGAATAGGTCTAGAACGTTACAGATTCTCTTTGCTCGAAGGAGCTTTCCATAGGGATGTTCCACTTAAGACTCAGGGTGCTGCCTATTAGCATGGAACACTCTATTTCCTGCTGTTTCCTTTCTATATAGGCTGATTTTCCACTGAAAAGGCACTTTTTGATTTGCCCATAACTTTGACTGTATGGATGGATTTGCACAAAGCATTGCAATCTACTTAGCCAGTTAAGTTCGGCCTTCCAGGTTTTGCAAACCATCCCTTAAAGGGAAAAAAGGTTAGGGGGTGGTGGAGTGTATTATTTACCATTTTAGCTTCCCTAGGAAATTTTGCAAAAAGTCAGAGCAACGAAAGCTGAGCATATTCACTCCACACTTGCTAGCCTTTGGAAAACATGCTGGCTGGGCTTGTAAGAGTTCAGACTTTTGTGTATCTTTACAGTTGAAAAGCCATTTGTTAATTTGCTTATAACTTTGGGACTGTTTGAAGAATATGCCTGAAATGAAGCAAGCAGTACGTTGAGATTAATACTGGTATTTTCAAATTTGTTCATATCCATGGGGGGACAGGTAAAAAGGGGGACAGGTATTAATTTCCTAAGGCATTTGACACTGTGTGGTAAATCTGTACACATTTTGGCACACGCTAGGAACAATTAGTTTCCTATTTTCTGTGTCAATTTTTTGCCAGTTCATAAAGGGGACTTACAGTTAAAGGGGGGTTATGAAGTTTGAATTGGGGGGCTGTCAGAGATAAAACGAGATCAAAATATTTTTTATTTACTGATAACTTTGTTACTTTTTGATGCACACAATTTGCATGGAATTAGCACATTTATCCGACTTATAGCATTTTTAATTTCATGCAGATCCACCAAAAGGGGTTAAGTTAAAAAGGGGGCAAGAGAGTGTTAATTTGCATTATGTGACGGATCTGCACAGACTTTGGAAAAATCTTCTAAGGTTTGTTTTTTTCAGTGCTACATCAAGTTTTGGGTAAATCCTTCGGGGGCAATGGTGAAGAGGAGGGCAACACATTTTTCAGCTGCTTATAATTTTTGTACTGTTTAATGAATTTGCATAATATGTGGCAGGCAAGTTACAGTCCTGGAAGTTATTTTAGATTTTGTGCAGATCCAAAGGAAAAGGGCATTTGTATGTATAAATTTTATTGTTTCAATTAATTAAAATTGTTACAATGAAGAACCAGCGGAGATGTTCCAGCGCTTAATTAATTCAATTATGGTCGGTATCTATTCAACAAATAATAAATACCACATGAATAAAATAGATTTAAAATGTTACATTTGACGCTAAAATAAATAAAACAGTGCAAATAGTCGGATGTCAATGCCTTGAATTAGTTACAATCCCTGATTAGACGATGATTTAGAGTTTTTTCATTGAAGTGCGAACTTTCGCTCATTTTTGTGGGACCTAGAGAAGGTTCAATTGCGACTGTGCGGGTACGTATTCGGTGCTTTAGCCGCAAGGAATTCAATTAAAGTGCAATGTGCGAGCCATTAGCTAACAGTTCTTTCACCTTGTGTGCAAATTTCGCAAATCTTGCCAGTTCCGTTGGAATGTCCAAGCTAAAGAGAAGTTCCATCGCATTTTGACATGTATGTGTTCCATATTTTAGAAACAATGGTTTTAGTAAAGTGCGGCGTGCCTGTGCTAAACAGTGGCATATGCAAACCAGGTGAGCCATGGTTTCCTCATACTGTTGGCATAGTCGGCAACTACTAACCACCTCTAATGATTTCCAGCGCATGTTAATGTCTTTTATCGGCAGCACCATAAGTCTCACTGCTAGGATTCGCTTTAAGATTGACTTATTTAAGGCGGCGTCAAGGTAAGGCTGCTTTAGGCGGTCCTCATAGGAGGTGGCAAGAATCCTAATGTTACTACTGGAGAGCCTCAGTTCCTTCATATCCTCTTCCTTAGAGAGTAATCTAACTTGTTTTCTTAAAATCGATTTTAGGATACCGGGCTGATGGATAAAATCCTGCCAATTGGACATGTCAAGATGCAATTCAGTACAGGCGGTGTGCAGGCTGTTGGACCACGAGTTATTTTCTTTCTCAAAAATAGTTTTTTAGATTGCTTTCATTGAGTGCGGGGAGCCGCACATACCCCTCGATAGAACCGCACAATCGAGGCCCAATGCTCGTAGCTCTGTTTGTTTAGCCCGAATTCCAATCGGAGCAGTGCATTCCGGGCATATGTTGGTATTTGAAAGATTCGCTTAAACGCTCGACAGTTGGCTTGTTCCAAGATGTTACTATAAGCCGCTGGGAATGCTAGTTGGCCATATGTAGGAGAGGGTAACAACTTAGCGTTTATGACCTTTCTGATAGATTTGGTGGATGGGCCACTTAATTTAGAATTCAGCATGCATAGGGCATACGACACCGCCTTAGCTTTTGTTTCCATGGAAGCGATGTGTGCTGTGGATTTCGCATTGCTCGTGAGCCAGACCCCCAGGTAGTTATATTTGGTTGTTGTTGCAATATTCAAGATGCCTAGTCTCCAGTGTTGTCTAAGTTTATTGGCATACTTCCCAAATATTACCACCTTCGTCTTTCCTGCATTTGCCCTTAGGGTCGTTGTTGTACTTGTTTAGAGCTTCCAATAGTCGTTGCATGCCTATTTTGGTGTGGTCCAATAGCACCATATCGTCCGCATACTGCATTAAGAATAATCTAGTCGAGCCAATTTTAGGAGACAAAAGGTTAGCCTTCGATAATGCATTGCCAAGGTCTGCCGTATATAAGTTAAAAAGGAGGGGTGCCAGTACGCAGCCTTGTTTCAGCCCTCGATCTGTTGGGATCTTTTTAGTGGCTGCATTTGTCGTGAGTTTCACCTGTACCCATGTTCCGGTGTAAAGGCTGATTATTGCTTTGAGCAGTATCGGAGGTACCCCCCAGTTTTGCAATTTCCGCCACAACAGGCTCCGGTTAACGCCATCAAATGCCGCAGAGTAGTCCATGAAACAGGCAAAAAGTGGCAGGTGCTTTTTCTGAGTGGACTGTTCTGCTAGGTAAGCGAGAGCTAAAATATTATCCATCGCTGATGCTCCAGGCCTAAAACCGGATTGGTAGGCTGGAAGGATTTCATTCCTGTAAATCTTGCAGGAGGAGGCTTGCATATCCTTTTGCCTCGATGTCCAGGAGAGCAATGAGCCTATAGTTCATTGGGTCCCCAGTGTCTCCCTTTTTATGAATGGGTTGCAGCAGGGAACCTTTCCAGGTCTCCGGGACTGTTGAATTGGTCAGGCAATAATGGTAGAGTGGTGTAAGTATGGTACCCCAGAAATTGCAGTCTTCTTTGAAGAGGTGTCCTGGTAAACCGTTGGCCCCCGGTGCTCCATCCCTTCTGATGTTCTTTAGGATTAGTATGACACGGTTTGCTTCGACATGGTGAGCTGATGTTTCTTCGCAATTTAAGGGTTTCCCTGTTACTGGCTGTACTGCTGAATCTTCGATGGTTGGAGCGAAGTTATTTCGCAGATCATCGATGATATGTAGATGTAACTGATGAGGCTGAGCCTGACTTGGCACACAACAATACAATGCGGCCACGTGGGCAATCCATGAATAGCTGGAAACCCCGTTGCGCCTATCGTGGCCGTGCCCGGAGAGCCTATTGATGTATGACCAAAATTCTGCCTGTTTATTTGGGGTCAGCAGGCTGTGGATTTGCAACCATTGGGACTCTTGCTGTTTTCTTTTGCTGTCCCATACGTTTTTCCTGTGTATTTTCCTAGCTAGGAGTTGATTTTGGAATGTTTTGGCCTTTCCCTCTCATTTATGGATGCGAATGGCTGATCTCAAGGCCCGCTTGCTTAGCCCCACTTTTGCGCACCGGGGTTGAGGTTGGCAACAGATCCCTTCTCCAGATGTTCGTCGGTGGATTATTTGTCTGAATGTCAAAAGCTCATACACCTCTGTCGCCAGTTTGATCCAATTTTCGCACACGTTGCCTGCTGGAAATTCGTGAGCAAGACTGGGCCAGATCGTTTTCCACCTGCATAATGCTGTTGTATCTATTGTGTTCCATTTTATTCTCCTCTGTAAGGTGTGAATTTCCTCCCCCTTAGTGGAACCCACTATGGCGACGAGCGGTTGCATGGCCATTTGTAATGCAAAGATTATGGCCAGTGGGAGATGATCGCTCGTCTGGAGCACGGGTTTCTGAGTTCTGACATGTCCATACAAGCGTTTACACACGAAGATATAGTCAATCGTGGTTTTGATTTTTCCCAGAAGTTCTGTGTTCGAGGCCGACTTGGGGTGGTTGAGGATTTGTGTTGGTTTTAATCTATATGCATTTAAAAATGTATTCATTAGCTTTCCTGCTGTGTCCATTGGCAGGGCATCATTGGGTGCAGTCCCTAGGTTACGAGTATTAAAATCACCGGCGATTATAATCCCGCAATTTGGCTGGCTGCTTAGTAGCTCTTCCAGTGCGTCCAATAGGGCCCTCATGGCGCTGGGTCTTGATGATTCCTTACTATTAAAGTAGATGTTCACAAGTAAAATCTTTAATGGGCAGCCATTCAATTTGAAGCCTTGCAAAAGAGTAGCTTGGGCCGTGCCTGTGTTAAGTAGGGGTGTAGCTTTTATGTTACAGCTAGTTCTTGTGTATATAGATAATCCCCCCGACGGTCTTCCGAATATGTTATGCTTTTTTGCTGGCTGTTGAAATTCCGTAAAGCCTGGAATGGCCGCTGAGGTTAGCAGCCAAGTTTCTTGGAGGCATAACAGATCCCCAGACTGTAGGAAGTCAACTGATTCCGTGTTCTGTAAAGTTGTTTTTAACCCATACACATTCCATGAGATTACTTTCACAGTGTCCCTCAATCCAGTGATGTCAGAATCTTTACTTTGTTTGCTAGGAGCAGTATGTTCTTATTGGTGGTCTGGTTATTGGTGTTCCTTCCTGGTGGATTCTTTTGAGGTTCATCTTTTCGCTTTCTGTGCACGTGCGCCTTGTTTGAGTCGAGCTAGGTGAAAGGTATATTCTTAAGTTAGGGAAAGCTGTAGTGCGAGCAATGTAGTTTGTTCCTTTTAGACAGGACTTTCGTGTGCTCTCTGTGTTTTTGATGTTAATGCCGGCTTTTAACATAAACGGATATGTTTCCTCTTTGGGGATGTGTACCTTAATACCCCAATATGCAAAGCGATCTTTTTCTGTCATAATTATTTGTGGTATAGTGTCATTTTTCCATTTTAGTATTGACGACTCTTTTGTTTTATTGTTGCCCAATAGCTTAAATTGTACTTGAATAAGGTCTTCAGTCACAATCGAGGAGAGCTCAGGGATATGTTGAAATATTTGTAAAATATTGGTCCTGTTTAAAATGTCGGTGCTTCCCCGTGATGTGTATTCGGGTGTGAAGATTGTGATGTTATTCTCTACTTTAATTTGCCCTTGAGCCCTATAGTGTTCATCAGTCGGATGTGTGGCCAGCCCATGTGCATTAGTTATGGTCGCTCTGTTATCTTTGTAGCTAGTTTGAATTCCCCAGGTGTCATTTCGGATTGATATCGGGGGGGCTGGCGTTTCTCTGACGATAGCGTGGGGCCTGGTTTCCTGCATGTGAATTTCTTGATACTGCTTTATAGGTGAGGTACCTGTACTGACTGTTTTTGATGGCGCTTCCAGCACAGGATGGGGCCCCTCTTCCATTTTGTCCGGCAGTCCCTCATTGGTATGTGGATTTGTGATTATTTTTGGCTTTGTTATATTATTTGACTGGCCATTTTCTGGCCTGGTGCCACAGTTTTCCTTTTGGAAAATCGGGTAGAATTTCTGTGGCTCCGCGTTCTTTGTTACAAAAGCCTTTTTTACATGTGTTTTTTGACTATGTGGGCCAGCTGGTTCTCTCAGACACAGCTGTGTTTCCTTTATTCGGCTCCGTTGTTTGTTGGTTTTAGCTTGTTTTTTCAAGCGTTTCTTTGCTCTCCGTGATAGTGTTTTGCAGGGTTCTGTAGTGAGTTCCAGGTTCGTTGACCCACTGACGTTACTGTGCAAGGTTTCACCTGTGCCGGATTCCTCATGTTTAGGTGTGCTTTGATGCATCACTGCTGCCAGTTGTGAAGATGACGGAGGAGTGTCCATGCACGGGGTGGGTGTGCCAACTTGATTTTTGTTCTGCTCGGTGAGCTTTTCTTCTGGGCATATATTGCCCACGCAGAGGTTCATATTACTCTTTGCTGTTTGTGGTGGCACATTAGCGACGCTTGCTACACTCACTGGGTCATTAATTCCATTTGCATCCTTCAATGTTCTTTCGGGAGTTCTTTGTTGGGACTGGACTGTAGTGGTCCGATGTCTTTGTTTAAGTTCTATAATAATAGATGTTAAGACCTCTGGAAGTGAGCTAAGCTTCTCCACTATAGGTAGACACGTACACCTGGTGGGAGGTAGTGTTCTCAACAGGTCTAGTTTTCCAGTTAGAGTGTCGATTTTAGCTTTTATGTTGATCATGGCCATCGCAATTGCCTGCATGGTATCCATTTGTATTTCCAATTTTTGCGTTTGCCAGTTGAGCGCGTTGATAGCCGTTGTTAAAGTGGAGTTGATTGAAGACAGTAGAGAGTTTTGATTGTGACATCCCATCTGGGGTGTGCACTTGGTTTCGGCGGTGGAGTGGAGGAGGTTCTGTTCTCCCGAGAAGCTGTTTTCTCTCCGTTCTTCTTCCATCAGGGGTAGGCTTTGGTTGAAGGTGAAGATTTTGATTGCTGATAGGCTCCGTACGTGGGGAGGGGACGGAGACAGAACATGCGGGTTGTTTCTGCTTTCTGCCTGTAGGTCCATCGTGAGATCCCCGAACTTATGATGGTAATCTTTACCTTTGTTTATTGGCTCTTGAGTGGAAGATATTTCTAAGATTTCCAAGGTTCTCAGGCCTGATACTTCAAGCCTCTTTCCCTGGGTTTCCGAGTACTCTAATGCTGATGAAATTTCAAGGACTTCTGGGACTCCTTGCCCTTGTGCGTCTTGGGTTTTTTCATCGCACTGAGTCTGGCCTGATACGACTTGCATCTCCTCCTGGGGTGCTGGGTACGCGGGCGGAGTTAAGGTTTCAAACACTTCCGTGTCTCCGTGCCCAAGCCCTTCTTCCACCTTCTCCCAGTGTGGGTTCGAGTCTGTGTTGGTGTTCCCAGCGGGGTGTGGTGTCGCGTCTATAGGTCTCTCGTTACCCTGGCTTCTTATTTCCTGAGTCGTTTCCTGGGTCATTTCCTGGCCATGACTCTGACTCTTGCGCCTTTTGGCTTGTAACGTTGTGTGTATTAGTGCATTGCTGTATAACTTATTTTTTCCCAGTGTGTCCTGTCGAGGCGTTATTGGGATGAAATATTTGCAGATTGACTTGGTGTCAATTTTGGGGCTTAGATTGGTTGAGTGCGGCAGAGGGGTGGATGCCAACCGTGCTTGCTTCCTTGTTACCGGTTTTGTTCTATTACCTGAAGTGGTAAGTTTGGTGAGTTTGCTCATGTTCGTGTTTGGCTTGTTCTTTCTCCTGTGCCTCTCTTGCTGTGTGTGAGGATGATTATGCCTGGGGTTGTAATTGCCTTTCGCTGCCCTGTCCTCTAGTTTGTAAGGGAAATTGTACTTTAATTTGTAGAGCAGTTTCCAGCTCTGTGTGGTTCCTCTTCCAAAGCCGCTCTCAATGGCTTCCCTGCTGTGCGGCGTGTTGGTTGATTTCATTAAGTTGAAGGGGGTATTGCAGGTGGTCCGGCAGGTGATCCGGTAGATGAGCAGACGGGTGGACAGGCAGGTGGACAGACAAGCCAGCGGCGGCTGCTGGACGTGGCGTGCGCTCACTTGTGTACTCACTTGTGTCCTCCTATGGGCCAGTGCGGCCCTTCTTAACCAGAGTTTGACCGGGGCTGGAAGCTCTGTGTGCAGTTCTTACCGAGAGCTTCAACGTAAGGAAACCGGGAGGGGGTGGGGTGGCTGCTGTCGTGGTTGATGGCTGTTCTGGCTGTTATTAATAGACTAAACAGAGACCAGCGGTCCAGTGGTCTCTGCTCTCTAAAACAGACTTGGCATTGGCATCTGTCAGTTCTCAGTCAGTTCTCCACCCCCCCCTACACGTCCACCGTGGCCTTCCCTTATTTCATTAGGGGGGGGGTAACTTCCAGTGCCACTCACCGCTGACCTCAAAGCCCAGGCTGTCAGGCTATCAGCAGTCGCTCTTCACCCGCTCTTTGCTATTTGTTAATGGGCGCTCTCTCGCTCCTACCTTCTGATTCCTCTGGTTCTTCAGAGGCTCCCCAGTTCCCTAGTTCCTGCTCCTGGCAGCAAAGGCAGACAGCAGAGCTCTTCCCGCTGCTCGAGGGCCGGCAGTGCGGTAGTTGGTACTGTAGCTATGGCCAGGTTCACCGCGCACCACTCTCCCCTCGCAGGTCCTCCTCGCAGAACCGCAGCAGCTCTGCGCGCCGAGTTCCGCTCTGATTCGCTCAACCCCCGTTGCCGCATGTCCTGCGGGCTTGCGGGGGGAGTGACGAGGGAAAACGAGCTGCTCAGCAGCGTTTCTCTCGGAGCGGCGGCGGCGTTTCTCGGCAGCTGCACCGCCCACAGGCAGCCAACGGCTATCCGCAAGAACTGGATCCGCAAGAACTGGATCGGACTTCCGTCTGAAAGGGCATTTAAAAGGGCAATTTTATTTTGTTTAGTAATAATTTTGGCATGGTCAGATGTATTTCTATGAATTTGGGCCAAAACGTACTGGGCCTGATTCACAAAGGTAAATTTACACTTTTGTGTGTTTCTGGGATTCACTTGCACCCACCATGCACAGTTTTCTCATTAATAATTTTACAGGAAATGTTGTACCGATATTATCAATAATGTCATAGATGATGTAATATGTGGGGTCAATAGCTATGCATGGTAAGGGTGTGAGTCATAGCTACCTTAGGGCCTGAGTTGTAGTTACTTGAGAGAGCTTTACCTATAACTGTTGAATTTCGATGGTTTTGTGTGTGTAAAATCTGAACCAAACTGTAACCTTTGGTTTTTTAGTGAATTTTTAAGTTTATTTTAATTTTATTTCCTAACTGTAACCTGTGTTTTTTTCAGTAAATTGCTAGGGTTTTTTTAACCTAAAGTAATATTTAATTACCATACGCTAATTCAACAGCTGCCACACCCGGCCTGTGGCCATTCGCAGCCGGAAGTTGGCTAGCTTCAGCAGTTGTCTGGAAAGTTTTGGGGGCCCGTCAAGCGGGGGCCGAAAAAAAGGGGTGGCCCAAAATGCGTTTTCCTCATGTTAATTCCCATAGGACCTTCGAACATGCTTACAGATCAAACTGCTGGACTGAATTTCACCAAATTTAGCAGAAAGGTAGATTTTGTTCCACGGATCACGCTATTTGTGATTTGGTGGGGGATCAGTGATGTCATTTGAGGTGTCATCAGTGATGTCATCAGTAATGTCACTCACCATGTCATCAGTGATGTAATATGTGAGGTCATAAGTAGTGCATTCGGGGGCATAATTTATAGTTGGCTCAGGTAACTATAATTGCTGGATTTCTATGGTTTTGTACGAGTAAAATCTGAGCCTAACTTTAACGTCCCTGTAACTTTCAATCAAATCATGGTTTCCAATGTATGACCAGATAAAACTTAACATATTGGAGTGTATAGAGTGAATGAGCTTAAATGAGAAATATATGTAAAATAATTGAGAAATATATGAAAAAATAAATAGTGAGAAAAAGAAAATCCCGCCCCAGTGGGCAAATCTAGAACATGTCAATATAATCAGCTTATGAAGCATGAAATGTCCATCCTGAATATGCTAAACTGCATAGCCCTATTGGTCACCAGGCATTTAGTTCTGACATATACATTTCCCAAACTTCAAAAACATTCTCAATAATAATTCATGGATGTCGCCAGAAGTAATGTTATCATTTGCTCATTTTTTCAATGACTTGTTCAAACATGGTCTACAAAAATACACAATATAAATACGTGTGTGCTTAGCTGAAAAACCATCTTTCCATAGCATGTTATATAGATCTGGTTTTTCAGCTAAGAATACACATATTTACATTGTGTATTTTGTAGAAAGTCTAAGTTCAAGTTCAGTTCAAGTTTAATAATGTTTAGACATTTGTCTTTAAAACCTAAATACATAAACAGTTTAAACATGTTTATTTTACCCCTTACAGACCCACCTCCCAATCCTTTGAATACAGATTCAATCTACTTGTCCTACCCCAGTCTGCAAATACTAGCATCAGATATCAATACGAATCCCTTCTCCCCTAGCACCCTAGACTCGTAAGTATCTAGCTACATAAACATAACTCAAGGATCCTCACATTACTAACCCAAGCATATTTTTAAAAATCTTGCCAAGGCACACGCTACATCTAAAAGTTCCATGTTCAACAAAAGTGCAAGTGCATTATTTCTATATATTGTATCACATTTTAAAAACAACGGTGAATCCAATTAAAATGATGACAACCCATTAAATATTTAACATTAACATTTTGAAACCTCAATCTACATGTGCAATTAGTCTCCTCACTCGGAAAAGCATTACATTTCTCAGCCCTTAAATACCAGACATTCAAAGCTACCCAGAATTTTAATAATAATAAGCATTGCCGGGCATCTGGAAGAGCTGCTATGTAAGGGAACACTCTCTAATTTTTCCACGATTTCAGCATATAATTTGCTGAGGGTTTTTCCTACATATTCCATTTCAGGCAATATTGACTCCCTTCTGCTGGCCATATTTAGTTCACTTTTTGAAAGGAGAAATGCCTTAGCCATCTTAAAATTCTCCATTTTGTGGGCCCCAGCAATATTACCTAATCTTTTTCTGACCTGCACCGCCCACCTTAACTCACTCCTTCCAATTTCAGAGGCACAGAGAACCGATACATTATTTACCTCTGAAGACCAGAGTTTATCCCAAAATCACAGGATTGCTTTATAGGCCAAAAAATTCCAGACATGAAAATCGCCTTCCGGTCTTATTGTTGGGCCCATCGCACTTTTTGGGAGACCAAACAGTTTTTTCAAACACTTGTTCTCACACCTCTCCCAACTTCCCTCCATACTTAGAGACAATACCTCTGCCCCATAGAGTGGGGACCATTGCATTGTAGACTGTAAAAATGGGGGACCAAGATGGACCACCAAAGTTATTCTTTAACCAAACTAGGCCCCCTATAGTTGCAGCTGCCCATGTCTCGACCAATTCTTTATGAAGGGCCCAGTTCACCTTTTTTGTAATTGTCATACCTAAATATTTGTAAGAGGATCCACCTCTATTGGCCCATTACCAAGGAACCACTTAAATGGTTTGCAGTTTTTTCCAAAAGGGTAATCTCCTGCTATCACAATTTAGCCTAGAGTATACTCTGATCTACCAAATCAAAAGCTGAGGTAAAATCAATGAAACAGCAGAACAGACTCCCTGTTGTTTCCTTTGCCTTTTGCCCAAAGGCCCACAAGCTGAAGCAATGATCAATCGCTGAATGCTCACACCTGAAGACCTCTTGTTCCATTGGGACTATATCATTACACTCAATCCAATTCTTTAATGAGATGAGGATGACCTTTGAGTATAATTTTGCGCTAACATCTAACAAGCTTATCAAGCTGTGGTTACCTGGGACGTCCATCTCCCCTCTTTTATGCATGGATTTAAATATTGTGCCCTCCAGCTAAGCGGAATATACCCGACTTGGTTATGGCTATAAAAACCTTAGAAAAAAATGTTGCCCACCATATTGGATACATCTTAATTACAATTGCGGGGAGATTATCTGGCCCTGCTGCTTTGGTTAGATTTAAGGAAGTTATCAGCTTGGCTATTGATTGAGCAGAGAAGGACTCCTATGCCTCCTCCCCCAAGTTTGGCCAGTTATCCCTCACAGCTATCTCCCTAGCTTTATAAGTATTGCTTAAAAAGGTTACCCAAACTGTTTCTGGAACCATATTCTTTCCCGGTGGAATCACATTACTACATCCCCTCTGGACCAACTTCCAGAATTTTCTCGAATCCTTCTCCAGGAGGGTGCTTATCATAAGGTCCCAATTAAACTTGTAAAAGGCCGGCTTCTTAGTCATAACCAGGGCCTCATACTCCCTTTTTACAGTTATAGTCCTCAGTCTTGTTTGTGGGATCCAAGAGCGCCTGCCCCTTCCTTCTGTCCTTAACTGCTTCCTACAGGTAAGCACTCCTTATCAAACCACAGCTGTTTAGAAGCCCAGCACGGCTTATCCTTTTTAGCATCCTTATTACATAATCTTACTATTGGGATC
The DNA here is from genome assembly GCA_963921515.1 of Calotriton arnoldi. Lineage (NCBI taxonomy): Eukaryota > Metazoa > Chordata > Amphibia > Caudata > Salamandridae > Calotriton > Calotriton arnoldi. The sequence goes on from CAWUFW010008153.1 coordinate 869,726, forward strand.
ACATGATTAACTGCCTCAGCAATGGTTTCGGAGTGCCATTCCTGAATTGTTAAACCTGAATCCCTACCAAGCTCCAGATCATTAAGGATTTGTTACTGCAACAGTTGGGCCATATACATTTCGTCTATTCTTGTAGTTAAGCACTTAGGGAATGATCCATCAGGATCACCCACTCCCTAGGTGGCGGAACTACAGCTAAGGTCATTTTTAAGCCCCAATGATTACGGCCCCTAATTTTTAACACCTCGAACCATGTGCAGATGTCAAAGAACCATGCCTGTATAAACATATAGTCTATTGGACATTGCTGTTTCCCCTTTTCAAAAATGTTTGGGCTGACGGTATGTCCCCCTTAAACCGGCCATTTAGGCAGGCGAATCCTAACTCAGAAAGGAATTTGGTAATTTTCCCCTCTAACTTAGATTGAGTACACTCTGGAAAAAATGCATTGGGGATACCGTAACTCTCTAACATATCGGAGACCCCAGTCTCTTCCTTCACTGGGGCAAGGCGTAGGTTAAAGTCCCTTAATAGGAGAATCAGTGGGCCCCTTCAATTCTGTCATTCCCATCAGATCCCTCTGGAACACTTCCCGCATGTCCTTCCAGTGCTCATCCTGATTTATCCAGACCTTAAACACCACTAAACTACTTTGCCTCAGGCAGACGTCATACAAATCCAGATCACACGTCAATAGCCACTCAATCACTACTTGTCTGGATGATTCTTGCTCCTTTACAGCATTTTGTTGATATCAGTGTCATTAGCCTGCCTCTTACCCACCCCAGACCCATTTTAATTCCTCCTTTTGCAAACTGCATGAACCCACTCCTAAGGATTGGATTACCCACCAACCAGGTCTCCTGGAAACAAATTATCTCGTTCCACTCCCAAACTTGTCTAAGATCTGTTGTTCTTATTAATTGCCCCAAACCATGGAAATTCCAGAATATAACCCCCAAGTTGGCAGGTGCAGCTCCTACCTTGTCTACCTGTCCTCCCCAAGATACGACACTCTCCCTATCAACTCTTAAATGCGCATACCTATTGCGAAGTGGGATGGTGTCTAACACTCCATCTCTTGGTTGGGATGGAATGGTTACCTTTAAAGTACCTCGATTATACCCCACCACCTGAGAACGGGCTGGTATTAACTCCATTGAACTGCCAAACTCACTGTGGAGGTGCAGTGGTGATCGGGACCGCCACACCAGCGGTCCAACCGCTGTATTATGAGTACCGCAGTCGGACCTCCATAGGACCATCGCAACTACCAGGGATCCGCTATCCCTGGTGTTGGTGCAGCAGTCTTGAGGCCGCAACCTTCTTGGTGGGGCTGCTGAGGCACCGCCAAGCACATTACGAGTTTTGCCACCACCAGCTGTCTCATGGCAGTTCTCACACCATGAAACTGCTGGTGGTGAAGAAACAAAGGGGGCCCTATAGAGCCCTTTTTGCCCTGTGCATCCGGGTGCATGCAGGTGGGCACATGTTTTGCCCCCTTGTGTGCATACACCCCTGTTCCTGCTTGGCATGGACTGCTCAGTCCATGCCGTGCAAGAACATGCATTGGTGGTCCGCGGCAGTTCAGTTCTAAGGCTCACTTATGAGCCTTTAAACTGCACCGCTGCGGGACTGCTGTGGGACCGCCACGCCAACTAGTAATTTGGCGGGCGGGTGGCAGTTGGATTTCGTGGTGCAGGAGTGGGGCAGTGGCATGGTGTAATCAGTCTCTGAAAAAGAAAATTAAAAAAACATAGAACCCCTAACCCTGGTGAGAGGGTCCCTCAAGGGGGGATCAAAAAGGAAAAACTATTTGTTTTTGGATCGTGGGTCCTGTGGGACATCGCCATGAGCCAGCACGGCCCCCCATGTGGTCCTTTGGGGCTCCTAGGGGATTCCCACTGTAGCGAAATTCATTTTTACAAAAATGGTGGATTGGGGGTCGATGGCTGGTTAGTTGCTTGTGCGGGTGTTGGCTGCCCATGGGGATTGGCTGAAGGGCCTAGCAGCAGGCTTCAGTGCCATCAGTGATGTCATCAAATATTTCATTGAACACGTCTTGAGTGATTTAATATGTGAGATCATAAGCACTGCATGGCAAGGCACAATTTATAGTTAGTTCAGTAAACTATTATTAGTGAAGTTCAGTGTGTTTTTGAGCTAAAAATGGTATTTTGTAACTGAAATTTTCACCTAATTATAACGTCACTATAACATTTTTTTTTGTGAATTTCTTATCTTTTTTTTCACCTGAAGTAAGATAATATGCCCAGATCTAACTATAATGTTACTTTAACCTCTGTTTTTTTCCATAATATCTAGTTTTTTTTTCTTAACATGAAGTGAGAAATTACTAACAGACCTAAATATAATGTTAATTTAAACTTTGGGTTTTTAATTAGATTTGGAGTTTTTTTATGTAAAGTAAGATCTTATTACAAGTAATTATTCCACAATCCTCTCCTTACTGGGAACCAAATACCAGGTTGTAGAACTTGACTGTCTTAGGCTAGCAAACAGAGTAGATCAAGACCTACTCAGAGGAGGCAGAGTGGGCTAATAATCTCCATTCGCTGACAGCAACACCAGCACTCAATAAATTATTGCACAGTCAATGCTTTTTCTCTTTGAAGGGAAAGGTACATTTGTTACACACACACACACACCAGTAAATATAACGCCTTAAATTACAAGTATTTACATCCTTTAGTGATACCCTCAAATCACATTTGACACTAAGTGGGTCATGTCACTCATAATAATAATGCCCCCACCTATAACAGATGCAGCAACACAATATAAAGGTATGTCATTTTAAATAAGGCAGGTTTACTGGATTTGTCAAGCGGTCATCACATCAATATACAAGGCAAACCTATTGACTTTGTCATGTCATCAAGACATCAATAAATGAAAGCAAGCCTAATGGCTCTATCAAAGGTTCATCACTTAAATAAATCAGCAATCACATATTAGAATTCAGCATTAAAACCAATTTAATCCAAAAACATATACAAAGGCATTCCTTACTAATAAAACCATTGCAATGTTAGTCAATAAATCTTTAAGTAACACATTTGCATTCAAAACAGCACAAAACATATGCCTTAGTCTTTCTCTCACACTCCCCAGGCCACATAATGCAGCCATAAGACTAAGCACAAGGAATCCCTGCAATCCTCACCTGAATAGCAAAAAGTCCAGCTCTGCAAATGCTTAGAACCATCAATCACCTTTCCTCAGCTCATGTTGTATAAACCCCAGGAAACATAGGTTTAGTTTTAGTAAATCATTTCTGGGGGGCTGCTACACTCCCTGCAGCCCCCCACAACACTCTGGGAATATGTGGGTGGCACCCCTGCCCACACTGGGGAACTACAAAGCAAGAAAAGATGTGCAAATCAGCCCACAATGTATATTATGGGGAGCTCATCACCTGGAGCAGTGAATAAAAAATGAGTGGCTCCGGATGCTCCTTCATTATTACTTTTTTGTGACATCGCACCACATTCTTACATTTTATTTTTGTGTGGCCCAGTCCCATCCGAAACACTCACAGCTTGCTGCATGGTTGGGGCCCTGCAGGGGAGCCCTAAGGACCCTGCATCCCTGCTGGCTCCTCGCACGCTGCCCCTGTGCTCTGGGCCACAACAGAGCTGGCATCATTGCCTTTATGCTCCCTCCAGGAGGGGGCAGCCTTTCCTCTTGGCTCCCGCCAGCAAGGGCTAAATACTGTTTTTCCTGCCTTCATTAAGGGTGCAACTGATTGACTTTGACCCGGGGATGGGTTCCCAAGAACAGCATTGCTTCAGGCCCCATGGGATGGAGTTCTGGAGGCTGAAAGTTGGTTCAGGCATGGGCGCCTTATGCACCTCCACCTCCCAATTCTTATTGAAAATGTAAGATGCAGCAACTCGCAGGTCGTAGCCCACAATTGGGGTATTAAAAAATTAGGGTGTTCTGCATATTTTTTTCAGCGCACAGCACTGGACTGCAATGCAAAAAAAAATAGTTTTGGCCCCAGTTTTGGTGTAAGGATATTCCCATCTTACCCTTTATATCCTTTTTTCAAAACATTATCAGTACCAGCAACCAAGTGACAGAGTCCTGTAATGTCTTCAGTAACATTTCTGTTCATGTTTTGGCCAGCCAATTAAAGCACTCACTCCAAAAAGGCCTCTTAGGCCAATCAGAAGGCTTGAATGTTTGAAGTGCAGCAGAACAGTCGATATATCAATAAATTGTGAGCCTTAATTTTTCCAAAACTAATGAATGGATTTACAGCAAATCACAAAAAGCACACTTTCTGGGTAAGCATCTAGCTGTCTGCCAAATGTGGTGAAATGTAGTTCACCTATACAGGCTGTAGCGCTGTCTAAAATTCTCTGTTTAAATTGCATGGGGAAATTGCCTTTTGCGACCCCCCTCCCCTTTTTCTCAGCCCCTGCTTGACTGAGTACCCCAAAACTTTCCAACAAGGAGCTGCGGTGGATAAACTCTTTTTTGGAAAATTTTGTGTAGATTTCTCAAACAGTGTCAAAGCTCTTAGCAAAAGAAAAAACTTCTTCTTATGGAAAGTATGACTTAACTACAATTATACAGTAGCGACCATATATATATATATATATATAGCTATATGTAAACCAAAGGTTACAATGACTTCATAGTTAGGTATGGCAATAACATCTTAACGTACAGAAAAAAGTCCCAGAAATTTGCTGAAAACACTGAAGGTTAAATTGGCATTATAGTTAGATGAAAATGTCACACAAGATGGAACCTTAAAAACCTAAAAAACACTGAATTGTACTATTTATAGTTCAGTGAGCTAACTTTATCTTGCACCCCTTCATGCACTGCGTATGACCTCACATATTACCTCACTCATAGCATACTATATGACATCATCGATGGCATTTCAAATGACATAATTGATGATGTCACTGATTACATCACTCAAGCTACTGCTACTCATATGTCTTTTTGAACCCTTGGATTATTTTAAAAAACATGTTTGTACTAAAGAGCCTAAAATGATATACAGTATAAGGTGATGTTATTTACTTAAGTGATTGTATAGAACAGAAGCACTTTAGTTTAGTCCTTGAGACGAGTCTGGTTCAATATGGTAAAGTTACAAAGTGCGCACTATAACTGTCAGTAACGTTTTGAGCGCACGATAAGACTGAGCTCCAGAGATGTGTTTCAGGGAGGTTGTGGCTTAAATCAAATGGCTTCTGACAAAAATATGTCCAAAAAGTGAAACCTTCCATTTAGAATACACTAATCAGTTATTGTATAGTTAAATACAAATTTTCTGTATAGACTGGAATTTTTTATGCAGATGCAGATATATATTTCCGAATTTCACTTAATATTTTGAGGCATTATACATTGTTTAAGATTGTATAATGTATGGGTGACCCACTTACAGACTGTTTAAATCGCAGAACAATTGTAAGTGTTATTCGGCTTATTTCATAAATATGTGTAGTGTATTTTTACAAACTATGGACGGTTGTCCACAGGGCCTGGCCAAGCATTCCTTATCAGTGGCTAATGCATATATGTGAAGCAGTTGACATCAAACTGTATGTCAGATTATGTCTGTAACAGGCACATCCCTTTAAGGTAAATAAAGATCAACCACTTTTATTTATGGTATTCAAGACTTAACAAGTTGCTGATCCCATAAATATCTACTGAGCCATTTCATTTTTTCAGCAGCTGAATACCAGTAAAAGAGAAAAACATCTACTAAATGTCTGTGAATTGAGAGACATAATTTGCATCCTCCATGTTATAAAACGTTATGTTCAATACCATAAGACACTGTCACATTCATTGGATGATGTTATCATTGATGTCCTCAAAATATTTTTACATGTCATCAGAGATGTCATCAATAATGCCATTTACCATGTCATGCATGATATAATTTTTGAGGGCATACGCAGTGCATGATGGTGGTGCAAGTTATAGCTAGTTCACTTATCTCTAGCTGGTGTATTTCAGTGTTTTTTTTTGAGTTTTTAAATTAGCACATATCTCAATCCAAAACCTAACTATATGTCACTTAAACTGATGTTTCTTTCAGATATATATATATATATATTCACTGAAAAAACCATAGGTTTCAGACACGTTATAGTTAGAAATTAGCATTTAAAAAACCTTTGAAATTCACTGAAAAAACCATAGGTTTTAGGGACAGTTATAGTTAGTTGGACATTTCACTCGTACAAAACCATAGAAATTCCCCCGTTATAGTTAGTTCAGCTAACTATAACTCGCGCCCCGCAATGCACTGCTGATGACGTCACATATTACATCACTCATGACATGGACAGTGACATCACTGATGACATCACTGATGACATCTCAAATGAAATCACTGATGACATCATCCAGTGACTGTGTGTTTCTGTAAAGTTTAAATATGTTTAATATATATAGGGAAAGGCGTATTGAAGAATGAGTGGGTGTTTAAGTGTCTGAATGGATGATTTAGTACGTGCGTGACTGACTCTACAAGTGAGTGATTAAACGTATCTTACTGAATGCATGGGTTAGTGACTAAACTGTGTGAATGTCTGTATCCGTCTGTTTGTTGGTGTGTAAGTGGATGCATGGATTTGCGAATAGCTACATGAGTGTCTATATGGGTTATTGATTGGTTCTCTGAGTATCTGTATGGCTGCCTGAGTGTTTGTGTGGGTGGGGTGTGTGTGACTCTGTACATAGATGTGTGAGTGGGTGATTCACTGGGTGCATGATTTCAAGAGTGCATCTGTGATGGACTGCTTGGGTGGGTGAGTGTGTGTATGGGTGTGTTAGTGAGTGAATGTATATCTCAGTGGTACATGTGCGAGTAACTACATATGTAAAAGGCAGTATATATGTGTGTTAGAGTATTTAAATGGCTATAAGTGAGAGTGTGTGATTGTGAGAGTGGCTGTATGAATGCGTGTGTGCTTGTATCAGTTATTGTATAAGAGCGTAAGAATGTGCTAGTATTTGTATGAGTAAGTGAGCTGGTGTGTGTATAACTGTATAGGTGAGTAAATGGGTGTGTGATTAATTTTTTGCATGACTGACTAGGTGTGTGAGTACCTCTATGGATGAGTGGCGGTGTGTGAGTGTTTATATAGGTGTATGAGTGCATATGATAGTCCTGTACTGAGTGACTGTAAGTATGAGTGACTGTACGGGTGAGTGAGTAGATGTGTGTGTGTAGACCTAAGAATCAGTGAGTGGGTATGTAGTTATTGGTATTGGAGTGTGTATGGTTTTGAGAATGGCAGTCTGTAATTTAGAGTGGGTGTATCAAAAGCTATATTAGGGTGTGAGAAGATGCATGAAATTATCACATGGATGATGTCATCAGTGATGTCATTTGAGATGTCATCAGTGATGTCATCAGTGATGTCACTGACCATGTCATGAGTGATGTAATATGTGACGTCATCAGCAGTGCATTGCGGGGCGCGAGTTATAGTTAGCTGAACTAACTATAACGGGGGAATTTCTGTGGTTTTGTACGAGTGAAATGTCCAACTAACTATAACTGTCCCTAAAACCTATGGTTTTTTCAGTGAATTTCAAAGGTTTTTTAAATGCTAATTTCTAACTATAACGTGTCTGAAACCTATGGTATTTTCAGTGAATTTCAAAGGTTTTTTAAATGCTCATTTCTAACTATAACGTGCCTGAAACCTATGATTTTTTAAGTGAATTTCAAAGGTTTTTAAATGCTAGTTTCTAACTATGCCTACAGAGGTAGGACATGTGAAGAAAGAAGAAAAAACGCGCAGAAAGAAGCAAAAGAAATGCAGAAAGAAGCAACAGAAGTCCACAAAGACGAAGAAAAGTGCAGGAAGAAGCAAAAGATGTGCAGAAAGAACCAACAGAGGAGCAGAAAGAGGCCATGTTGCAAAATCATCCTGTGCCCACAACTTTTTCAGACGGGTACTGGTGGTAACTGACTCTGACTAACCAGAGTCAGTGCTATGCTAAAAGACACTTAGAATACAGTGAAAACACCTACATACACTAGGGAACACTATGCGTTGGGGTACCCCTGTGATTAGCATGACCTCCTCTGTAAGTCCCTAGTACATAATAGGGCAGGGGGATTAAAACTACCTCTTAAAACGCGTGTGCAAACGTGCCCCGTGGCGCGTTTTAAGTTGCAGGATTAAGTCCCCTTGAATCCTGAGGGTCCCTGGGGCCCAACTAGCCCCCCAGGAACCTACAGTTAGGACCACAGAGCTGAGTTGCAGAGAGGCGTTCCGAGGCCACGCACCTTTTTCACCTCTCTGCAACGCAACTCTGTTGTGCTTACTGAAGGTACCTGGTGGGCTAGTTGGCCCCAGGGTCCCTCAGGAATTCAGGGGGCGTGTTTGCGCACATGTCACCTGAGGCCCCGCCCCCTCCCTTCACCACTGTGCAAACGCGCCCCGTGGCGCGTTTTAAGTTGGGGGATTAGGTCACCTTGAATCCTGAGGGTCCCTGGGGCCCAACTAGCCCACCAAGTACTTCCAGTAAGCACCACAGGCCTGTGTTGCAACGCCTGTAACAAATTGTGTAGTTGTGTTTAGGTAGTGAAGGGGGTTGTGCTGGGGGTAGTGTTTTAGGGTTTAGGGTAGTGCAGTGGTGTTTGGATAGTGTAGGGAGTCGTGCTGGGGGAGTGTTTTAGGGTTTAGGGTATTACAGTGGTGTTTGGGTAGTGTAGGGGGTTGTGCTGGGGGTAGTGTTTTAGGGTTTAGGGTAGTGCAGTGGTGTTTGGGTAGTGTAGGGGGTCGTGCTGGGGGTAGTGGTTTAGGGTTTAGGGTAGTGCAGTGGTGTTTGGGTAGTGTAGGGGGTACTGCTGGGGGTATTGTTTTAGGGTTTAGGGTAGTGCAATGGTGTTTGGGTAGTGTAGGGGGTACTGCTGGGGGTAGTGTTTTAGGGTTTAGGGTAGTGCAGTGGTGTTTGGGTAGTGTAGGGGTTCGTGCTGGGGGTATTGTTTTAGGGTTTAGGGTAGTGCAGTGGTGTTTGTGTAGTGTAGGGGGTAGTGTTTTAGGGTTTAGGGTAGTGCAGTGGTATTTGTGTAGTGTAGGTGGTCGTGCTGGGGGTAGTGTTTTAGGGTTTAGGGTAGTGCAGTGATCTTTGTGTAGTGTAGGAGGTCGTGTTTTAGGGTTTAGGGTAGTGCAGTGGTGTTCGGGCAGTGTAGGGGGTCGTGCTGTGGGTGGTGTTTCAGGGTTTAGGGCAGTGCAGTGGTGTTCGGGCAGTGTAGGGGGTCGTGCTGGGGGAGTGTTTTAGGGTTTAGGGCAGTGCAGTGGTGTTCGGGTAGTGTAGGGGGTCATGCTGGGGGAGTGTTTTAGGGTTTAGGGCAGTGCAGTGGTGTTCGGGCAGTGTAGGGGGTCGTGCTGGGGGAGTGTTTTAGGGTTTAGGGCAGTGCAGTGGTGTTCGGGTAGTGTAGGGGGTCATGCTGGAGGGAGTGTTTGAGGGTTTAGGGCAGTGCAGTTGTGTTCGGGTAGTGTAGGGGGTCGTGCTGGGGGAGTATTTTAGGGTTTAGGGTAGTGCAGTGGTGTTCGGGTAGTGAAGGGGGTCGTGCTGGGGGTTGTGTTTCAGGGTTTAGGGCAGTGCAGTGGTGTTCGGGCAGTGTAGGGGGTCGTGCTGGGGCTGGTGTTTCAGGGTTTAGGGCAGTGCAGTGGTGTTCGGGCAGTGTAGGGGGTCATGCACGGGATGGTATTTCAGGGTTTAGGGCAGTGCAGTGGTGTTAGGGCAGTGTAGGGGGTCGTGCTGGGGCTGGTGTTTCAGGGTTTAGGGCAGTGCAGTGGTGTTCGGGCAGTGTAGGGGGTCTTGCTGGGGGTGGTGTTTCAGGGTTTAGGGCAGTGGTGTTCGGGCAGTGTAGGGGTCTTGCTGGGGGTGATGTTTCAGGGTTTAGGGCAGTGCAGTGGTGTTCGGGCAGTGTAGGGGGTCTTGCTGGGGGTAGTTTTTCAGGGTTTAGGGCAGTGCAGTGGTGTTCGTGCAGTGTAGGGGGTCGTGCTGGGGATGGTGTTTCATGGTTTAGGGCAGTGCAGTAGTGTTCAGGCAGTGTAGGGGGTCGTGTTGGGGCTGGTGTTTCAGGGTTTAGGGCAGTGCAGGCAGTGGTGCTCGGGCAGTGTAGGGGGTCGTGCTGGGGGTGGTGTTTCTGGGTTTAGGGTAGTGCAGTTGTGTTCGGGCAGTGCAGGGGTTCGTGCTGGGGCTGGTGTTTCAGGGTTTAGGGCAGTGCAGTGGTGTTCGGGCAGTGTAGGGGGTCATGCTGGGGCTGGTGTTTCAGTGTTTTGGGCAGAGCAGTGGTGTTTGGGCAGTGTAGGGGGTCGTGCTGGGGGTGGTGTTTCAGGGTTTAGGGCAGTGCAGTGGTGTTCGAGTAGTGTAGGGGGTCGTGCTGGGGGTGGTGTTTCAGGGTTTAGGGCAGTGGTGTTCAGGCAGTGTAGGGGGTCTTGCTGGGGGTGATGTTTCAGGGTTTAGGGCAGTGCAGTGGTGTTCGGGCAGTGTAGGGGGTCTTGCTGGGGGCAGTGTTTCAGGGTTTAGGGCAGAGCAATGGTGTTCAGGCAGTGTAGGGGGTTGTGTTGGAGGTGGTGTTTCAAGCTTTAGGGCAGTGCAGTGGTATTCGGGCAGTGTAGGGGGTCTTGCTGGGGGTGGTGTTTCAGGGTTTAGGGCAGTGCAGTGGTGTTCGGGCAGTGTAGGGGGTCGTGCTGGGGGTGGTGTTTCAGGGTTTAGGGCAGTGCAGTGGTGTTTGGGCAGTGTAGGGAGTCGTGCTGGGGGTGGTGTTTCTGGGTTTAGGGCAGTGTAGTGGTGTTCGGGCAGTGTAGGGGGTCGTGCAGGGGGTGGTGAGTCAGGGTTTAGGGCAGTGCAGTGGTGTTCGGGCAGTGTAGGGGGTCATGCTGGGGGTAGAGTTTTAGGGTTTAGGGCAGTGCAGTGGTGTTCGGGCAGTATAGGGGGTCGTGCAGGGGGTGGTGTTTCAGGGTTTAGGGCAGTGCAGTGGTGCTCGGGCAGTGTAGGGGTCGTGCTGTGGGTGGTGTTTCAGGGTTTAGGGCAGTGCAGTGGTGTTCGGGCAGTGTAGGGTGTCGTGCTGGGGGTGGTGTTTCAGGGTTTTGGGCAGTGCAGTGGTGTTTGGGCAGTGTAGGTGGTCTTGCTGGGGCTGGTGTTTCCGGGTTTAGTGCAGTGGTGTTCGGGCAGTGTAGGGGGTCTTGCTGGGGGTGGTGTTTCAGTGTTTAGGGCAGTAAAATGGTGTTCGCGCAGTGTAGGGGGTTTTGCTGGGGCTGATGTTTCAGCGTTTAGGGCAGCGCAGTGGTGTTCGGGCAGTGTAGGGGGTCTTGCTGGGGCTGGTGTTTCAGGGTTTAGGGCAGTGCAGTGGTGTTCGGGCAGTGTAGGGGGTCTTGCTGGGGCTGGTGTTTCAGGGTTTAGGGTAGTGCAGTGGTGTTCGGGCAGTGTAGGGGGTCGTGCTGGGGCTGGTGTTTGAGGGTTTAGGGCAGTGCAGTTGTGTTCGGGCAGTGTAGGGGGTCGTGCTGGGGCTGGTGTTTCAGGGTTTAGTGCAGTGGTTTTCAGGCAGTGTAGGCGGTCGTGCTGGGGGTGGTGTTTCAGGGTTTAGGGCAGTCCAGTGGTGTTCGGGCATTGTAGGGGGTCTTGCTGGGGGTGGTGTTTCAGGGTTTAGGGCAGTGGTGTTCGGGCAGTGTAGGGGGTCTTGCTGGGGGTGATGTTTCAGGGTTTAGGGCAGTGCAGTGGTGTTCGGGCAGTGTAGGGGGTCTTGCTGGGGGTAGTGTTTCAGGGTTTAGGGCAGTGCAGTAGTGTTCGTGCAGTGTAGGGGGTCATGCTGGGGGCGGTGTTTCAGGGTTTAGGGCAGTGCAGTAGTGTTCGGGCAGTGTAGGGGGTTGTGCAGGGGGTGGTGTTTCAGGGTTTAGGGCAGTGCAATGGTGTTCTGGCAGTGTAGGAGGTCGTGCTGGGGGTGGTGTTTCAGGGTTTAGGGCAGTGCAGTGGTGTTCGGGCAGTGTAGTGGGTCATGCAGGGGGTGGTGTTTCAGGGTTTAGGGCAGTGCAGTGGTGTTCGGGCAATGTAGGGGGTCGTTCTGGGGCTGGTGTTTCAGGGTTTAGGGCAGTGCAGTGGTGTTCGGGCAGTGTAGAGGGTCTTGCTGGGGGTGGTGTTTCAGGGTTTAGGGCAGTGGTGTTCGGGCAGTGTAGGGGGTCTTGCTGGGGGTGATGTTTCAGGGTTTAGGGCAGTGCAGTGGTGTTCGGGCAGTGTAGGGGGTCTTGCTGGGGGTAGTGTTTCAGGGTTTAGGGCAATGCAGGGGTGTTCGTGCAGTGTAGGGGGTCGTGGTGGGGATGGTGTTTCAGGGTTTAGGCCAGTGCAGTAGTGTTCGGGCAGAGTAGGGGGTCGTGCAGGGGGAATGGTGTTTCAGGGTTTAGGGCAGTGCAGTGGTGTTCGGGTAGTGTAGTGGGTCATGCAGGGGGTGGTGTTTCAGGGTTTAGGGCAGTGCAGTGGTGTTCGGGCAATGTAGGGGGTCGTGCTGGGGCTGGTGTTTCAGGGTTTAGGGCAGTGCAGTGGTGTTCGGGCAGTGTAGGGTGTCTTGCTGGGGGTGGTGTTTCAGGGTTTAGGGCAGTGGTGTTCGGGCAGTGTAGGGGGTCTTGCTGGGGGTGATGTTTCAGGGTTTAAGGCAGTGCAGTGGTGTTCGGGCAGTGTAGGGTGTCGTGCTGGGGGTGGTGTTTCAGGGTTTAGGGCAGTGCAGTGGTGTTCGGGCAGTGTAGGGGGTCGTGCACGGGTGGTGTTTCAGGGTTTAGGGCAGTGCAGTGGTGTTCGGGCAGTGTAGGGGGTTGTGCTGGGGCTGGTGTTTCAGGGTTTAGGGCAGTGCAATGGTGTTCTGGCAGTGTAGGGGGTCGTGCTGGGGCTAGTGTTTCACGGTTTAGGGCAGTGCAGTGGTGTTCGGGCAGTGTAGGGGGCCATGCTGGGGCTGGTGTTTCAGGGTTTAGGGCAGTGCAGTGGTGCTCAGGCAGTGTAGGGGGTCGTGCTGGGGGTGGTGTTTATGGGTTTAGGGTAGTGCAGTGGTGTTCGGGCAGTGTAGGGGGTCGTGCTGGGGCTGGTGTTTCAGGGTTTAGGGCAGTGCAGTGGTGTTCGGGCAGTGTAGGGGGTCGTGCTGGGGCTGGTGTTTTAGGGTTTAGGGCAGTGCAGTGGTGTTCGGGCAGTGTAGGGGGTCTTGCTGGGGGTAGTTTTTCAGGGTTTAGGGCAGTGCAGTGGTGTTCATGCAGTGTAGGGGGTCGTGCTGGGGATGGTGTTTCATGGTTTAGGGCAGGGCAGTAGTGTTCAGGCAGTGTAGGGGGTCGTGCTGGGGCTGGTGTTTCAGGGTTTAGGGCAGTGCAGGCAGTGGTGCTCGGGCAGTGTAGGGGTCATTCTGGGGGTGGTGTTTCTGGGTTTAGGGTAGTGCAGTGGTGTTCGGGCAGTATAGGGGTTCGTGCTGGAGCTGGTGTTTCAGGGTTTAGGGCAGTGCAGTGGTGTTCGGGCAGTGTAGGGGGTCATGCTGGGGCTGGTGTTTCAGTGTTTTGGGCAGAGCAGTGGTGTTCGGGCAGTGTAGGGGGTCGTGCTGGGGGTGGTGTTTCAGGGTTTAGGGCAGTGCAGTGGTGTTCGAGCAGTGTAGGGGGTCGTGCTGGGGGTGGTGTTTCAGGGTTTAGGGCAGTGGTGTTCGGGCAGTGTAGGGGGTCTTGCTGGGGGTGATGTTTCAGGGTTTAGGGCAGTGCAGTGGTGCTCGGGCCGTGTAGGGGGTCTTGCTGGGGGCAGTGTTTCAGGGTTTAGGGCAGAGCATTGGTGTTCTGGCAGTGTAGGGGGTTGTGTTGGAGGTGGTGTTTCAGGCTTTAGGGCAGTGCAGTGGTATTCGGGCAGTGTAGGGGGTCTTGCTGGGGGTGGTGTTTCAGGGTTTAGGGCAGTGGTGTTCAGGCAGTTTAGGGGGTCGTGCTGGGGGTGGTGTTTCAGGGTTTAGGGCAGTGCAGTGGTGTTCGGGCAGTGTAGGGGGTCGTGCAGGGGCTGGTGTTTCAGGGTTTAGGGCAGTGCAGTGGTGTTCGGGCAGTGTAGGGGGTCGTGCTGGGGGTGGTGTTTCAGGGTTTAGGGCAGTGCAGTGGTGTTCGGGCAGTGTAGGGTGTCGTGCTGGGGGTGATGTTTCAGGGTTTTGGGCAGTGCAGTGGTGTTCGGGCGGTGAAGGTGGTCTTGCTGGGGCTGGTGTTTCTGGGTTTAGTGCAGTGGTGTTCGGGCAGTGTAGGGGGTCTTGCTGGGGGTGGTGTTTCAGGGTTTAGGGCAGTGCAATGGTGTTCGCGCAGTGTAGGGGGTCTTGCTGGGGCTGATGTTTCAGCGTTTAGGGCAGCGCAGTGGTGTTCGGGCAGTGTAGGGGGTCTTGCTGGGGGTGGTGTTTCAGGGTTTAGGGCAGTGCAGTGGTCTTCGGGCAGTGTAGGGGGTCTTGCTTGGTCTGGTGTTTCAGGGTTTAGGGCAGTGCAGGGGTGTTCGGGCAGTGTAGGGGGTCTTGCTGGGGCTGGTGTTTCAGGGTTTAGGGTAGTGCAGTGGTGTTCGGGCAGTGTAGGGGGTCGTGCTGGGGCTGTTGTTTGAGGGTTTAGGGCAGTGCAGTGGTGTTCGGGCAGTGTAGGGGGTCGTGCTGGGGCTGGTGTTTCAGGGTTTAGGGCAGTGCAGTGGTTTTCAGGCAGTGTAGACAGTCGTGCTGGGGGTGGTGTTTCAGGAATTAGGGCAGTGCAGTGGTGTTCGGGCAGTGTATGGGGTCGTGCTGGGGGTGGTGTTTCAGGGTTTAGGGCAGTGCAGTGGTGTTCGGGCAGTGTAGGGGGTCGTGCTGGGGCTGGTGTTTCAGGGTTTTGGGCAGAGCAGTGGTGTTCGGGCAGTGTAGGGGGTCGTGCTGGGGGTGGTGTTTTAGGGTTTAGGGCACTGCAGTGTTGTTCGGGCAGTGTAGGGGGTCTTGCTGGGGGTGGTGTTTCAGGGTTTAGGGCAGTGGTGTTCGGGCAGTGTAGGGGGTCTTGCTGGGGGTGATGTTTCAGGGTTTAGGGCAGTGCAGTGGTGTTCGGGCAGTGTAGGGGGTCTTGCTGGGGCTGGTGTTTCAAGGTTTAGGGCAGTGCAGTAGTGTTCGTGCAGTGTAGGGGGTCATGCTGGGGGCGGTGTTTCAGGGTTTAGGGCAGTGCAGTAGTGTTCGGGCAGTGTAGGGGGTCGTGCAGGGGGTGGTGTTTCAGGGTTTAGGGCAGTGCAATGGTGTTCGGGCAGTGTAGGGGGTCGTGCAGGGGCTGGTGTTTCAGGGTTTAGGGCAGTGCAGTGGTGTTCGGGCAGTGTAGGGGGTCGTGCTGGGGGTGGTGTTTCAGGGTTTAGGGCAGTGCAGTGGTGTTTGGGCAGTGTAGGGGGTCGTGCTGGGGGTGGTGTTTCTGGGTTTAGGGCAGTGTAGTGGTGTTCGGGCAGTGTAGGGGGTCGTGCAGGGGTGGTGTTTCAGGGTTTAGGGCAGTGCAGTGGTGTTCGGGCAGTGTAGTGGGTCATGCAGGGGGTGGTGTTTCAGGGTTTAGGGCAGTGCAGTGGTGTTCGGGCAATGTAGGGGGTCGTTCTGGGGCTGGTGTTTCAGGGTTTAGGGCAGTGCAGTGGTGTTCGGGCAGTGTAGAGGGTCTTGCTGGGGGTGGTGTTTCAGGGTTTAGGGCAGTGGTGTTCGGGCAGTGTAGGGGGTCTTGCTGGGGGTGATGTTTCAGGGTTTAGGGCAGTGCAGTGGTGTTCGGGCAGTGTAGGGGGTCTTGCTGGGGGTAGTGTTTCAGGGTTTAGGGCAGTGCAGGGGTGTTCGGTGCAGTGTAGGGGGTCGTGGTGGGGATGGTGTTTCAGGGTTTAGGCCAGTGCAGTAGTGTTCGGGCAGAGTAGGGGGTCGTGCAGGGGAATGGTGTTTCAGGGTTTAGGGCAGTGCAGTGGTGTTCGGGTAGTGTAGTGGGTCATGCAGGGGGTGGTGTTTCAGGGTTTAGGGCAGTGCAGTGGTGTTCGGGCAATGTAGGGGGTCGTGCTGGGGCTGGTGTTTCAGGGTTTAGGGCAGTGCAGTGGTGTTCGGGCAGTGTAGGGTGTCTTGCTGGGGGTGGTGTTTCAGGGTTTAGGGCAGTGGTGTTCGGGCAGTGTAGGGGGTCTTGCTGGGGGTGATGTTTCAGGGTTTAAGGCAGTGCAGTGGTGTTCGGGCAGTGTAGGGTGTCGTGCTGGGGGTGGTGTTTCAGGGTTTAGGGCAGTGCAGTGGTGTTCGGGCAGTGTAGGGGGTCGTGCACGGGGTGGTGTTTCAGGGTTTAGGGCAGTGCAGTGGTGTTCGGGCAGTGTAGGGGGTTGTGCTGGGGCTGGTGTTTCAGGGTTTAGGGCAGTGCAATGGTGTTCTGGCAGTGTAGGGGGTCGTGCTGGGGCTAGTGTTTCACGGTTTAGGGCAGTGCAGTGGTGTTCGGGCAGTGTAGGGGGTCATGCTGGGGCTGGTGTTTCAGGGTTTAGGGCAGTGCAGTGGTGCTCAGGCAGTGTAGGGGGTCGTGCTGGGGGTGGTGTTTATGGGTTTAGGGTAGTGCAGTGGTGTTCGGGCAGTGTAGGGGGTCGTGCTGGGGCTGGTGTTTCAGGGTTTAGGGCAGTGCAGTGGTGTTCGGGCAGTGTAGGGGGTCGTGCTGGGGCTGGTGTTTTAGGGTTTAGGGCAGTGCAGTGGTGTTCGGGCAGTGTAGGGGGTCTTGCTGGGGGTAGTTTTTCAGGGTTTAGGGCAGTGCAGTGGTGTTCGTGCAGTGTAGGGGGTCGTGCTGGGGATGGTGTTTCATGGTTTAGGGCAGGGCAGTAGTGTTCAGGCAGTGTAGGGGGTCGTGCTGGGGCTGGTGTTTCAGGGTTTAGGGCAGTGCAGGCAGTGGTGCTCGGGCAGTGTAGGGGGTCATTCTGGGGGTGGTGTTTCTGGGTTTAGGGTAGTGCAGTGGTGTTCGGGCAGTATAGGGGTTCGTGCTGGAGCTGGTGTTTCAGGGTTTAGGGCAGTGCAGTGGTGTTCGGGCAGTGTAGGGGGTCATGCTGGGGCTGGTGTTTCAGTGTTTTGGGCAGAGCAGTGGTGTTCGGGCAGTGTAGGGGGTCGTGCTGGGGGTGGTGTTTCAGGGTTTAGGGCAGTGCAGTGGTGTTCGAGCAGTGTAGGGGGTCGTGCTGGGGGTGGTGTTTCAGGGTTTAGGGCAGTGGTGTTCGGGCAGTGTAGGGGGTCTTGCTGGGGGTGATGTTTCAGGGTTTAGGGCAGTGCAGTGGTGTTCGGGCAGTGTAGGGGGTCTTGCTGGGGGCAGTGTTTCAGGGTTTAGGGCAGAGCATTGGTGTTCAGGCAGTGTAGGGGGTTGTGTTGGAGGTGGTGTTTCAGGCTTTAGGGCAGTGCAGTGGTATTCGGGCAGTGTAGGGGGTCTTGCTGGGGGTGGTGTTTCAGGGTTTAGGGCAGTGGTGTTCAGGCAGTTTAGGGGGTCGTGCTGGGGGTGGTGTTTCAGGGTTTCGGGCAGTGCAGTGGTGTTCGGGCAGTGTAGGGGGTCGTGCAGGGGCTGGTGTTTCAGGGTTTAGGGCAGTGCAGTGGTGTTCGGGCAGTGTAGGGGGTCGTGCTGGGGGTGGTGTTTCAGGGTTTAGGGCAGTGCAGTGGTGTTTGGGCAGTGTAGGGGGTCGTGCTGGGGGTGGTGTTTCAGGGTTTAGGGCAGTGCAGTGGTGTTCGGGCAGTGTAGGGTGTCGTGCTGGGGGTGATGTTTCAGGGTTTTGGGCAGTGCAGTGGTGTTCGGGCGGTGAAGGTGGTCTTGCTGGGGCTGGTGTTTCTGGGTTTAGTGCAGTGGTGTTCGGGCAGTGTAGGGGTCTTGCTGGGGGTGGTGTTTCAGGGTTTAGGGCAGTGCAATGGTGTTCGCGCAGTGTAGGGGGTCTTGCTGGGGCTGATGTTTCAGCGTTTAGGGCAGCGCAGTGGTGTTCGGGCAGTGTAGGGGGTCTTGCTGGGGGTGGTGTTTCAGGGTTTAGGGCAGTGCAGTGGTGTTCGGGCAGTGTAGGGGGTCTTGCTGGGTCTGGTGTTTCAGGGTTTAGGGCAGTGCAGTGGTGTTCGGGCAGTGTAGGGGGTCTTGCTGGGGCTGGTGTTTCAGGGTTTAGGGTAGTGCAGTGGTGTTCGGGCAGTGTAGGGGGTCGTGCTGGGGCTGTTGTTTGAGGGTTTAGGGCAGTGCAGTGGTGTTCGGGCAGTGTAGGGGGTCGTGCTGGGGCTGGTGTTTCAGGGTTTAGGGCAGTGCAGTGGTTTTCAGGCAGTGTAGACAGTCGTGCTGGGGGTGGTGTTTCAGGAATTAGGGCAGTGCAGTGGTGTTCGGGCAGTGTAGGGGGTCGTGCTGGGGGTGGTGTTTCAGGGTTTAGGGCAGTGCAGTGGTGTTCGGGCAGTGTAGGGGGTCGTGCTGGGGCTGGTGTTTCAGGGTTTTGGGCAGAGCAGTGGTGTTCGGGCAGTGTAGGGGGTCGTGCTGGGGGTGGTGTTTTAGGGTTTAGGGCACTGCAGTGTTGTTCGGGCAGTGTAGGGGGTCTTGCTGGGGGTGGTGTTTCAGGGTTTAGGACAGTGGTGTTCGGGCAGTGTAGGGGGTCTTGCTGGGGGTGATGTTTCAGGGTTTAGGGCAGTGCAGTGGTGTTCGGGCAGTGTAGGGGGTCTTGCTGGGGCTGGTGTTTCAAGGTTTAGGGCAGTGCAGTAGTGTTCGTGCAGTGTAGGGGGTCATGCTGGGGGCGGTGTTTCAGGGTTTAGGGCAGTGCAGTAGTGTTCGGGCAGTGTAGGGGGTCGTGCAGGGGCTGGTGTTTCAGGGTTTAGGGCAGTGCAGTGGTGTTCGGGCAGTGTAGGGGGTCGTGCTGGGGGTGGTGTTTCAGGGTTTAGGGCAGTGCAGTGGTGTTTGGGCAGTGTAGGGGGTCGTGCTGGGGGTGGTGTTTCTGGGTTTAGGGCAGTGTAGTGGTGTTCGGGCAGTGTAGGGGGTCGTGCAGGGGGTGGTGAGTCAGGGTTTAGGGCAGTGCAGTGGTGTTCGGGCAGTGTAGGGGGTCCTGCTGGGGGTAGAGTTTTAGGGTTTAGGGCAGTGCAGTGGTGTTCGGGCAGTATAGGGGGTCGTGCAGGGGGTGGTGTTTCAGGGTTTAGGGCAGTGCAGTGGTGCTCGGGCAGTGTAGGGGTCATGCTGGGGGTGGTGTTTCAGGGTTTAGGGCAGTGCAGTGGTGTTCGGGCAGTGTAGGGTGTCGTGCTGGGGGTGGTGTTTCAGGGTTTTGGGCAGTGCAGTGGTGTTCGGGCAGTGTAGGTGGTCTTGCTGGGGCTGGTGTTTCCGGGTTTAGTGCAGTGGTGTTCGGGCAGTGTAGGGGGTCTTGCTGGGGGTGGTGTTTCAGTGTTTAGGGCAGTGCAATGGTGTTCGCGCAGTGTAGGGGGTTTTGCTGGGGCTGATGTTTCAGCATATAGGGCAGCGCAGTGGTGTTCGGGCAGTGTAGGGGGTCTTGCTGGGGCTGGTGTTTCAGGGTTTAGGGCAGTGCAGTGGTGTTTGGGCAGTGTAGGGGATCTTGCTGGGGCTGGTGTTTCAGGGTTTAGGGTAGTGCAGTGGTGTTCGGGCAGTGTAGGGGGTCGTGCTGGGGCTGGTGTTTGAGGGTTTAGGGCAGTGCAGTGGTGTTCGGGCAGTGTAGGGGGTCGTGCTGGGGCTGGTGTTTCAGGGTTTAGGGCAGTGCAGTGGTTTTCAGGCAGTGTAGGCGGTCGTGCTGGGGGTGGTGTTTCAGGGTTTAGGGCAGTGCAGTGGTGTTCGGGCAGTGTAGGGGGTCTTGCTGGGGGTGGTGTTTCAGGGTTTAGCACAGTGCAGTAGTGTTCGGGCAGTGTAGGGGGTCGTGCAGGGGTGGTGTTTCAGGGTTTAGGGCAGTGCAATGGTGTTCGGGCAGTGTAGGGGGTCGTGCTGGGGGTGGTGTTTCAGGGTTTAGGGCAGTGCAGTGGTGTTCGGGCAGTGTAGTGGGTCATGCAGGGGGTGGTGTTTCAGGGTTTAGGGCAGTGCAGTGGTGTTCGGGCAATGTAGGGGGTCGTGCTGGGGCTGGTGTTTCAGGGTTTAGGGCAGTGCAGTGGTGTTCGGGCATTGTAGGGGGTCTTGCTGGGGGTGGTGTTTCAGGGTTTAGGGCAGTGGTGTTTGGGCAGTGTAGGGGTCTTGAAGGGGGTGATGTTTCAGGGTTTAGGGCAGTGCAGTGGTGTTCGGGCAGTGTAGGGGTCTTGCTGGGGGTGGTGTTTCAGGGTTTAGGGCAGTGGTGTTCGGGCAGTGTAGGGGGTCTTGCTGGGGGTGATGTTTCAGGGTTTAGGGCAGTGCAGTGGTGTTCGGGCAGTGTAGGGGGTCTTGCTGGGGGTAGTGTTTCAGGGTTTAGGGCAGTGCAGGGGTGTTCGGTGCAGTGTAGGGGGTCGTGCTGGGGATGGTGTTTCAGGGTTTAGGCCAGTGCAGTAGTGTTCAGGCAGAGTAGGGGGTCGTGCAGGGGGAATGGTGTTTCAGGGTTTAGGGCAGTGTAGTGGTGTTCGGGCAATGTAGTGGGTCATGCAGGGGTGGTGTTTCAGGGTTTAGGGCAGTGCAGTGGTGTTCGGGCAATGTAGGGGGTCGTGCTGGGGCTGGTGTTTCAGGGTTTAGGGCAGTGCAGTGGTGTTTGGGCAGTGTAGGGGGTCTTGCTGGGGGTGGTGTTTCAGGGTTTAGGGCAGTGGTGTTCAGGCAGTGTAGGGGGTCTTGCTGGGGGTGATGTTTCAGGGTTTAAGGCAGTGCTGTGGTGTTCGGGCAGTGTAGGGTGTCGTGCTGGGGGTGGTGTTTCAGGGTTTAGGGCAGTGCAGTGGTGTTCGGGCAGTGTAGGGGGTCGTACACGGGGTGGTGTTTCAGGGTTTAGGGCAGTGCAGTGGTGTTCGGGCAGTGTAGGGGGTTGTGCTGGGGCTGGTGTTTCAGGGTTTAGGGCAGTGCAATGGTGTTCTGGCAGTGTAGGGGGTCGTGCTGGGGCTAGTGTTTCACGGTTTAGGGCAGTGCAGTGGTGTTCGTGCAGTGTAGGGGGTCATGCTGGGGCTGGTGTTTCAGGGTTTAGGGCAGTGGTGGTCGTGCAGTGTAGGTGGTCGTGCTGGGGCTGGTGTTTCAGGGTTAAGGGCAGTGCAGTGGTGTTCAGGCAGTGTAGGGGGTCATGCTGGGGCTGGTGTTTCAGGGTTTAGGGCAGTGCAGTGGTGCTCAGGCAGTGTAGGGGGTCGTGCTGGGGGTGGTGTTTATGGGTTTTGGGTAGTGCAGTGGTGTTCGGGCAGTGTAGGGGGTCGTGCTGGGGCTGGTGTTTCAGGGTTTAGGGCAGTGCAGTGGTGTTCGGGCAGTGTAGGGGGTCGTGCTGGGGCTGGTGTTTTAGGGTTTAGGGCAGTGCAGTGGTGTTCGGGCAGTGTAGGGGGTCTTGCTGGGGGTAGTTTTTCAGGGTTTAGGGCAGTGCAGTGGTGTTCGTGCAGTGTAGGGGGTCGTGCTGGGGATGGTGTTTCATGGTTTAGGGCAGTGCAGTAGTGTTCAGGCAGTGTAGGGGGTCGTGCTGGGGCTGGTGTTTCAGGGTTTAGGGCAGTGCAGGCAGTGGTGCTCGGGCAGTGTAGGGGGTCATTCTGGGGGTGGTGTGTCTGGGTTTAGGGTAGTGCAGTGGTGTTCGGGCAGTGTAGGGGTTCATGCTGGGGCTGGTGTTTCAGGGTTTAGGGCAGTGCAGTGGTGTTCGGGCAGTGTAGGGGGTCATGCTGGGGCTGGTGTTTCAGTGTTTAGGGCAGTGCAGTGGTGTTCGGGCAGTGTAGGGGGTCGTGCTGGGGGCAGTGTTTCAGGGTTTAGCGCAGTGCAGTAGTGTTCGGGCAGTGTAGGGGGTCGTGCAGGGGGTGGTGTTTCAGGGTTTAGGGCAGTGCAATGGTGTTCGGGCAGTGTAGGGGGTCGTGCTGGGGGTGGTGTTTCAGGGTTTAGGGCAGTGCAGTGGTGTTCGGGCAGTGTAGTGGGTCATGCAGGGGGTGGTGTTTCAGGGTTTAGGGCAGTGCAGTGGTGTTCGGGCAATGTAGGGGGTCGTGCTGGGGCTGGTGTTTCAGGGTTTAGGGCAGTGCAGTGGTGTTCGGGCATTGTAGGGGGTCTTGCTGGGGGTGGTGTTTCAGGGTTTAGGGCAGTGGTGTTTGGGCAGTGTAGGGGTCTTGAAGGGGTGATGTTTCAGGGTTTAGGGCAGTGCAGTGGTGTTCGGGCAGTGTAGGGGGTCTTGCTGGGGGTGGTGTTTCAGGGTTTAGGGCAGTGGTGTTCGGGCAGTGTAGGGGGTCTTGCTGGGGGTGATGTTTCAGGGTTTAGGGCAGTGCAGTGGTGTTCGGGCAGTGTAGGGGGTCTTGCTGGGGGTAGTGTTTCAGGGTTTAGGGCAGTGCAGGGGTGTTCGTGCAGTGTAGGGGGTCGTGCTGGGGATGGTGTTTCAGGGTTTAGGCCAGTGCAGTAGTGTTCAGGCAGAGTAGGGGGTCGTGCAGGGGGAATGGTGTTTCAGGGTTTAGGGCAGTGTAGTGGTGTTCGGGCAATGTAGTGGGTCATGCAGGGGGTGGTGTTTCAGGGTTTAGGGCAGTGCAGTGGTGTACGGGCAATGTAGGGGGTCGTGCTGGGGCTGGTGTTTCAGGGTTTAGGGCAGTGCAGTGGTGTTCGGGCAGTGTAGGGGGTCTTGCTGGGGGTGGTGTTTCAGGGTTTAGGGCAGTGGTGTTCAGGCAGTGTAGGGGTCTTGCTGGGGGTGATGTTTCAGGGTTTAAGGCAGTGCTGTGGTGTTCGGGCAGTGTAGGGTGTCGTGCTGGGGGTGGTGTTTCAGGGTTTAGGGCAGTGCAGTGGTGTTCGGGCAGTGTAGGGGTCGTACACGGGGTGGTGTTTCAGGGTTTAGGGCAGTGCAGTGGTGTTCGGGCAGTGTAGGGGGTTGTGCTGGGGCTGGTGTTTCAGGGTTTAGGGCAGTGCAATGGTGTTCTGGCAGTGTAGGGGGTCGTGCTGGGGCTAGTGTTTCACGGTTTAGGGCAGTGCAGTGGTGTTCGGGCAGTGTAGGGGGTCATGCTGGGGCTGGTGTTTCAGGGTTTAGGGCAGTGGTGGTCGTGCAGTGTAGGTGGTCGTGCTGGGGCTGGTGTTTCAGGGTTAAGGGCAGTGCAGTGGTGTTCAGGCAGTGTAGGGGGTCTTGCTGGGGCTGGTGTTTCAGGGTTTAGGGCAGTGCAGTGGTGCTCAGGCAGTGTAGGGGGTCGTGCTGGGGGTGGTGTTTATGGGTTTAGGGTAGTGCAGTGGTGTTCGGGCAGTGTAGGGGGTCGTGCTGGGGCTGGTGTTTCAGGGTTTAGGGCAGTGCAGTGGTGTTCGGGCAGTGTAGGGGGTCGTGCTGGGGCTGGTGTTTTAGGGTTTAGGGCAGTGCAGTGGTGTTCGGGCAGTGTAGGGGGTCTTGCTGGGGGTAGTTTTTCAGGGTTTAGGGTAGTGCAGTGGTGTTCGTGCAGTGTAGGGGGTCGTGCTGGGGATGGTGTTTCATGGTTTAGGGCAGTGCAGTAGTGTTCAGGCAGTGTAGGGGGTCGTGCTGGGGCTGGTGTTTCAGGGTTTAGGGCAGTGCAGGCAGTGGTGCTCGGGCAGTGTAGGGGGTCATTCTGGGGGTGGTGTGTCTGGGTTTAGGGTAGTGCAGTGGTGTTCGGGCAGTGTAGGGGTTCATGCTGGGGCTGGTGTTTCAGGGTTTAGGGCAGTGCAGTGGTGTTCGGGCAGTGTAGGGGGTCATGCTGGGGCTGGTGTTTCAGTGTTTTGGGCAGAGCAGTGGTGTTCGGGCAGTGTAGGGGGTCGTGCTGGGGCTGGTGTTTCAGGGTTTAGGGCAGTGCAGTGGTTTTCAGGCAGTGTAGGTGGTCGTGCTGGGGGTGGTGTTTCAGGGTTTAGGGCAGTGCAGTGGTGTTCGTGCAGTGTAGGGGGTCGTGCTGGGGGTGGTGTTTCAGGGTTTAGGGCAGTGCAGTGGTGTTCGGGCAGTGTAGGGGGTCGTGCTGGGGCTGGTGTTTCAGGGTTTTGGGCAGAGCAGTGGTGTTCGGGCAGTGTAGGGGGTCGTGCTGGGGGTGGTGTTTTAGGGTTTAGGGCACTGCAGTGTTGTTCGGGCAGTGTAGGGGGTCTTGCTGGGGGTGTTGTTTCAGGGTTTAGGGGCAGTGGTGTTCGGGCAGTGTAGGGGGTCTTGCTGGGGGTGATGTTTCAGGGTTTAGGGCAGTGCAGTGGTGTTCGGGCAGTGTAGGGGGTCTTGCTGGGGCTGGTGTTTCAAGGTTATATGGCAGTGCAGTAGTGTGCGTGCAGTGTAGGGGGTCATGCTGGGGGCGGTGTTTCAGGGTTTAGGGCAGTGCAGTAGTGTTCGGGCAGTGTAGGGGGTCGTGCAGGGGGTGGTGTTTCAGGGTTTAGGGCAGTGCAATGGTGTTCGGGCAGTGTAGGGGGTCGTGCTGGGGGTGGTGTTTCAGGGTTTAGGGCAGTGCAGTGGTGTTCGGGCAGTGTAGTGGGTCATGCAAGGGGTGGTGTTTCAGGGTTTAGGGCAGTGCAGTGGTGTTCGGGCAATGTAGGGGGTCGTGCTGGGGCTGGTGTTTCAGGGTTTAGGGCAGTGCAGTGGTGTTCGGGCAGTGTAGGGGGTCTTGCTGGGGGTGGTGTTTCAGGGTTTAGGGCAGTGGTGTTCGGGCAGTGTAGGGGGTCTTGCTGGGGGTGATGTTTCAGGGTTTAGGGCAGTGCAGTGGTGTTCGGGCAGTGTAGGGGGTCTTGCTGGGGGTAGTGTTTCAGGGTTTAGGGCAGTGCAGGGGTGTTTGTGCAGTGTAGGGGGTCGTGCTGGGGATGGTGTTTCAGGGTTTAGGCCAGTGCAGTAGTGTTCGGGCAGAGTAGGGGGTCGTGCAGGGGGAATGGTGTTTCAGGGTTTAGGGCAGTGCAGTGGTGTTTGGGCAGTGTAGTGGGTCATGCAGGGGGTGGTGTTTCAGGGTTTAGGGCAGTGCAGTGGTGTTCGGGCAATGTAGGGGGTCGTGCTGGGTCTGGTGTTTCAGGGTTTAGGGCAGTGCAGTGGTGTTCGGGCAGTGTAGGGGGTCTTGCTGGGGGTGGTGTTTCAGGGTTTAGGACAGTGCAGTAGTGTTCGGGCAGTGTAGGGGGTCGTGCAGGGGGAATGGTGTTTCAGGGTTTAGGGCAGTGCAGTGGTGTTCGGGCAGTGTAGGGTGTCGTGCTGGGGTGGTGTTTCAGGGTTTAGGGCAGTGCAGTGGTGTTCGGGCAGTGTAGGGGGTCGTGCACGGGGTGGTGTTTCAGGGTTTAGGGCAGTGCAGTACTGTTCTGGCAGTGTAGGGGGTTGTGCTGGGGCTGGTGTTTCAGGGTTTAGGGCAGTGCAATGGTGTTCTGGCAGTGTAGGGGGTCGTACTGGGGCTAGTGTTTCACGGTTTAGGGCAGTGCAGTGGTGTTCGGGCAGTGTAGGGGGTCATGCTGGGGCTGGTGTTTCAGGGTTTAGGGCAGTGCAGTGGTGTTCGTGCAGTGTAGGTGGTCGTGCTGGGGCTGGTGTTTCAGGGTTTAGGGCAGTGCAGTGGTGTTCGGGCAGTGTAGGGGGTCATGCTGGGGCTGGTGTTTCAGGGTTTAGGGCAGTGCAGTGGTGCTCAGGCAGTGTAGGGGGTCGTGCTGGGGGTGGTGTTTCTGGGTTTAAGGTAGTGCAGTGGTGGTCGGGCAGTGTAGGGGGTCGTGCTGGGGCTGGTGTTTCAGGGTTTAGGGCAGGGCAGTGGTGTTCGGGCAGTGTAGGGGGTCATGCTGGGGCTGGTGTTTCAGGGTTTTGGGCAGAGCAGTGGTGTTCGTGCAGTGTAGGGGGTCGTGCTGGGGGTGGTGTTTCAGGGTTTAGGGCAGTGCAGTGGTGTTCGGGCAGTGTAGGGGGTCATGCTGTGGGTGGTGTTTCAGGGTTTAGGGCAGTGTTGTTCGGGCAGTGTAGGGGGTCTTGCTGGGGGTGATGTTTCAGGGTTTAGGGCAGTGGAGTGGTGTTTGGGCAGTGTAGGGGGTCTTGCTGGGGATAGTGTTTCAGGGTTTAGGGCAGTGCAGTGGTGTTTGGGCAGTGTAGGGGGCCGTGCTGGGGGTGGTGTTTCAGGGTTTAGGGCAGTGCAGTGGTGTTCGGGCAGTGTAGGGGGTCGTGAAGGGGGTGGTGTTTCAGGGTTTAGGGCAGTGCAGTGGTGTTCGGGCAGTGTAGGGGGTCGTGCTGGGGGTGGTGTTTCAGGATTTAGGGCAGTGCAGTGGTGTTCGAACAGTGTAGGGGGTCGTGCAGGGGCTGGTGTTTCAAGGTTTAGGGCAGTGCAGTGGTGTTCGGGCAGTGTAGGGGGTCGTTCTGGGGGTAGTGTTTTAGGGTTTAGGGTAGTGCAGTGGTGCTTGTGTAGTGTAGGGGGTCGTGCTGGGGGTAGTGTTTTAGGATTTAGGGTAGTGCAGTGGTGTTTGTGTAGTGTAGGGGGTCATGTTTTAGGGTAGTGCAGTGGTGTTTGGGTAGTGTAGGGGGTCATGCTGGGGGTATTGTTTTAGGATTTAGGTTAGTGCAGTGGTGTTTGGGTAGTGTAGGGGATCGTGCTGGGGGTAGTGTTTTAGGGTTTAGGGTAGTGCAGTGGTGTTTGTGTAGTGTAGGGGGTCATGCTGGGGGTAGTGTTTTAGTGTTTAGGATAGTGCAGTGGTGCTTGTGTAGTGTAGGGAGTCGTGTGGGGGTAGTGTTTTAGGGTTTAGAGTAGTGCAGTAGTGTTTTTGTAGTATAGGTGGTCATGTTTTAAGATGCAACGCTCCAATACCTGACCAGTCTGCACTACATAAAACTGCAAAAAAACTAAAAATAAAAAGTGTTTTGCACACTTTTGTCATTGGGCTATATGTGGGCTACATCTGGGTAATATTTGTGCTACATTTGGGCTCTTTTTCTCTGGTGGCCATCTTGGAAGACTTCTTTGTTATGAAGTTTCCTAATTTCCTCATTTACTGCAGTCTCCTCAGTAGGAAATGCTTTCAGTTTTTACTTTGATTCCATCAAGAAGGCATTCAGATGTGTCTCAAATTTGCCATAAATTCAGAATGTTAGCACTCTAGTTGCTCATTAGATCACTGTACTAAAGCTACTGCTCACCAGGGAGTTAACTGGAAGTCTGCTGCTGGTATTGAAAGTGATTGTTTCAGTCTGCATGTCAGAATTTTCTAATGAAATAGAAGAGGATTTGAGATCTCACTTAAAACATGCCCTCATTTTTCTTTCTGCAGCACTAATCATAATTCCTATTTAAAAAAGAACCCCCTCATTTTGTTCCTTTTTATATTAAATGTTTTAAGTGTTACCAGTTTATTCCAATCAAGATGGCTTCAGGTGTGCCATACTTTTGTCATAAGTAAGGCTGTTAGCACTCTAGTTGTTCTTTAGAACACTCTGGGAAGCTGCAGTAGAACACAAAGGCATCAACTGACAGGCTGCTCCTGTTGAAATATAACAGGAAGATATTTGAGATCTCACTTGAAACATGTCCTAATTTTTCTTTCTACAGCACTAACCATAATTTCTATGACAAAATGAACCCCATCATTTTGTTCCTTTTTAAATTAAATGTTTTAAGTGTTACCAGTTTATTCCAATCAAGATGGCTTCAGGTGTGCCATACTTTTGTCATAAGTAAGGCTGTTAGCACTCTAGTTGTTCTTTAGAACACTCTGGGAAGCTGCAGTAGAACACAAAGGAATCAACTGACAGTCTCTGCCCTTGTTGGATGTACATGTTTTACTGAGAATGTCAGACTTCATTCTCACATGACTGAGAAAGATAATGTGAATTTACAGAAAATATGCTCTCATTTTAGCTTCTGGAGCACCTTCCAAAACTCTATGGGACAAGCATGTGAAAATAGTTTTCTCTCAAACATGATTCATGATATCCCAGCAGAAGGTTTTTCACAGGGTAAAATCACCTTAGAACACACCACAATTCATGAAATTAGTATGGTACCATCAACAAATGAATTCTAATGTAACTAAAGTCTGTTATCACCCTTAATAGTTCTCCTTTTGGTAACCCTCAAAATCTTTGATTCACTACAAGGCATTTCAATGGCGTACTATCATGTATATTGGTCTCAAGATGGCTGCCAGCAATTCCAGGATGAAGTGCTGACAGCCAATCAGATCTCACGATGACATGTGTGGTTAGGCTCCGCCCAGATATATATGTGTTTTTACTTTTGATTTTCTCAGCAACTACTGAACGGATTTACACCATTTAACAAAAGGGTTCTTTCTGAACCAGGAACTACCTCTTTGCCAAATTTGGTGTAATTCCGTTCAGCAGTTCGGGCTGTAGCCTTGCATAAAGTTTCCTATGGGAAATTGATTTTTGACTCTTATTTTTTAATTTCTCCGCAACTACTGAACGGATTTACACCATTTAACAAAAGGGTTCTTTCTGAACCAAGAACTACCTCTTTGCCAAATTTGGTGTAATTCCGTTCAGCAGTTCGGGCTGTAACCGTGTCTAAAGTTTCCTATGGGAAAATGAATGGGGAAAACACGTTTTGGGACCCCCTTTTTCTCGGCCCCCGCTTGATGAATCACCCGAGACTTTCAGGGTAGGAGCGGACCGGAGCGGGCAATAAAGTTTGAAAATTTCGCGAAGATTCGACAACCGGCAAGAGAGTTATTTCAAATAGAATGTCGCGGATTTCCTATGGAAAATAGGTCCTAACTATAACTATCTACTGGCGACCGCCAGTAGATAATATATATATATATATATATATATATATTCTCCACCAATTTGCCCAAGCATGCCCGGCTGCACTCGACTGCTGTTAGAAGTTTATTAACCTGGCGGCCAGCTAGTTCATGCCAGATTTAAAGTCTCGATGCCCGACGCGTTTCGAAGTATTAACTTCTTCCTCATGGGCGGCTGCATAAAGGTCATCAGGAAAACCAGCATGCCAATATATCTTGTCCCGCCCTTAGTGGGTGTGACTTAGTGCCCAGGAGCATGCTGGAACATGTAGTTACCCTCAGCGGGTTCCGTCGGCCTCATGGCAGCAGTTATCTTCATACCCTCAGCAGAGCTCCGGTTAGAATGCTGGTCCTTTTGTGCCCCAACAGCAGTGCCATATCAGCGAGGAATCGTTCCCACCACAGCCTCTCTTTGTGTCCTGAGATGGTGCAAGCCGGCGTGGCAGGGCTGCCGCGTATAGATTCTCCACCAATTTGCCCAAGCATGCCCGGCTGCACTCGACTGCTGTTAGAAGTTTATTAACCTGGCGGCCAGCTAGTTCATGCCAGATTTAAAGTCTCGATGCCTGACGCGTTTCGAAGTATTAACTTCTTCCTCATGGGCGGCTGCATAAAGGTCATCAGGAAAACCAGCATGCCAATATATCTTGTCCCGCCCTTAGTGGGTGTGGCTTAGTGCCCAGGAGCATGCTGGAACATGTAGTTACCCTCAGTGGGTTCCGTCGGCTCATAATTACAGGAATGGGGAGATTATATTCTCAAATCATCACTTGGCCTTATAGACATCTTAGTAAAGCATATTGAAATCAGTTTGGGAAAAATTAAGGAACAGCTCTATGAGGTAGAAAAAGAAATATCATCATTGAAACTAAATGGGGAAATGACTAAATTTAAAGAAGAGTTGGAAGATCAAATTGAAAAACATGAAGACACAGTGAGACAACGAAAACACACTAAATTTGCGCGTGACTCAGTTGACTACGCGGAAGGACGTATATTTACGTTTGCGCATAAATTCGATTCCCTCAGACATCATGTACACCAGGCTAATGCGCCAAGTGTCTCCAGCAGTTTTTCCTCTCTAACATCCACAGATTTGAGTGAAGGGGAACTGGGACCACCTGCTGAAAATACGAAGTTAACTTTTTTAGGAGACATGCGCCTGGTATTACAACAAAGGCAATGGGAGCAGAATCGAACATCATATCAACAACACAGAGGAAGAGGAAGAGGGCGTCAATGGCCCACCAAAAACCAAAGAGAAGAGGAAAAAGGCGCAAGCGGGAGTTCCGAAAAGATTGGGACGGAAACGAGGAGCATGAGGCAGAGGAGGAACCGCTGATTGATGAACTACAAGTGGTCAACTTATCTAAAAGGATATTAACAGAAACAGAAATTTCATTGTTAAGGCGGGGCATCAATTTCTGCCCCACACAAAAAATGAATCTGGCACAAGTAAGGATTGATATGTATTTGTACATTCGTAAAATCAAACTCGCTAAATTTTTCAAGGAAAATCATAATACACAAAAACAAATTCAAACACTGGAACAATCTGCGTCAACCCTATTAGTCAAAGATTCTGAAAGTTTTTTAACTTTATTGAATTTAAATGCACAAGAAGGTGAAGATATTTCATTACAAGAGGCTTGCCCACAAATAGGAGCAGGCCTAAGTGGCAAAAGATCTAAATCAAAATGTTATCCCCAGCTGACACCAGGGAACAAAGTGGATTTGTTCCAGGAGGCAGTCATTCAAGACCTGTATAAATTGAAAGGAACTAAATACAGAGACAATTTAACAAAAGCGGAAAGACAAGCATTAGAAAGCCTCACACAGGATAATCAAATAGAAATAAAAATTGCAAATAAAGGCGGAAATGTAGTAATTTGGGATCGAGCAGGGTATACTACAGAAGCTCACCGCCAACTAAGAGATGCAAAATATTACGAAAAATTAAAGAGCAATCCAATAATGACAATTAAAAAAGATCTGGATGAGAAAATTCAAACATGGACATCACAAAAATTGATGGATGAGGAAGAACGTAAATATTTGACTGTGGATCACCCAACAATCGCCACGATGTATTTTTTGCCAAAATTACATAAGGATCAAAAGAAGCCCCCTGGTCGACCTATTCTGTCTGCAAAGGGTTCTTTGCTAGAACCAATTGCAAATTATATCGATCACTTTTTAATGCCATTTGTAACAGAACTCAGCTCATATGTAAAAGATACTAGTGATGTTTTAAGGATCCTACAAAATACACCATGGCAAGAAACTTATCATTTGATCACGATGGATGTCATATCCCTTTATACAAACATAGGGATTGACATGGGTTTAAAAGCATGTAACTATTTTTTGGAAGGAAGAAACATTCATTACAGAGATCATAACAAAATGTTATTAGAGATGATAACAATTTGTCTAACTAGGAACATTTTTTTGTTTGGCGAGGAAATCTATCGCCAAAATAATGGGACCGCCATGGGATTTTCATTCAGTCCCAGCTATGCCTGCCTGGCAATGGGATGGTGGGAGAAAGAGGTGGCATGGAATACAGAGAATGAAGTAGCAGTGAACAAAATTGTTAGCTGGATACGCTTCATAGACGATCTGCTAATCATCTGGGATGGAACGAAGTCAGAATTCCAGGAATACTTTGAAAAAATCAATACCAGTGAAGAGAATATAAAGTTCACATATGAGATCAGTTGTGACCGAGTAGTTTTCCTGGATACAGAAATCTACATAAAAGATAATCAGATTCCTACGACTCTCCACCGAAAAAGTACAGCAACCAATGCCACCCTAGAAGCCACCAGTTTTCACCAGCAATCATTGATATCAAGCATCCCATATGGGGAATTCCTCCGAATAAGAAGAATATGCAGTGAGGAGGAAGAGTGGCAGAAACACAGCAAGATAACTGCGGACAGATTTAAAAAAAGAAAATACAACCAAAATGTTGTGAAAAGATGTTGGCAAAAAACTAATGCTAAGACACGTGATGAATGCCTGATCCAAAGAAAAGAAAAGAACACAGAAACAACAGACCCAGAACCCATTAGGCTGATTATGGATTATTCATATGAAAACAAAGAAATAATTAAAATCTTGAAAAAGAATTGGAGAATTCTACAAATGGACGACAATGTGGGAAAATTGGTTGGAAAACATCCAACAATTATCTATCGGGGGGCAAAAAACCTAAAAGATCGACTAATACATAGTCATTTCAAAGGGAAAAAGAAAGATAAATCATGGCTAAACACCAAAGGATTTATAAAGTGCCATAACTGCAAGGTCTGCCAGATAGCCAAACCAACCAAGGAAATCAAATTAGCCAACAATAAAACCTGGGAAATAAGGGAATTAATAACATGCAAAACGCAATTCACCGTGTACGTAATAGAATGCCCATGTAAATTAAAATATGTGGGCAGCACAATTTGTGCTCTAAAGAAAAGAGTAATGGAACATGTCAGAGCTACAACAAATAAAGACAGATCAAATGCCATAGCAAAGCATATGGAGCAGTACCATCAAAGTGATTGGAAAAGTTTAAAGTTTTACGGAATTGAAACAGTACCAATGAATGAACGTGGGGAAATCGGGAAAAACTCCTACGTCAGAAGGAATCACGACATATCCTCAATTTACTGAACGCTAACACCACATGGCCTCAACCAATCGGAAGAACTGTACATCCATTTATAAAAGTGAAATTAATTTCCCTTGGTAAGGATATAAAGGTATACGAAAGGAATGAAAATAGGAATAAAAATTCATGAGATTCGAAAAAAGATATGATAAAACTGATGGACTTTGAATAAATGAAAAGTATACACCCCAATGAGAAAGGAAGAAAAGTTGTGTATAAAAATAACAAAGGATTAATTACAAGACCCACTGGAGGGAATAAAGTTAAGATCATGACATTGAACTTTCCAATGGACTGCCTAAAAAACCCAAAAACAACAAAAATGAGCATATGGGGACATTTGAAAAAGAAAAAAATTTAACGTCTAAATCTCTTTTTAAATTCACTTTTCTATAAATCTTTTCACTTTATTTGTTTTTGGCACTAAAAAGTTAAAGATGAAACTAGAATAACATGTTTATTTAAAAAAAAGGAAAAAAAAGCGAAAAATGTATGTCACTACAACTCCCACAAATCACAGGGGCACTTGTGATCACAAACAGGAAGTGATGTAAGTGAAGTTTAAACATTTAAACAGTGCCCACAAGTATATGCCTGAGATCGTGAACAAGGTATTGGGTAATACCGAAACGCGTAGATCTTGTTGCCTGTGTTCCCGTTTGATGTAAGGAGAAAATAAACCTAAGTTGCAAAGTTCTACGGGAGTGCGACCCGTTTGTCCTTTCCTGTCAGGAGAGGATTGTGAAATGGATATATATATATATATGTTGATTAAACCTGCATCGCAGGTATCACCACAGCACAGCAGGTATGGACCACTTGTTCCTTTCCGATGTTAAAAAAAGCAATTCCAGGAAACGTCAGGTTACAGCTCCATAGCTTTATTTAATGCTTCACCAAAATCGTGTGGACAAGTGTCTGCCCCAGACGCGTTTCGATCGCAAAGCGATCTTGATCACCTGACGCGCTTGTGACGGGCTACCTTTTTATTTGAAAGTGCAACCAATCAGTTTCAAACAACATTTAAATAGACATAGAAAAAATACTTAAATAAGTTATATTCATTAAAAAACACCTGCACCAAAAAATGGAAATGTACATGTCTTGTAGACATATGAGTGTAGCGAGTTTCGTCAATCAGTATTTCAATCAAATATTTCATATAAACAATGTCAAATTGATGCTGTTAATATGTAGGGTATTAAACATAAAAGCCTCATAAAAATCATTAAGTTTGTTATTATTGCCGAATAACATATTGCAAACCACATTAAAACCGGCACAATGAGCTATCCCTAATGTCAACATCAAAAGACCCTGGGGGTCCCTAAAATTACCCCATTGCACATGTAAAAAAAATTGGGATAAAGTGGAACAATGGAATATAAAAGGAACAAAAATCCGGGGCAAGTGCCCACAGAACAGCTATCAATTCTTAAGCTGCTATTCTCCATACTTCCACCATAGCTTATATGTTATCACACTAGTTGACAGAGGGATAAAGTAAATAAAATACAAGTGCATATTAAAACCATTGCATAAACCGATTGTAGTTAGTTGGCTATATACCTGGCATTTACTATTCAGTGGCTTTAAATCTCTCTATATTATTGATTCACTACAATACTCGCCGATATAACTCACTACCATATCACATCATAAATTAGTTCATGGTGATATAAAAAAAGTGCAAAGTGAAAAATAAAAACAACACTCCAAAAAATGACACTGGAGCAGAGAACTACTCTTGAGAATAATGTGAGATCATTTGACGTTCTGAATAATGATTATGCAGGTTCTGCTAACAATAGTATGGCCCAATTATTCAAGCATTGTGCAACTAATGTATACATAGAGGATTTTTATAAAACAGCAACTAGAAGCAGTAACTCAGAACTCTTTGGCTAAGTGACACTATAGAAAATTGTATAGGTCCTCACTAGTATTCAACCCGTTCGGGATACGGGTATCGAGCATCAATATAAATGAGGACTCTAGTTGCCTCAACTTTTTCTCCCTGTTGCCGCCCGAAAATGGGCGGGAACTGCACCTATTACAGAATAGGTCAGGTCACCCAGATTGTTTTTATGTACGGCTTTAAAATGCCGTGCCACAGGATAACTCTCATCTGAATTGACTATGGCGCGTAAGTGTTGTAGAATTCGCTGGAACACTGGAAGTTTGGTGCTGCCAATGTATTTCAAATGACAAGTGCACTCTAATTGGTAAACTGCAAAGTCCGTTCTACATGTATAGTGGTCTTTAATCTGTATGGGACTATCACTGAAAGCAGTATAATATTCAGACAGATTAACGCCAAACTTGCATGCCCTGCATGACAAACACTTAAAAAGCCAGATTTGGATAACCAATTAGTTTTCATAACAACCTCGGGACAGCTTTTAACCAAGGCATCCCTCATAGAGGGTGCCCTTCTGAAAGTTATTTCAGGAAGTTTGGGCAACAAAAACTGTAGTGTCAAATCCGTCAATACCACTGGCCAATGTTTGTATATAATTTTCTGATATTACTCTCTTGTTTGCTGTAGGTGGTAATGAACCTTATTATTCGCGGTTCCTCTACTGTGGAGTAATTAAGAGAAGTATTAGGGAGACTTGTTTTAGGTATAAGACACAGATCACGTGGTCGGGAATTGGCCTTGTCCAAGGCTATCCTGAGTGTAGATTGTTCATATCCCCGAGCCAAAAATCGTGCAAAAGCCTCATTTTGACATTTGTGCAAATCAGAATCCAAGCTGCAAATACGCCGTATCTGGAGAAATTCTCCGTACGGTATACTGCTGATCAAATGTAGTGTGGAATTGCCAGCAGTGCTTTTCCTATGCAGACATGTTTGGATCTGATTGTCAGTAATAAAAACCTCCACATCTAAAAACTCCACTTTCTCTTGACTGATAGTGGATGTAAATTGTAGATTTAAAGAATTCTCATTGATGGCAGTGACAAATTGATTTGCCTCAGATTCAGTACCATTCCATATGACAAATATATCATCGATATATCTGCCATAATATTTAATGTGTTTGTCCCAGACATGTTTATGTGTCAATTTGAGTATGCACTCCTCCCACCACCCAACCAACAAACAGGCATAGGTGGGGGAAAAGCACGCACCCATCGCGACTCCCCTAAGTTGTTTATAGGGAACTTTGTTAAAAAGAAAGTAATTATTGTATAAACAAAGCTCAATCATTTGCAGCAACATGCCGTTATGCTCATGTAGGTGGATCGCCCGGTTATTCAAGAAGTGTTTGACTGCCACTACACCTTGTGAATGATTTATGCTAGTGTATAGCGATGTTATATCCAAGGTGATAAGCCACCAACCTGTTTCCCACTCCATTTGATTGATTTTCATGAGAAAATCCCCAGTATCTCTTATAAATGAAGGTAGGTTAAACATATGAGGTTAGAGAAAATAATCGACATACTTGGATACTGCTTCCAAGACATTGTTTCTGGCTGAGATGATGGGTCTGCCTACGACAGGGGAAACCCCCTTATGTACCTTCGGAATGAAGTACATAATAGGAGTAGTTGGAAAATCATTTTTTTAAAACAGAAATTCTTTCTTGCTTATCAACCCCTGTCTTTTCCATACATGCAGACTCTTCAATACTGTATCTTTAACTTGAATTAAATCAGCCCTGTTAGCCTTAGCATAGCAATTTGTGACCATTAGATGTCGATCTGCTTCACTCAAGTAATCTGCACTGGGCCATAGGACTATATTTCCGCCCTTATCAGCATTCATCACAACAATGTCCTGTTTTTTGCGCAATTTAATAATCAAAGACCAATAATTTCTAGTGCGATAATTACATTTCTTTTGCCTGGAATTAACATGGGTATGAAGTTGTTTTAAATCCTGAACCACCAAATCATTAAAAACATCTACACAGTCTTTAGGCATCATAGGATAAAATGTTGACTGCGGGCTGAACAGGCTGGCCGCCGCCACGCCTGCATTAACCCCCAATCTCACAGTCAAATCCATGGTATTTACTTCCTCGTTGTCATCATTATCGGCCAAAGACTGCAGCACACTAAGAGTTGGAAGATCCCCAACTGTAAGGGTGGATGCAGTACCCACATTGCTGGATATGGTAGTAGGAGGTTTGTTCAGTTCAAAGAATTTCCTGAGTTTGATTTTGCGAATAAACTTATAGACATCCACCCGGGATTGCTTGTATGAGAAATTAGATTCCGGACAATAAGATAACCCCAGAGTTAACAGCTGACTTTATGCAGTAGACAGCGTTGTGTTTGTTAGATTGATGATAGTATTATCCTGTTGCACTATCGGTTCGTTCTCCACCACCCCCTGCCTTTCTTTGATCCGTCGGAGGCGCCGCCTGCGCCTCTCCCTCCTGGATTGACTGGGGCTACGGGCATGTTGTTTTGCCTGTTCCTGGGACGGAGGGTGGCTCGCCTGTCCATATTTAAAAAACTCAGTTGTTCACCCAACGTGTGTTTGATAGAATCTGCCACTTCCGATTGCGGTGGTAGACTACTCGCCCCATCCTCGGAGTCATAGCTAGTAAGCGAGTCAGAATCTCCCTGAATCATATTATTGCCGCTTGCACCAAGTGTTGTGGATGTGGTTACTTGTTCAGACACAGCGTTCCTTCTCACATTATCAAATTTGCGCGAGAACGTAAATACTCTGCCAAACAGATAATCGTCCCGGTCTCGAGCAAACTTGAAAGCCTTGCGTGTTTTAATTGTCACTTCATGATTTTTCAATCGTAGTGCAATTTCCACTTTACTCTTGCTGATTAACTCTTTCTGATCACTAGCTTCAAGAATTGCCAATAATTCATCTATTTCTTTGACAATGGTGTTCCTATCAATCTCTGCATATTTTATTAAAATATTTACCATGTTCATTGAGGCCTGAAGGTTGTTTGTGGCCCATTCTGCAAGCATCTCCGGGAGCGGATTTTCAAAAGTTGGAGTAATCATGACCCGCAAACCCCGCGGTATTCTTTCAACATCCCGGTACTTCTCAAGGGATTTTTCTCCCACCATTTCGTTAATTCATTACGTTGGAGTTTCTCCAATTTCTTTAATAAACCACGCACATCATTCACATTGTTAGAATCAGATCTCTTCTCTTTTGTCCGGTCAATGACCGGCAAATTAACAAATAGTTCCTCTGCTGCAGCCTCCCGGTCACGCAGCACGTCTTGGGCTGCCATAATGAACGGTGATTTTTTCAAAAGCCTCTGTAACCTGTCCCAAATTGAATGGGTCTATCTCAGAAACAAGTCACTCAATTATCAGGAAATCTCCCAACCCGTCAATACTGTACTGAACACACCGTCGCTCCTTACCACAGGATATGGTCGATGTCGGGGGTCCTCCGAACCACAACAAACACCGACACACCGCTAGTAGTTTCAGATATCTCCACGGCGTTCTTTCAGTTTGGAGACGGGGCGTGGCTCCATGTACTCCTTCCGAGTCAATTTGCACTCGCTATGCGTTTCAGCAGTTTTTGCTGTAGCCTTGCATAAAGTTTCCTATGGGAAATTGATTTTTTCACTCTTATTTTTTGAATTTCTCTGCAACTACTGAACGGATTTACACCATTTAAAAAAAGGTCGCTTTCTGAACCAAGCGCTACCTTTTTGCAAAATTTGGTGTAATTCCGTTCAGCAGTTCGAGCTGTAGCCGTGGCTAAAATTTCCTATGGGAATTAACATGGAGAAAACACGTTTTGGGACCCCCCTTTTTTCTCGGCCCCCGCTTGATCAATCACCCCGAAACTTTCAAGACAGGAGTGGACCGGAGCGCCCCACTAGTTTTGAAAATTTCGCGATGATTCGTCAAACGACGCTAAACTTATTGGGAATAGAATGTTGCGGATTTCCTATGGATAATAGGTCCTAACTATAACTATCTACTGGCGACCGCCAGTGATAGATATATATATATATATATATATATATATATATATATATATATATATATATATATATATATATATATATATATATATATATCACAGAAAAAACCATAGGTTTCAGGGACGTTATAGTTACAAATTAGCATTTAAAAAACCTTAGAAATTCACTGAAAAAACCATAGGTTTTAGGGACAGTTATAGTTAGTTGGACATTGCACTCGTACAAAACCCGTGAAATTCCCCCGTTATAGTTAGTCCAGCTAACTATAACTCGCGCCCCATAATGCACTGCTGATGACGTCACATATTACATCACTCATGACATGGTCAGTGACATCACTGATGACATCACTGATGACATCTCAAATGACATCACTGATGACATCATCCAGTGACTGTGTGTTTCTGTAAAGTTTAAATATTTTTAATATATATAGGAAAAGACGTATTGAAGAATGAGTGGGTGTGTAAGTGTCTGTATGGATGATTTAGTAGGTGCGTGACTGACTGTATAAGTGAGTGATTTAACGTATCTTACTGAATGCATGGGTTAGTGACTAAACTGGGTGAATGTCTGTATCCGTCTGTCTGTTGCTGTGTAAGTG
This sequence comes from Calotriton arnoldi, assembly GCA_963921515.1. Classification (NCBI taxonomy): domain Eukaryota; kingdom Metazoa; phylum Chordata; class Amphibia; order Caudata; family Salamandridae; genus Calotriton; species Calotriton arnoldi. Next base: position 908,626 of record CAWUFW010008153.1, read on the forward strand.
GCTGCATGTGTTTGTGAATAGCTACATGAGTGTCTATATGAGTTATTGAATGCTTGTGTGAGTATCTGTATGGGTGCCTGAGTGTTTGTGTGGGAGGGGTGTGTGTGATTCTGTGCATAGATGTGTGAGTGGGTGATTCACTGGGTGGATGGTTTCAAGAGTGCATCTGTGATAGACTGTATGGGTGGGTAAGTGTGTGTAAGAGTGTGTTAGTGAGTGAATGTATGTCCCAGTGGTACATGTGTGAGTAACTACATATGTGAAAGGCAGTATATATGTGTGTTGGAGTATATAAATAGCTATAAGCGAGAGTGACTGATTGTGATAGTGGCTGTATGGATGAGTGTGTGCTTGTATCAGTGATTGTATAAGAGCGTAAGAATGTGCTAGTATTTGTATGAGTAAGTGAGCTGGTGTGTGTATAACTGTATAGGTGAGTAAATGGTAGTGTGTTTAATTATTTGCATGACTGACTAGGTGTGTGAGTACCTCTATGGATGAGTGGCGGTGTTTGAGTGTCTATATAGGAGTATGAGTGCATATGATAGTCCTGTACTGAGTGACCGTAAGTATGAGTGACTGTACGGGTGAGTGAGTGGATGTGTGTGTGTAGACCTAAGAATCAGTGAGTGGGTATGTAGTTATTGGTGTTGGAGTGTCTATGGTTTTGCGAATGGCAGTCTGTAATTTAGAGTGGGTGTATCAAAGGTTATATTAGGGTGTGAGGAGGTGCATCAGATTATCACGTGGATGATGTCATCAGTGATGTCATTTGAGATGTCATCAGTGATGTCATCAGTGATGTCACTGACCATGTCATGAGTGATGTAATATGTGACGTCATCAGCAGTGCATTGCGGGCGCGAGTTATAGTTAGCTGAACTAACTATAACGGGGAATTTCACGGGTTTTGTACGAGTGCAATGTCCAAGTAACTATAACTGTCCCTAAAACCTATGGTTTTTTCAGTGAATTTCAAAGGTTTTTAAATGCTAATTTGTAACTATAACGTGTCTGAAACCTATGGTTTTTCAGTGAATTTCAAAGGTTTTTTAAATGCTAATTTGTAACTATAACGTGTCTGAAACCTATGGTTTTTTCAGTGAATTTCAAAGGTTTTTTAAATGCTAATTTCTAACTATAACGTGCCTGAAACCTACGGTTTTTTAGTGAATTTCAAAGGTTTTGTAAATGACAATTTTTAAATGTATTAATTGTTATATTAATTTTTTTCATACTGATTTACTACATTTTTTGAAACAATTTTTTTTTACATATTTTATTTTTTAAATTACATTGTAATTACATTATACATTACATTACAAAAAATACTTTCTCAGAATGAATTACTTTAGTTTAAATACTTTGCAGATAGGCAATAGACTTTTAAGTACAGTAGTTACAGTTGTTGCAATGGGCAACACATTTTCAAACACAATGCAACATTCAGCTCAATGTGAATTTCTAGTTAAATGCAATTAGTTACTTTATGGATTACTTTTCTAACCACAGGACTGGATCCTAGATTCAGTCCTGGTACATCTCCTGTAAACAGTTGAGTAAAAGCGTTTTGGTTACAGTCGTGATTTTTAAGGAATATTATTGTATTTTAAAAGTTGACACTTAGAAACTTTTCTCATAGAATCACCAATGTTATCCTATGGAAGGAAATTCACTTAGCAGGTAAAAACTGTTATCGTTACTTTTTCTTACTCAGTGTTGGATCCTGGATCCAGCACTGGTGCATCTCCTGTAAACAGTTGAAAGAATGCGTTTAAGTCATACAGGCGATTTTAAGGAATATTTGTAGTTTGTGAAAATCAACACTTTGAAACTTTTTGCTGAAAACCAGTCAATGTTAGCCTATGAAGGAAATTCAAGTTACCGGTAAGTACGGTTAAAATTACTTTTGAGGATCAGTACTGGGCTGAAAGATGCAGCACTGAGGTCTCTCCTGATAACAGGTGAGTAAATCGGAATTCGTATTTCGGCTGATTTTAGAGGAATATTTTAAAGTTCCAAAACTCCACACTTAGAAGAATTTCCAAGTGAAACCAGTCAATGTTAGCCTATGAAGGAAATTCAAGTTACCGGTAAGTACGGTTAAAATTACTTTTCAGGACCAGTACTGGGCTGAAAGATGCAGCACTGAGGTCTCTCCTGATAACAGGTGAGTAAATCGGAATTCGTATTTCGGCAGATTTTAGAGGAATATTTTAAAGTTCCAAAACTCCACACTTAGAAGAATTTCCAAGTGAAACCAGTCAATGTTAGCCTATGGAAGGAAATTGAAGTTACTGGTAAGTACGGTTAAAATTACTTTTCAGGACCAGTACTGGGCTCAAAGATACAGCACTGAGGTCTCTCCTTATAACAGGTGAGTAAATCGGAATTCGTATTTCGGCTGATTTTAGAGGAATATTTGCACAATGGTGAAGGGAGGGGGCGGGGCCTGGGGTGACATCTGTGCAAACGCGCCCCGTGGCGCGTTTTAAGTTGGGGGATTAAGTCCCCTTGAATCCTGAGGGTCCCTAGGGGCCAACTAGCCCACCAGGAACCTCCAATATGCGCCAGGGGCTGCGTTGCAGAGACGTGTAGAGAGGCCACACCCCTTTTACACCTCTCTGCAACGCAGCTCTGTGGCGCTTTCCGGATGTACCTGTTGGGCTAGTTGGCCCCAGGGACCCTCAGGATTGAAGGGATTTAATTCCCCATCTTAAAGCGCGCCACGGGGCCTGTTTGCACACATGTCACCTGAAGCCCCGCCCCCTCCCTTCACCACTATAAACGCGCCCCGTGGCGCGTTTTAAGTTGAGGGATTAAGTCCCCTTGAATCCTGAGGGTCCCCGGAGTCCAACTAGCCCACCATATACCTCCAAAAGCGCCACAGAGCTGCGTTGCAGAGAGGTGTAAAAGGGGTGTGGCCTCTCTACACGTCTCTGCAAGGCAGCCCCTGGCGCATACTGGAGATTCCTGGTGGGCTAGTTGGCCCCCAGGGACCCCCAGTATTCAAGGGGAATTCGTTCCCCTCTGCAAACGCGCCAGGGCGCGTTTGCAGAGTGGTGAAGGAAGGGCGGGGCCTGCGGGCCCGATCGTTTTTAAAAAAAAATAATAATTTTGTCCCCTGAAGGGGGCTGTGTAGCCCCCTTCCTTTTTTCTCTTTTTGGGCCCTGGGGACCCCATCCCCCAGGGCCTTACCCCTTTTTAAATTACAAAAAAAAAAAAAAACGGGAAGGGGCCGCGTGGCCCCCTTCCCTGGGCCTGTATTGGCCCCGGGGACCCCATCCCCGGGGCATGGCCTCTATATTTATTATTTTGAGGGGGCAGCGTGGCCCCCCTCCTCTGGCCATTTTAAGGCCCGGGGACCCCATCCCCGGGGCCGGCCTTTCCATTTTTTTAAATTTTTTTCTTCTCTTTTTTTGGGGAGGGGGCCGCGTGGCCCCCTCCCGAGCCACTACTTGCCCTGGGGACCCCATCCCCGGGGCTGGCCCTCTCCGTTGGGGACTGTGGGGGGTCCCCAATCCCCCACAGTCCCGCCGGCTCCCACGTCCCTTGGGAGCCGGCATTGCTGTTCCACATGGGGAGCAGCTGACATGCTGCTCCCCATGTGGAAAAGCAATCGGCTTTGGATATTGGAAGAGAGAGCAGGTTTTCCTGCTCTCTCTTCCAATATCCAAAGCAGTTTGCTATGGCAGGGCGGGAGCCGCGAGGCTCCCGTCCTGCCATAGCAAACTACAGTGTCCCGGGGCAGGCACCCCGGGACACTGCAGAAGCCAGCCCTGGGGGTGGTGGTCCCCAGGGCCATCAAGGGCTCCAGGAGGGGGCCGCGCGGCCCCCTCCCATTCACTACACAGCCCCGGGGAGGTGGTGGTCCCGGGGCTCTGAGGTCCGTAACGGACCCCCATATTAAAATGTTTAGTGCCCCGGGGAGGTGGCGGTCCCGGGGCGTGTGGGGGGCTGGAGCCCCCCACACAGGCTTTATAATCTATAAAAAAAAAGCCCGGGGAGGTGGTGGTCCCCGGGGCTGCGGGAGAGCTCAGAGCCCTCCCGCACCATTTCTAGAAAAGCCCCGGGGGTGGCGGTCCCCGGGGCTTAGGGAGGCCCTTTGAGGCCCCCACACATTAAATTATCCCCCCACCATGCCCCCGGGACTTGGGCCACCCGGGGCCAGTGCTATCGAGCGCGGGAGACCGCGCCGATTTTACGGCAGGATTCGCGCACCCTGAGCGCATCCTGCCGATTTTGTTTTAAATTTTTTTATTTTTTTTGCCCAGGGGTCCTTGTGGGACCCCTGAGCAAACCTAGGGGTCAGGGTGTTTCTACCCTGCCCCCTTTGTGCGCTTTGCGCACTTGTTTCTGTCCCTCGGTTCTACCGAGGACAAAATAGCTGCCAACAATTTCCTGAATCGGAATGTTGACAGCCAGCTGACAGCCAATTAACATGCAGCTCGTGATCGGGACGGTGCGCGCAGGGTGCGCTGAGTGTGCGCGAATCCTCCGTGCCCATAGATATCACTATCTTTTTACTTTTCATTTTCTCAGCAACTACTGAACGGATTTACACCATTTAACAAAAGGGTGCTTTCTGAACCAAGAACTACCTCTTTGCCAAATTTGGTGTAATTCCGTTCAGCAGTTCGGGCTGTAGCCGTGTCTAAAGTTTCCTATGGAAAAATGCATGGGGAAAACACGTTTTGGGACCCCCTTTTTCTCGGCCCCCGCTTGACGAATCCCCGAGACTTTCAGGGTAGGAGCGGACCGGAGCGGGCCACAAAGTTTGAAAATTTCGCGAAGATACGTCAACCGGCAAGAGAGTTATTTCAAATAGAATGTTGCGGATTTCCTATGGATAATAGGTTGTAACTATAACTATCTACTGGCGACCGCCAGTAGATAATATATATGCATATATATATATATATATATATATATATATATATATATATATATATATATATATATATATATATATATATATATATATATATATATATATATATATATATATGTATATATATATTCACTGAAAAAACCACAGGTGTCAGGGACATTATAGTTAGTTGTACATTTCACTCGTACAAAACCAGAGAAATTCGGCCGTTATAGTTAGTTCAGCTAACTATAACTCACGCCCCTGCAATGCACTGCTGATGACGTCGCATATTACATCATTCATGACATGGTCAGTGACATCACTGATGACATCTCAAATGACATCACTGATGAGATCACTGATGACATCATCCAGTGACTGTGTGTTTCTGTAAAGTTTAAATATGTTTTATATATATATATGCCAAGGTGTATTGAAGTATGAGTGGGTGTATGAATGTCTGAATGGATGATTTAGTAGGTGCGTGACTGACTATATAAGTGAGTGATTAAACGTGTCTTACTGAATGCATGGGTTAGTGAGTAAACTGTGTAAATGTCTGTATAGTCTGTCAGTTGGTGTGTACGCGGCTGCATGGGTTGGTGAGTAGCTACATGAGTGTCTATATGGGTTATTGATTGGTTGTCTGAGTATCTGTATGGATGCCTGAGTGTCTGTGTGGGTGGGTGGGGGGTGTGTGACTCTGTGCATAGATGTGTGAGTGGGTGATTCAATGGGTGTATGGGTTCAAGACTGCATGTGTGAAGGGCTGTGTGGGTGGGTGAGTGTGTGTATGGGTGTGTTGGTGAGTGAATGGATGTCTCAGTGGTACATGTGTGAGTAACTACATATGTGAAAGGCAGTATATGTGACTGTTGGAGTATATCAATGACTATCTGAGAGTGAGTGATTGTGAGAGTGGCTGTATGGATGAGTGTGTGCTTGTATCTGTGATTGTATAAGAGAGTACGTATGTGTTAGTATCTGTATGAATAAGTGAGGTGGTGTGTGTATAACTGTATAGGTGAGTAAATGGTAGTGTGATTGATTCTTTGCATGACTGACTAGGTGTGTGAGTAACTCTATGGATGAGTGGCGGTGTGTGAGTGTCTGTATAGGTGTATGAGTGCATATGATAGTTCTGTATTGATGAGTGACTGCATGTATGAGTGACTGTATGGGTGAATGAGTGGACGTGTGTGTAGACCTAGGAATCAGTGAGTGGGAATGTAGTAACTGGTATTGGTGTGTTTATGGTTTCTAAAATGGTAGTGTGGGTGTATCAAAGGTTATATTAGGGTGTGAGGAGGTGCATCAGACTAGCACGTGGATGATGTAATCAGTGATGTCATCAGTGATGTCATTTGAGATGTCATCAGTGATGTCATCAGTGATGTCATTGACCATGTCATGAATGATGTAATATGTGACATCATCAGCAGTGCATTGCGGGGCGCGAGTTATAGTTAGCTGAACTAACTATAACGGGGAATTTCTATGGTTTTGTACGAGTGAAATGTCCAACTAACTATAACTTCCCTGAACCCTGTGGTTTTTTCAGTGAATTTCAAAGTTTTTTAAATGCTAATTTCTAACTATAACGTCCCTGAAACCTATGGTTTTTCAGTGAATTTCAAGGTTTTTACATGCTGATTTCTAACTATGCCTACAGAGGTAGGACATGTGCAGAAAGAGGAAGAAAGGCGCAGAAACAAGCAAGAGAAATGCAGAAAGAGGCAACAGAAGTCCCGAAAGATGAAGAAAGGTGCAGAAAGAAGCAAGAGATGTGCACAAAGAACCAACAGAGGAGCAGAAAGAGGCCTTGTTGCAAAGTCACCCTGTGCCCCCAACTTTTTGCTGACTGTTACTGGTGGTAACTGACTCTGACTAACCAGGCCTAGAGCCAGTGCTATGCTAAAAGACACTTAGAAGACAGTGAAAACACCTACATACACTAGGGAACACTATGCATTGGGGTACCCCTGTGATTGGCATGACCTCCTCAGTAAGGCCCTAGTACATAATAGGGCAGGGGGATTAAAACTACCTCTAAGTCAGAGGTGCAGAAAGATGCTTCTTTAAGTAGTAGTCACGTTTGCAGAGTGGTGGAGAAAGGGTGCTGGGCCTCCGACCAGCGCTCAGGAATTCCCCTGCAGAGGACTTAGAGGAGGTACCAGGAGGGCTTCTTGGCCCCCAAAGTCCCTCAGGAGTAAATTGGACTTCATCCCCCATCCCGTAGTCTGCCAGGAGACGCGTTTGCAGAGTGGTGGAGAAAGAGGGGCATGTCCTCCGAAGACGTCTTAGCAATCCCACTGTGTGGGACTTACTGAAGGTAACAAGAGGGTTTTGGCCCCCAAGGACAACCTTGGGGGCCAACTACCCCTCCTATTACCTCCAGTAAGTCCCACACAGCAGGATTGCTAAGTTGTCTTAGCAGGCCACGCCCCCTTTGCCCACCACTCTGCAAACGCACTCCCTGGCACGCTCTTGGATGGGGATTGAAGTCCCCTTCGCTGCTGGGGGTCCTTTAGGGGCCAACTAGCCTACCTCTTACCTCCAGTAAGCCCCACACAGTGGGATTGCTGAGAGGTGGACAAAGGCCACGCCCCCTTTCTCCACCACTATGCAAACGCACCTCCTGGTGCGTTCTAAGTTGGGGAATTAAGTCCCCTTGGATACTGAGGGTCCCTGGGGGCCAACTAGCCCACCAGGTACCTCCAGTAAGTCCCACACAGCTGGTTTGCTGAGAGTGGTCCGAGGCCATGCCCCCTTTTTACACCACTCTGCAAACACGCCTCCTGGTACACTGCTATTTGGGGGATGAAGTCCACTTGTGTCCTGAGGTCCTCAGTGACTTTGAATGCGGTGACCTGCAATGCGCGCGCTCCGCGGAGCAGGGCTGGCTCTGGGAGGGATCTCACTATTGCCCTCTTCTTTCTAAGCTGCCATCCCTTAATGGTGCAATCATCATCCTCCCAGTGCCACTGGTGACACCACACCATTGTTCTGCAGGCAGATAAATAGAAGCATCTGCTGACCCCAGCAAGTAGAAAGGAGCGCAGCGCGAGCTGCTAATGGGCCCGGGGTGCTGCTGTGCGCTCCCAGGCGCTGCTCTTCTGCTGATAATTCTCAGGGTGCTGATGTTGTTGCTGATAATTCTCAGGGTGCTGCTGTTGTTGCTGATAATTCTCAGGGTGCTGCTGTTGTTGCTGATAGGCCCCCAGTGTGCTGCTGTGGCTGGCACTAACGGGCCAGGGCGCTGCTGCTAATACGTCCCGGTGCTGCTATGAACTCGGGTGCTGCTGTCCTGCTGCCAATTCTCAGGGTGTTGCTGTTTCTGCTGATGTGTCTCGTGTGTGCTGATGTGGCTGTCACTAATGGTCCAGGGTGCTGCTGTGGCAATACTAATACGCCAGGGTGTTGTTACTAGTTTACTAGGGTGCTGCTGTTTTGCTGCTGTTTCTCAGGGTACTTGTCTTTCTGCTGATGTTTCCCGATGTGCTGCTGTGGCTTCGGCCTAACAGGCCAGGGTGCTCCTGCTATTTCCCAGAGAGCTGCAGTTTCTGCTGATATCCCCCCGCCCCTCCGTGTGCTATGGCTGCTGCAAATGGGCCAGGGGCCTGCTGCTGTGCTGCTTATTCACAAGGTGCTGCTATTACTTTTCAGGGTGAATCTGTTGCTGCTGATATGCCCCAGTGTGCAGCTGTGACTGCTGCTAACGGGCTGAATAGTCCGGGATGCTGCTGTGCTGCTGCTTAGTCTCAGGGTGCTGCCGTTTCTGCTAGTATCCCCCCGGGCTTCCGTGGTTTCTACTAATGGGAGAGAGAGCTGCTGTGCTGCTGCTTATTCCAAGGGTGCTGCTATGTTGATATTTCCCTACATGCTGCAGTGAGTGATAGCAATGGAACAGTGTGCTGCTGTTATCTCATGTTGATGATGTGCTGCTGCGAAAATCCCTCGGTGCTGCATCTAACAAGCAGGCTTCTGAGCACGCCCAATATATTTTTGTGGCTGGGACTAACTCTCAGGGTATGCTGCTAAGGGCTAGAGCTGCTGAAAAGGACTACGGTGCTAGTGTGACAGCTGTTCTTTCCTATGGAGCTGCAAATAATGTCCCTGGGAGTTTCTGCTAAGAAGCTGCGGCGGTTACTGCTCGTGACCAGGGTGCTGCTGAGGCTCCTGTTCACCCACAGGGCGCTGCCATGCGAAGTGTCTTGGGCCTGCTGTGCTGCTTCTAATGTACGTATTGCTGCTGAGAATGGCCAGGTTGCAATGTGTTCTAATGTAAGTAACCAGGGTATTGCTGTGGTGTCAGCTGACAGCAAGGGCTTAGCTGCAGCTACTGCTGATTGTCCTGAAAGCTGATGTGCTGCTCTTAATTACCTGGGTGCTGCCGTGGGGCAACTAACAGGACGGTTGCAGTTATGTTGCTGCTAATTCATGTGATGCTGCTGTGACTCCTGGTAAAGGGATTGGGGTGCAAGGGCGTTGCTGCTAAGAGCCTGGGCTGCTGCTTATTTCTCATGGTACTGGTCCTACAGGCACTAGTTGCTAGGGGCGCCTCTAGCGGTCCTTGCTTCTTCTAACGGTTCATGGTGTTACTAATACCCTGGGCTACTACTATTAACTCAGGGTGCTGCTAGTTGCTGATGTTGCTATTAGCTCATCTTGCTGCTCAATGTGCTATGGGTGGCTTGTGCTGCTGCTAGTGAGAGTGGTGACTGCTTGGGTTAGATCAATTTGTTGTTAGTGGCTCAGTGTGTTGCAGATGTCTCAGGGAGCTTCTAATGATTAGGATGCTGCTAGTGGCCGAGGGTGTTCATGTGATTTCTGCTTTCAGTTTTCATGGCTTCTAATAGCTCAATGTATGGCCCACATTGCTGATACCTGTTAAGAGTCGTGGTGTAGCTGCTGCTTGTATCTCCCCTTGCTGCTAGTTATTCCGTGTGAGGCTGGTGGCCCGAGGTGCTGCTAGTGACTGAAAAGGTGATGTAGCTAAGGCCTTAGAGTGGCTCAGAGTGATGCTGATGGCTCTGTGCGCTAGTGACTCAAATTGATGACGTGGATGCTGCTATTAGCTAAGGCCCTACGAGTAGGCAAGTGCGTGGCTGGGACCCAATGTGCAGTTAGTTGCTGAGACTAGTGATGGGCTGTCTGTTTATTCGCTCCCCCTCCAGGTGCTAATTTTGTCTCAGTGTGCTGTCGATGCCCCGTAGGCCTGCTACCTGCTGAGAGCATCGTTGAGACTGCTGCTATGAGCTAAGGACTTGCTAGTGACTGTGTGTCCTGCATGATGAGTCCCATGGTGTTGCTAGAGGGTGAGTGCTGTGTTATGCCTACTGTTATTAGTTAAGGTTCTGCTTGTGATGTGTGGTGTTCTGGTGGGCTATGGTGTTGCTAGCAGCTGGGAGTGGTGATTTGCCTACTCCTACTAAGGGTCTGCTAGTGCTGTGTTTGCTGCTGGTGGCCTATGGTTGTTGCTAGTTACTGAGAGTGGCGAGGTGCCTTGTGTCTGAGGCTATTAGAAAAGGTTCTAGTATTGGCTATGTTTGCTTCTGGTCATCTACCATGCGGTGGTCTATGGTGTTGCTAGTTGCTGAGAGCAGCGAGATCCCTACTGCTATTAGTTAAGGTTCTGCTAGTGCTGTGTGTGCTGCTGGCGGCCTATGCTATTGCTCGTTGCTGAGAGTGGCGAGCTGCCTACTGCTATTAGTTACTGTTCTGCTAGTGGTTCCTTGTGCGGCCGCCAGTCCAGTGGGCTGCTAGTTGCTGAGAGAGGTGGCGGGGCTGTTGCAGTTAGTTAAGGCCTTGCTTGTGGCTTTTTGTGCAGTAGATGGCTCGGGTGCCGCTAAGAGCCCGGACAGCTGCCGTGACCAAGGTATCATCACTTGGGGGCCTCTGTTAAAACCGCCAATAGAGGACGACTCCCCCGGTTTTCGCACCTCAGCTCTAGTGAGGAGAAGGCGGGAAGGGGTGAACACGCTCTCTTTCTGCCTTGAGACAGGGCCCTCCGTGGGACGTGCTCCGAGGCTCCCCCAGGGTCACATCACTTGTGATGAAGTGGTCTTTTAACTGGCCTGTTACCAGAGGCCCTTCATCAAAAATGAATGAAGAGTGGCTGAGGTGGGAAGACCCTCCCAGCACATGTCCCTGGGCGCACGGTTTAGTGGCGGCGTTAAAGTGAGTGCACAGGAGTGGCCCACCCAGCTGAGGGTTGATGGAGGGAGGGAACCCCGCGAGCACGGTCATCGTCCTCGCTTCAGGTCTAAGTTCTGGTGAGCAACCGGAGCCCGGCGGTGTGTCCTTTCTCACTTTCAGTATCTCGTTTTGTCCTCGAGTCCGCAGGTGCTCCTCTGAGGTGCTTCCCCTGTGTGTGCCTGACAAACCCCTGCCACACACAGCCTGACTTTTACCACCAGCCCAGCTGCAGATGAGAACTCGAGTCCTTTCACGAGAAGAAACCCACAGCCAAAGTGACCAGAGCACGATTTGTACGGGCAATCGACAACCACATCGGCAGGCAGTGTCCAATGACACAGAGAATGTTATTGTGTCAAGGTGCACTTAGTTTGGGAAATAAGTCCACCCATCCATCCACCCACCCACCCATCCACTCACCCATCTGCCCACCCACCCACTCACCCATCCGCCCACCCATCCATTCATCCATGTCATTGGTATAAGGTCATGATGACGTTATTTTATGTTGTGTATTTTGTAAGTACGGGGTTTACTGGCGCTGGGAAAGGAGTGTTAAAGTCACAAGCACACGAAATGCAAACACTTATTGAAGAATGAAATTGTTTTTACGTATGAAATGATGCGTCTTTGTGCTTATCTGTGTGTGCTTGCGCGCATACCTGTGCCGCATATTGATGGGAATATTTTATACATCTATATATTTATATTTTCTTTGTGTTTCTATGGTAATTTAGCCTTGTTGTAAATGGCGTGGATCTGAAAAGGCGTCGATTAACGTGTATTAAACAGATTTATGAAACACATCGGCACAGACAGGGCATTTTGTTTTTTATTCTTTACAAATGGAAATATTACAGAGCAGGTAAACGAGCATGCTTTTTCTGTTATGAAAAAAACATAGATTTTGCTGTGTTGATGGAGGGGAAGCATTTTTTCTGCTTCACCTTCTGCCTGCTTCGTGGAAATGAAATGTCGGGTCCGGTGGGGGCCTCTCGTTGGCGCTCGTCGGGGCCTCGAGGGGGACCTCACGGGCCCCTAACGGCATTCAACAAAAATCCATCTCCTGCAGGCTGCCCCGATGGTTACCCCTCAGTGAGGGCCTGGGGTGCGGGGGGCCAGGACTGGGTGAGAGGAGAGAGAGGGCACCTCGGTGCTGGGAGAGGGCTTTAGCCGGAGACTGCATCCGGTGTGTGACAGACTATGAGAGAGGGCTGCTTATAATACTGAGTGTGAGTGCAAGAGAGGCCGCACGCTCCTGTGAGGGAGCTCAATAGCGTAGCAGGCATGCCATGGGCACTGGTGCAAGCGAGGAACACGGACTCTTTAACTGCTGCTAGGGGAGTAACATATGCAGGGTTCAATGGACCCCCCAGGGCTCTGGGCCCGGTGCCACTGCACCTGATGCACCAATGTTCGCTAAGCCTCTGAGGGGAGACTGCTGATACGTTTGTGGGTGAAAGTAGGTGTGTGAGAGCTAGGGAGGCTGCCCGTGTATGTTAAGACTGCGAGGCAGTGCTACTTACATGTACCTCCTGTGTGAGAGGCTGCTCGTGTGCATGAAAGAGATTGTGGCAAGTGTGGCAATGTGAGAGAGTCTTACTCATTGGTCTGTCTCGTGTGTGTGAGAGAGAGGATGTGTGCCCGTGGGTGTGAGAGACTGCTGCTACTTGCAGGTATACCTCCTAAGTGTGTTAGAGACTGGGCGTGTGTGTGAGAGAGGTCGTGTGCGCATGTATAAGAACGTGAGGTATTACCACTTATAGGTGTACATCGCGTGTATTAGAGCCAGGATATGTGTGAGTGTGTATGTGTGTGTGTGACATTCTGGTGTGAGAGAGAGGCTTTCTGTGTGAGAGTGCTACTTGTACCTGGTGCATGTGTCGAAAGGCTCCATGTGAATCTGAGAGGGGCTGTGTGTATGTTTGTGCATGTGAGAGAGAGGCAGTGTGGTATGAGAGAGAGGTTATCCGCATGAAACTGTGAGAGAGTGCTTCTAGTAGATGTAACTGGTGTACGTGTGGAGGGCTCCATGTGAATCTGTGAGGGGCTGTGTGTATGTATGTTTGTGTGTGTATGAGAGAGAGAGAGAGAGGTGGTAGGAGAGAGAGGTTATCCAAATGAGACTGTCAGAGAGTGCTACTTGTACCTGGTGCATGTGTGACAGAGAGCCTCCATGTGAATCTGTGTGTGTGTGTGTGTGTGTGAGAGAGAGGTGGTATGAGAGAGAGGTTATCCGTATGAGACTGTCAGAGAGTGCTACTTGTACCTGGTGCATGTGTGGCAGAGAGGCTCCGTGTGCGTATGTGAGGGGCTGCATGCATGTAAGTGTTTCTGTGTGCGTGCGGGTGGCTTTGTGATTGGAACGCTTCCACACCTTTGTGGCACAAGGCTGGGCCTGGCACACATGCCCTCTGTGCACGAGCTCTCGCAGGCCATCCTGGTTGAGTTCAAGAATTCTCATTTGCATTTACAAGCGAGGGCTGCTTCGGGCAGAGGAAGCAGGCACGTCGGCGATGCCCTCTCCAGAGGTGACTGTCTGATCTTGGCGAGCAGTTCCGACCAGACAAACAGCCATTACTGGGCAAC